>PVJL010000594.1:332754-379297 GCA_004026885.1 Lyroderma lyra | reverse complement strand
CCAGCAGTGTACCAGAGTTCCTTTTTCTCCACATCCTCTCCAGCACTTGTTATTCCTTGTCTTGTTGATAATAGCCATTCTCACAGGTGTGAGGTGGTATCTCATTGTGGTTTTGATTTGCATTTCCCTGATAGCTAATGAGGATGAGCATTTTTTCATATGTCTGTTGGCCATTTGTATTTCCTCATGGGAGAAGTATTTTCGAGTTTTAAATAGGAAAAAATTCAAACATGTAAAAGCAGAGAGCATAGTAGACAATAAGCCCTCATGTATCTCTCTCATTTAGTGTCAACAGCAGTTAGCTCATGGCTGCACTTATTTCATCTGTATCTCCAACTCTCCTCATTACCCTCATCCTATTTATTTTTAAGCCAATTCCAGATAAATTGTTTCTTACATTTAAATATCTCAATATTACTTCTAAAAAATAAAGACTTTTCCTCTTTTTAGTGTTTTGGTTTAGTCCCTCTTAGAGCACATAAATAGATGTCTGGAAGGTTTGCTTTCGAGAGTGCCAATTTATGCCTGTTGTTTCAGTGTATTTATTAATAGTACCGCTGTTTACTTAAAAGAGTGTCTCTCTTTGGATATTAAATTCTGTTATCACCTTATACATACGGGAAAGTCTTTTCTTAGTGGAGAATAAATAAGTTCTTTAATACCACTTTCAGTATTGAGTAGTTTTCTAATAGCACGTCACTTTTCTATTTTCCATAAGGACAGCAAGCTCCGGAGTTCACTATTTCAAGCAATTGTATACCGAATTATAATGCAGCATGAGTCAGAGAAAGGAAGGGTCCTGCAGCATACGGTAAGGAAGAAGTGAGTCAACTGAATGGCCTTTTTACCTCCACTCCATTATGTGTTTGTTATGGTTCTGTCGTGAATGCAGAGACTCCTTTGACTACCAGAAGAGAAACTTTAACAGTTGAATTACTAGGATACTGCTTTAGAAATGTCGACCTCTATTCTTTGTATATTGGGTCAGCTGTTAATTATCCAAGTTTAGATGATCCAGATGAGGCTTTTCCATGATTGATGTTTGTTGTTGTTGTCGTCTTTATCTCTTCTCTGCTTATTCAAGCCTTTTAGTAACATTGTCATCAACTTTTCATTTTTATTTGAAGGGAGAGAAGACTATCAAACCCCTTTAATAGTTAGACATCTTTAGCAAGGATAGACGCTAGAGAGATTGATTACCTGTGAAGTACTACATATTTTATACTGCCTTGTAGGAGTACCCTTCCTGTTTGCTTGTCTCTTATCTCTTAGGCTAAAGGAAATTCCATGAGATGGAGTATTTTACATTCTAGATTTTCCCACAGTTATACTAGCATGTTTCAGACATGTTAAGAGTATAGGAAATACTCTTTGGAGGAAATGAATAAAGGAAATTGGGAGTATTTTTTGGCACAGAATATTATGACTTCAATTCTAGATATGTTGATTTTTGAGGTGAAAGCAAATGAAAAGTTTGGTCAGAGAACAGGACTGGGACTGTTGCTTAAAGATGTATTAGCTAGCCCCAAGTACCCTTACATCCCCTATCCTGTGTTTTCGTAGCAACACTATATATTGTTGTTATTTCCATACACTTATTTCCATTTTGGGAGATTAGGAGATTGAGGCTTCGGGTGTGATAGCAAATCTGTCTCCAAGGATAAGAAATAATGCCCCTAATTTCTAAGTGTTCTTCTAAAAGACCAAGTTACTATTTATATTTTAAGAAGAAGGAGCACATGATGTCTACTAACAGAAGATAAATGACAAGCAAATTGGGAAATACATTTTGTCTCTTGTTTATTGCATCTATTACTGGATAAAGCTGAGAAGAGTTCTCTTTGAACTCTGAATATAACATTGAACTTCTTACAGAGTATTTTTTAAAGTAGTTCAAAGGGAGATTTTTGTTATGAGTGAACATAGCTACCAAGGATGGATAGGAAAGTATTTCTCCTCAAAGTTGATGCCTAAGTCTAGAATAACAAAGTGTTGCAAACATCTTTGACCTGTGTTGAATGTAGTTGGTCATTATTTTATAGGGCTCTAATGCTGCTCTATACTCAGTTTAATAGGAAGAAGGGTGTGTGTGTGTGTGTGTGTGTGTGTGTGTGTGTGTTAAAAGAAGCTGGTTTTGGACACCCTTATCTATTTCTTACTAACATCAAGTAAAATACCCATACCAAACAAAACCTACATTGGACTTAAAATGTTCTGTGATACACATACCAACATTCTAACCATTGTTCCATCTTGTAAGATTTAAGTATTTTCTAAAAATGTACTGGGCAGGGCAGAATTGTTGAACGTAATCTCTTCAAGACTGACAGGATTCTCTTTCTTTTTCAGGCTTGATTGTTGGCAGTGACATCGCTATCTGGCTGGCGTTCATTTCTGTCCTAACCAGCTGCTTTATAACTGTGAACAGTAACTATGCATATTTATTGGTCAGCAAAACCAAGGAACAAGAGCTATGGCAGTTGAAAAAGTCTGTCCGATTCCAGGTTATTTTTCCTGGTTTCCATCATCAGGGACCTCCTCCTGTTCATCTCATCAACAATGTGGTACCTTTTACCATGTGATAAAGATTAAGGACATGTTCTTTGGTCAACAACTAGAACTTAAAATCTGCTGGAATAGGGTCAGAGACCATTTCAATCACAGCTGAGGAAAATGAAATTTCCATTTTATTTGGTGCCTTGTACAGGGAGCACACTAACGCTTATGGAAACGTGTGAGTAAAAAGAGATTGAGTTTTGTTTAATAGAAACTCATGGTTATGGCGAGTGACCCAACGTGATCAGAGCGGGCAAGAGCCACAAAGGAACTCATGACGGGCTATACCATGTTGCGGAATGGGGGAGTGGGGAATGGAGGTCAGACCTGTATGTTACGCTGGTCCAACCGTATCCGGCTCACATGGCTCAGTTTCACACTCTTCATCATCCTGGTTTTCTTCCCCCTCATTGCTCACTATTATCTCACCACTCTGGATGAGGCTGACGAGGCAGGCAAGCGGATTTTTGGCCCACGGGCTGGTAACGAGCTGTGCGAGGTAAAGCATGTGCTGGATCTTTGCCGCATTCGTGAGTCCGTAAGTGAAGAGCTCTTGCAGCTGGAAGCCAAGCGGCAAGAGCTGAACAGTGAAATTGCCAAGCTGAATCTGAAGATTGAAGCCTGTAAGAAGAGCATTGAAAATGCCAAGCAGGACCTGCTTCAGCTGAAGAATGTCATTAGTCAGACTGAGCATTCTTACAAGGAGCTGATGGCCCAAAATCAGCCCAAACTTTCTCTGCCCATCCGATTGCTCCCAGACAAGGAGGATGCTGGCCTTCCTCCCCCAAAGGTCATACGGGGGTGCAGACTGCACAATTGTTTTGATTATTCTCGTTGCCCTCTTACCTCTGGTTTTCCAGTTTATGTTTATGACAGTGACCAGTTTGCCTTTGGCAGCTACCTGGATCCCTTGGTCAAGCAGGCTTTTCAGGCTACAGCCCAAGCCAATGTTTATGTTACAGAAAATGCAGACATTGCCTGCCTCTATGTGGTATTAGTGGGGGAAATGCAGGAGCCAGTAGTACTGCGGCCTGCTGAACTTGAGAAGCACTTGTATTCTCTACCATATTGGCGGACAGATGGACACAACCACGTCATCATCAATCTGTCACGGAAGTCAGATACGCAGAATTTACTATATAATGTCAGTACAGGCCGTGCCATGGTGGCCCAGTCAACTTTCTATGCTGCTCAGTATAGACCTGGCTTTGACTTGGTAGTATCGCCACTCGTCCATGCCATGTCAGAGCCCAACTTCATGGAAATCCCACCGCAGGTGCCAGTTAAGCGGAAATATCTCTTCACCTTCCAGGGTGAGAAGATTGAGTCACTGAGATCCAGCCTTCAGGAGGCCCGCTCCTTTGAAGAAGAAATGGAGGGTGACCCCCCAGCTGACTATGATGATCGTATCATTGCCACCCTAAAGGCTGTACAGGACAGCAAACTAGATCAGGTCCTGGTAGAATTTACCTGCAAAAACCAGCCAAAACCCAGTCTGCCTACTGAGTGGGCGCTGTGTGGAGAGCGGGAGGACCGCTTGGAATTACTGAAGCTCTCCACCTTTGCCCTCATTATAACTCCTGGGGACCCGCGCTTGGTTATTTCATCTGGGTGTGCAACGCGGCTCTTCGAAGCTCTGGAAGTCGGTGCTGTCCCAGTTGTGCTGGGGGAGCAAGCACAGCTTCCTTACCAGGACATGCTACAGTGGAATGAGGCAGCCCTGGTGGTGCCCAAGCCACGTGTTACCGAGGTCCACTTCCTGTTACGAAGTCTCTCAGATAGTGACCTACTGGCTATGAGGCGGCAAGGCCGCTTTCTTTGGGAAACGTACTTCTCGACCGCAGACAGTATTTTCAATACCGTGCTGGCCATGATTAGGACTCGCATACAGATACCAGCTGCTCCCATCCAGGAGGAGGCAGCATCTGAGATTCCCCATCGTTCAGGCAAGGCGGCTGGAACTGACCCCAACATGGCTGACAACGGGGACCTGGACCTGGGGCCAGTAGAAACTGAGCCGCCTTACGCCTCACCCAAATACCTCCGCAACTTCACTTTGACTGTCACTGACTTTTACCGCAGCTGGAACTCTGCCCCAGGGCCTTTCCATCTTTTCCCCCACACACCCTTTGACCCTGTGTTGCCCTCAGAGGCCAAATTCTTGGGCTCGGGGACTGGATTTCGGCCGATTGGTGGTGGAGCTGGGGGCTCTGGCAAGGAGTTCCAGGCAGCACTTGGAGGCAATGTTCCGCGAGAGCAGTTCACAGTAGTGATGTTGACTTATGAGCGGGAGGAAGTGCTTATGAACTCTTTAGAGAGACTGAATGGCCTCCCTTACCTGAACAAGGTGGTGGTGGTGTGGAATTCTCCTAAGCTACCATCAGAGGACCTTCTGTGGCCTGACATTGGCGTCCCCATCATGGTAATAGAAAAATGAATATTTTGTTTCACTGCATGAACTAGTGTTTCACTCTTAAGCCCTTTTCTCTGTCTCTCTCCCTCTCTATATAATAATGATGTATATTAACACACACAATCTTTTTGTTTTAACCTGTACAGATTCTTTCCCCATGAAATTTCTGCTTGCTGCTTTTTCAATTCTTGCCAAGTTTCGTCTTCGTTGCTTGCTTTTTAAATCTAAGACGCTACAAAACCAGAATTGGTACTGACTCCATGAAGGTTTTGAAACCCCTTCAGTTACCTCATAGACTTCTGTTTCATAATGAAGATTTTAATGCAAATGATAACAAAAAGCTAACATTTAAGAAGCACTTATGATCTGGTCACTATAATTTAGCATTTATAGAACTTATATTACTATCTGTTATGATTTCTTCATTTTATACCTATAGAAACTGAGGCTTAGAGAGGTTAATTCTTTTGGCAAGGTCATGATTAGTAGTGGAGGAACTGAGCTTTAGTATGTCTGATTCCAGAAACTGCAGTTCTAATCACCTCCCAAGGGACTTAGGAAGAAGACCTGTGTCATTACCAGCGTGCTATAGAAGTCTTTTTCAAAGACTGGAGTCAGGGTTTCTTACTTGGGAGTTGGAGATCCTGAACCTTTTCTGAAGTCTCTTGTAGGTTCTTGCATTTCTCATGTTTGGGATACTGTATTTTATAGGAAAAATATAGCCAAATATGCAGGACAGGGCTTTAGTTCTGAGTATCCACCTTCTGATGTAAATTTGACAATCTAGAAATTTACCCATTTCTCTTAAATGTGAGGCCTTAGAGCAAGTCTTAAAGCAAACTGACAACTACTTACCCTACACCATAGACACTTTGCAGAAAAAGGTAGCAAAGAGGGGCAGTTGGCCTAATGAGTCCTGCATTGCTAGAGGCTTGGTTAAGAGAATTAGTGTAGTTTTTAGGAAGAATTTGTCTGGAATGTTTGGACTAGACTAGTTTTTTATTCTTGTGAAGTATTTTCTAAGCAGCAGCATGGTATAAATAGAAAAATGGGAGTTTTGGAGAGATATATAGACCCGGGATTAAATAGTCATTTTGTGGTCCTTGATAATAAGTTAGTTAATTCTTTGACTGCAAGATTAAACAGGAATCTAAGATAATAAAAGTACAGAATCTAGAAAGAGTTCAGTAATTATTTGATTCCCACCTATCCCTCACGTCAAAGGAGATGGAAGGCAATATAGATATTCTACCTGTATTAAGAACAGATTTAACTCACTTTACTCATAAAGGTTTCTTGTATCCTGTTCATATTTTTCCTTTGTGTCATAGCTATTGCTGCCTACCTTCTCCTGTAGAAATCTTTGTTTTGAATTTTCTTTCTTATACTGCTGCTACTTGCTTACTACTGCTGCTAATCTTTTCTTGTATTTCATTTAAATGACTTTATAATCTGAGGCTATTCACAGACTAAGTAGGCTTATAAAAACTTTTGATCCCAGAATTTATCTTATATAACAAGAAAAGTGTTGTAAATGGGGTGATTTCTTTTGTAGACTTCTTCCCAAGTAAATTTTACTTTTTTCTTGCTCAGTCAAACTTTTTGAATGTCATTGAAATAAAAAAAAAAAAAGTTCTGTTAAAGGTAAATGCTGCTCAAATAGAATAATAAAGCAGCCTTTGTTTTCCATTTTTCCCCGAGTTTTCTTTGAATTTGATAGGGATATAGAGAAGCTGATGCCACCCCAGTTAACAATGACTGAAATTCGTCAGAGAACTTACCAGAACTAATCCTTTCTTTTAACTCTGGTGGGAAGTAAGTAGTTCTCTTTGATTACTGGGCAGCTCATTGCAATAATACAATGCCTAGTGGGAAAATGCCAGAAACTTTCCAGATGGGGGGCCATTCTGAATAGCTTGCTCATATTAGAGATACAAGTTTTTTCTAGTTTTTTGAAAACGAGGAAACAGTTTCAAACTAGAGAATTTCACTTCATTTTCTAAATATTTTGAATATGCTTTCTATATAAGAGAGGCAGTTTTTTGGAGCCATAGAATTGCTGACCTTTTGGGCATAGGGCCAACACCACCGAGATATCAGGGCTAAGAGATACTGGCAGCTCTCTCCCCTGTGGAAAAATGGTGCTATTATGAGACATCTCAGAGTGGTTTTTCCACCTAGGATGCAGACGTACCCTATCCATTACATTGTAGTTAACAGATCTTTATAAAATTAACAGCACATTGGTTCCCAGGTGATTTCTCAGGTTTCAGTTCTCCAGGGAAAATGATTTGAAATGAGAGTATTAACTGAATGAATCAACCCAATAACCCACAAGCCGTTTCAGAAAATGCTGGGCAGTTGTGTTTTTTTCAGATTCTCATGTAAGCAACAAGAATAAATAAATGCTGGATATTTGTGGACTAAGAAATCTTTTGAGCCCTAGGGTGTTGGAGTAGAGGGAGATTGTCTTATGGGTGCATACTGGGATTTATATATTAAAATTCCTTATTCTTTACTATTATTTACATAACAAATGGGAAACTACATTAGATCCAGTTTGGGGTAAATGATCTTCATTGCCACCATTCCTGGGCAGTCCTGCCCCAAATGCAAAGGAAATTTCAGTTCAGATGGGCTAGGGCCTGGGCAAGATGACAGGATTTCTACTCAGAGTGATGGGAGTAACGCCTCCAGTTGAAGTTAGATGTCTCATCTGAATGGTGCGTGGCTTCTGAACAAAGGTGGTGATGGTAGGTGACTGTTCTCTCTCTATCTCTTGCTTGTTTTCCAAACTGTTGAGTCAGGTTACTTAGCTCCTGGAGTGTAACAATAAAGAACATCTAATGGAAGTCAAATGAGGAGTAGTAGTGTGCCAAGGGATTTGAAGGCTAGTCTTGAAAAATCCCCTTAATAGCTTGGGGACTATCACTTTAATGCATCCTAGTGATGTTGCACTGTTTCCAGGCCTCCATTGTTTGTGATTGTGTGTCAACAGTTTTCAAATTTTTGTTTCCTTATATGTAATGAGTTTTTCTCTTTCAAGATTGTTTTCCTTATATTGGTTGCTTTCAGCAGTTTGAGTATGATTTGCCATGGCAAGGTTGTTTTTTTATTTGTATTCTGGTTGGGGTTCACTAAGCTTCTTGAATCTATCAGGTTTTTTTTTTCTTTTCATCATATTTTGGGAAATATTCATTATTTGTTTAGATTTTTTTTCCTGCGCCATTCTCCTTCCTTTCCTTTGGGGACTCCATTATATGCATATTAGACATTTTGATGTGTCCTACAGTTTTCAGTGGCTCTGTTCATTTTTTAAAAACCTTTTTTTTTTCTCTAGTTTTGATAATTTCTGTTACTCTATCATCAAGGTCACTGACTTTTGTATCCTACTGTTAAGCCAGTCAGTTAAGCTAGTCCAGTCAGTTTTAGATTTCAGATACTGTATTTTCCAGTTCCTGAATTTCCATGCTTTTTATTTTTTATTATTACTATTTTTTACAATGGTTTCTGTTCCCAAGTATACGTCATTGAGTGTAGTTATGATAACTACTTTAACATCTTTGTCTACTTTCATGGCTAATTCCCACATGGGTCATTTGGGGATTTATTGTAATTGTCTTTTTTCTTGAGGACTGGGTCACATTTTTCTGGTTCTTTGTATATCAAACAACTTTGTATTAAACCTTATGCATTGTGAATATTATGTTGTGAAGACTGGATTTTGTTTTATTTTCTGAAAAATGTTGATATTTTAGTTTGAACAGGCAATTAGTTTAGACTTTAGCCTGTCTGCTTACAAATGGCACCAAGCATGCATGGTTTAACAGTGGCCCAGCGATTGGGCAGTTTATACACAGAACATGGGTCCTCCCACTACCTGACTCTTTCCTTTCTGGAATCTTTCTTTCCAGGGGCTGTGGTTGTCCCAAACTTTCCCTCTTATTCTTCAGGCTAGAAAGACTTGAGTGTTATATGTTAGTTTAAGCTGTGCTTTGTGGTACCAACTTGGCCTACTCTAAAGGTAAAAGCAACAGAGATCCTCACCATGTTGATAATTCCTTCCTAAATTTCAGCTCCCCTCCATAACTTGCCACCTCTGTTCACTGTCTAGTGCCTTCAGGTAGTATTTTGTTTGTTTGTTTGTTTTGGTATTTGTGTCTAGAGTTTGTAGTTACCATCTGCAGGAGGATTGGGTCTGGTAGGAGCTTATTCAACCATTCTGGAAGCAGAAACCTCCAGGTGATCTCTTGTTGAGTCATAGTCTCACCCAAAATTTTGGATTAAGTTACTACTTTATTCTGACCTCCTCACTCTGTTTCATATTCTGGAAAGTAGTAATAAATAGTGTGGCCTTGTGGGAACATTCTGTGGAAATGAGAACGGCAAAATATGTGTCCTCTTGGAGTTTTAAAACTTTGGGCCATTACAAAGGGAACATCTTTTGGTTATTAACATTGTGGTCTTGGTCACTTAAAATATTGCTCATCTTTACACTATATACTCATTTTTGAGTCTTGTGACAACCAGTCCCTTGATTCTTAATTTTCATTTCTCTTCTCCATAAAGGGTACAACTGTGTATACTGGGTTGCCTGGAAAGGCCTCTTTAAAGAGAGGACATGTGAGCAGAAGCTTGAATGAAGTTAGAGAATGGGCCTTGTAAATTCTAGAGGAACTTAGAGGTAATGGCAAGTGCAAGAAGCTTGTCATGTTCAAGATAGGGCAAGGATACCGAATGCATCCAGGGTGGTGTGATTGAGGGGAATGTTTGAAAGAAGGTTGGAGAAAGCAGAGGCCAGCACATATCAGACCAGAAAGGCCATGGTAAGAAGTCTAGATTTTATTTCATGTATGTTAGGGTGCCATTGGAGGGTTGAGCAGGGACTAATTGGGTATCTGTGGGACATTGGGGGAAAGAGAAGAAACAGTTCAAAGGCTGTTGCAGTAGCCTAGGTGAGGGGTGTTGGAGGCTTGGACCAGGGCACTTGTGGAGATTGTGAGTTCAGGGATAAGCATATCACACCTAGTGGATTACAAAGTCTCTGAGGAAGCGGTAAGGCCACAATGCTGCCATTTTTTTTCCGAATGAAGAGATGCGGAGATTATTTTTTACTTCTCTTTTCCTTCCATCCCTTGATATTAGATTTTGCAAAGAAGAGTTCTGTTTGGGGAACTTAATGTCATGGCAGGGTAGTGATTTTAATACTATTTCCCTAGTAGTCTACTAAGGGAAAAAGAAGGAAAACTGGATGAGAAACTAGCTATGTAGTAAACTTGGTGTCATTAATATTCAGGCTTGGGTGTCTGCCAAATGGGCTGTTAAAAGCTTTACTTCTGGCTAGACCTCAGGCAAGAGTAGAGATAATTCTAAAGGCTTATTCTTTAGAAAGTTGATATGCTTTATTTTTATCTGTGCCCACTCTACTTTTAAAAACATTATTCGAATGTATGAGATGATAATTTCCTAAAATTGTGACAGGAAAAGCTGTGTCCAATTTCTCTAGGTCCAAGATTGTGCAAAGTCTTGTAGACTTCACTAGGTATTGGATATCTGAGTGGGGTTTTTTTGGTGTGTGTATATGACAATATTTCTTTTGCTTAATAACTTGGTGGCTAATGCTATGGCTCTCTTTTTCTGTATAGGCTGCATATAAAGGAAAGCTACCAGAAATTAGAAATTAATAGCAAAAATTAATAGATGTATAGATGTATAATGAATTGTTAGGTTACATAAATGACTTACTAATTGTAGCAAATAGATTCTGTAGGTAATGTCTCCCTTTGGTTTTTATGTACTTTTTGCTAGTTCAAAGGACAAAATCCAAGACAGAATTTTATTGCTTTAGATCACTCGAGTAATTAATACATACATGACAACTGAGGTGTTAGAACTTCTAACCATAGTTTAGTATGTGTTTTTTCCTTTAGACCAAATCCAAATGTCTTAGGACAGCACTATGTGTGTGTGTTATATAAAATATATAAAAACGTATTTACACACACTTATATGCACACGTATATACAAGGGCTGTATGGAAAAAATCAAGCCCTAAATGCCTTTTTTTTTGCATATTACATGACTGGATACTTTTCAGACAGCCCTCATATACATAACATAAATAAAGTGCTTACAGATTAGGAAGAGGTAGTCCTAATCTCATGTTGGAATACCCAATTTTTGAGCATTTTCTCTGAGAAATTTCTAAAGCACAGGCATAGCGTCATACTCTATATGCATTCTGTCGTTTGATGGTGAACCTCTGACCTATGCTGTTTTACCTACAGTTTCACAGGGAATGTTGACAACTTTTTCTCTTACATGTTAAAGCAGATTTATCTCAAAGCCTAAAATATACTATTTTTTATACTTTATTAGACCCAAATTTAACTAAGTTGTAAATGGTAAGAAAACCAGTTCACTGTGTTACCTTCTTCTTCCTTTGCCTTCTCTCTGTGTTTTCTAACCTTTTGTTCCCTTCATTGAATGAACGAGTCCCTTGAAAAATCAAGAAGGTTCCTTGTTCCTTTATTCAGTTGTTCTTTCTCTGTGAATCACCTCTCCAGACCGAGTTGCCTCAGGCTCTGTTTAACATACCTCACAGGTAGGTACTGGTGTGACAATTTGCTTCTTCTTAGACCTCATTTTTCTTGATTCCCAAGATCTAGGTCTGGTTACTTCTTTAGAGGAAAGGGTAGGATGGAGAACAAGAATTAGTGACTGTTGACCTTTACTGCCTGTATGATGGCTTGACATAAGTTTCTCAGAAGTGGGTTCGTTACTGAAGTATATCATGTAGGTGTGTGTATTGTTAGAGACAAGACTTGGATTTGGGCACAATTTGGTCTTAAAGAGAAAGGACAGCATTGTAAGTATATTTAAATTGCTGAATTTAGTTGGTGGCATTATGTGCTTATATTGTCTTATATTTTCATGTAATTTTCTAATTTTATTACTTCTCATGTATGTTCTGCATTTTTGTGTTCTCTGTTTTTGGTCTACTTTATGATTAGGGTTAATTCACTTAATCTCTTAATGTCTTAGTTTTCTGGCCTACCAACTTCAAAGACCTGCCTCTGTCTAATCATGAGCTGCTTTCATAAAAGATTCTTTATTTAGGTAGTTTATTTCATTCGAATCCAAATTCATTATTCTGTGTCACTTGAGCAACTGTCACTTACTAAATTGTTGAACCATTCCATTGTTCTTTGTTAATAGCTGTAACTATTTACATTTACGTTTCTTAGATATTAAGAGATATTTGCTAAATATTTAATTGGGAATCAGATTTATCATTGTAGCTAATTTATAGTGTGAATTGATACTTTGCTAATTAATGTGGAGTTGCTAATTCTGCCTGGATTTAGAAGTCAAATGTTTTGTTAACATATTGGGAGAAAGGACCCTATTAGAGTAGTAGTTTGCTTTTTTTTTTAATCATTCATAAACTCCAAATTTTCTCAATAACCAAGTTGAATGTTAACTGTAGTTGCTAATTAATTTTTGATCCCAGATACACTTGCATACATTTGCATATGGTAGGGTTGTAAGCCATGATTGCTATAGTGTTCTGTTGTGATAAAGAGAAAGGTGCAATGAGAAGGTCAGGGCTTTTGTGAATGATGGTAAACAGAAGAACTAGTAAAGCATCAGGGAGCACTGTATATGAAACAAGAAAGGAAAATGTTAGTTAGCATTGCTCCTGACTTGATTGTTGTACACTGATGGATTTTTTTTGCTATAGAAAACTAGATTAAATTGTAAGAAGTATCACTATATTGAATGTTTATAGTTTATATGTAAAACATAAGTCTTTCTTCTATATTCTGAAAATAGAACCAACTGGGCTAACTTAGGTCTTGCTTCATACTTATTTGTTCATTCATTCATTCACTTATAAAACATTCGTTGAAAATCTCCTGTATGCCAGGCACTGTGTTTTATACATACTGATCAGTGTTATTACAGTGGTTAAATAAATAACTTGAAGGTAAGTCTTCGTGTTCATAAGTTACTAAGGTGTCATCATAAGGCATGAAAAAATAGCCATTGGAAAAGAAAGAGGAAGCATTATTTTAATTTGAAACAAAACAAAACAAAACAACATCAGCAAAAATGAGAGACTATTTCCTAAACATGACATACTACTCTTGTTTAAATTGAAGTTAACTCATTTCTTTAGCATTTCCTATTCTCCAGTTGTCAAACTCTTAGAGGCCAATGCTGATCTTCATTTTTTTTTGGAGAGGGGGTGGTTCTCTGGCTGGTAATCAAACCCAGGCTGTGGCGTTGAGAGTGCTGAAGCCTAGCCATTACACCACCCATCTTCATTTCTGCAGGCCAAATGTTCAAGTCTTTTGTCCTTTTAATTTTGGTATCAGTCTTTTGTTCTTTTGATAATTGTTGGTTTGCTGCACTTTTTCTAAGTAAAACTGAAGAAAGCTTTTAGCCCCCCCCCCGCCCCCCTTAATTTTAGTTTATACTTTCAAAGTTTGTAAGGTTAGAAATCCCTTTTTGGTTATGGGGAAAAGGTGATTATCCTTAAATAATGAGCTACATTTATTCTTGGAGGTTTGCTTTACTGTCTCCTGGTGGCTGATTCTAAGTTGATGTCTCAGCAGTGGCACCGATAACACTTTGGGTTAGATAATTCTTTGTTGTGGGTGCCATCCTGTGCTTTGTAGAATTTAGCAGCATCCCTGGCCTCTACCCAGTAGATGGAAGTAGTTCACCTCCCCTCCACCCCTGCCACAGCTGTGATAACCAAAAGTTGCCACAGTTATTTTCAAATGTCCCTCTGAGGGCAAAATCATTCCTAGTTGAGAACCACTGCTCTAAATTCTTAAAGCAGGCTTATTGACCACAGTTATTTGTGAGCTAACCACAAATAAGCTGCTGCAATACTTGATGCTGTGTTTATACGAATCCTTAAAGCTTTTCTTTGTTCTGATTTTGCCTCAGTTCCCTAATCCTGAAAATCTTGCTGTCATTCTAGCCCAGAGGAGCTGTGCCAGGACAAGTGGAGGTAGTATGTACACTGTATTCCTGGAACCCATAGTAGTTGCTCTTAATGGACTTGCCTTTTAATGGACTTTAATAAGCTTGCTCAAAAAAATAGATACGAAATCTAGGCCAGAACACATTTGATATTAGACCTTCCACTCTATCTAAGTTTTCCAAAGCAGGCCCTCTTGATTTGATTTACTTTGTAAGTTGGACAAAAAATTGGATACGTTGTAGCTTTCACATCATGAACATTTTAGTTTTCTAAAATTTTATTTATTTTATATCACCAACATTTTAGCTTTTGTTGCTTCTTAGAACTTTTAAAATTAAGAGTTAGATTGTTTATAGGGTTGTCAAGTTGGGCTGATAAACATCTTCAGTTTTTGTATACAACATGGTGCACTTCAAGCAGTGAGATTGCTCACTTATGTTCACACATTTGGTACAGGGGTGGAATGGAACTTGACCTCAAGCTTTTTTGATTGACTCCAAAGCCCTGCTTTAAAAAATCCTCTGTACCAGTGCTTCTCAAAATTTGATGTGCATAGGAATCATTTGGGGATATTGTTAAAATGGAAGGTCTGACTTGGTAGGTTTGAGTCAGGCCTACAGTTCTGTATTGCTAAGAGTCCCAGGTGATGCCCGAGTTGCTGGTCTTGGAGTCCCGCTTTAAATTCTAAAAAACTGCTATATTCCTGGATTACTGACTTTGCTGTACATAATCCTTCTGGTGATTAACCCACCAAATTGGTAATCCACCATGGAATAGTCAAGGATTGGATTTTTCAATTTTTCTTCATTTTCAGTTATGTGTATTCATACTACTGGATTTTCAGGTAGGCATATTCAGTACTGGAGTTAAGGAGAAGCTTTGTTTACCTGAATTGGCAGAATTGCAGTTCTATATTAAGTGAATGCTAGTCATGTTAGGAAAGTAAACGGAATGGTGTGATGAGGGTAGTTTGTTGGGGACATTTGAGTGAACAGCTACTGTAATCCATTGATTCTAAGATGGACGTATTTTACCTTTTAACTTCTCTAAAATCGGATTCATCTTAAGATAGGTGGCATTTTACCATTGCCAAGGTTGGCATTTGGCTTCTACTTCTGGCCATCTTCCCACACTTCCTGGGGGTGGAGCCTGGCAGCTCCTGTGGCGTGCACTTGCTCCTCTCTTTTTCCTGACCCAGGCCTCAGGGCATTTGTTCTGTCACTGCTGAATTTGCGCTTGGGAGATGACCTACAAGCTCAGGGATTTTTATATTGGTCGGGTGTGCTGCAGGGCAAGCGTTTCTGTGTCTGTTGGTTAGCTTGACGTCTGTTCTGTGTAGTATCAAATTTGTTAGAGATCCTTCCTTGTCTTATCTTGGGAAGAACTCCTTTGGAGCTGAGGCAAAAGTCTTAAAAAGCTCTGTTATGAAGTAAACATTCTAAGTGATAAACTATTTCATGTGCTTTCTTATTTGGAAGCATTTTTCTTTCTTGATCGTACCCAGATTAATAATTCATGTTCTGCGAGGGCTTTGGTTTAATGAGATTTATGAATTTAATGTAAGGTTAGCAGAAAAAGACTGATTTGGAGTTAGAAGGTAGGTGTTAGAGTCTCTAGCTTTGCCACTTGCCAGTTGTCGGTGTATAAAGGGAGAGGTGGACCCGTGGTCTCCGAGGCCCTTCTAGCTCTCAACTAATTGGATTCTGAGTGTGCTAGAATGAATTAATTGAAGTGTAAAGACACTGCTTTATGAACATAGAAGTGATTAATTTTGGCAAGGGGTGGCAATGGCAGGGGCCATCTGAGCTGCGTCTCCAGGGAGAGAGTAATTTTGCTAGAAATAGTATTTTAAGCTGAAGAGACAATACTTGTGAGGTCATGGAAGTATCTTTGAAATCATTAATAAACTTTTGGGCCTCGAGTATATTTACATTCATCGTGGTAGATAGAGGTTCATCCTCAATACAAGTAAAATGTTTTGTTGAAAGTATGTCAGATGACCCATTATGGCTTTCTAAAAAGATGACTCCTCAGGAAGTTCTCTTTATTTCTGGTTTTTGAGAATAATATGATGGTTCTGCATTAGTTGGTTTAATTGCATATATTATAGGTACCATAAATAAAATGAGCTATCAAAGTACTGAGTATGGTCATCCTTGTTTATTTGAGTATTAAGGGACAAGGTGACTAACAAACACTACTTACATTGTAGTAAACTATGCTTATTTGAGTTATGGTTTATATACAGTTTTTAAAAATCATAGTGTTCTGTTTGGGCACTGATCTTTGTTTTATGAAGAAAATACTGCTTTGCAATATGTGAGTCACTTTGGATAGAGATTCTTTGAAATGGGATTGCTGTGGGCACAGAGGCTGTTTTACTGAATTTAGGTACAACTTGAAAGAGCGAGTTTTGGTATATGTGTGTATTCGGTGCTGCAGGTAGAATTGCAAAGGTGAGGTAATTAACCTCTAGGCGAGGCAATCCTTTTTTAATACCAAAGGAAAAAAAAAAAGGCTTTAAAATTGGTAAGAAATCACTTAGACTCAAGGGATTTCTGGGTTTGGTTTTCAGGTTTAGGAGCAAATTGGGGGATTCCAGAGCTGGGAATCATAATATCAGTTCTACTCTGCCACCTTGTGTTCTCTTGGGAAAGTTATTTTTATTTCCCTAGACTGTGTATCGCATACGTAAAAGAATCCTCTGCTTTAGCTTGTTTCATAAGAAAATTAGTGAAATCCTTCTTCATTTTCCAAGTTATAAGAGAGATTTTATTTCTGAAAGTCATGTGCTAGATTTTACAAGTGGTAGGTAACCAGGCAAGATTACTCAGTAAATTTAGTCAGTTTTCTTTGACCTAAAGGCAGTTTTGGTTTTATGTTCTATGATGCAGCATTGATCATTAGTGTTTTTCCTTCCTTTTTACAGGTGGTCCGTACTGAAAAGAACAGTTTGAATAATCGATTTTTGCCCTGGAATGAAATTGAGACAGAGGCCATCCTGTCTATTGATGACGATGCTCACCTCCGCCATGATGAAATCATGTTTGGGTTTCGGTGAGCAGCTGATTTTCAATCAAGAAACACTTTTTTGGCAAGTGACAGAAAACCAAGTCAAACCTGAATTAGGCAGCCAAATGAATTTATTGGCTAATAGTAACTGAGAAATCCATAGAGAGCTAGTAAAGGCTAACTTAAGACGTAGCTGGATCCAGGATCTTAGGTGATGTCAGAGAACTCCATTTCTCTTCATCTCTAGGTTCTGCTTTTCTCTGTGTTGCCTTTGCTCTCACATAGGCTCTTCCTCTGAGGCTGGGGAGGTGAAATATTATGACTGGCTAGACCAGGGTTACCTGCTTGCCCCTGGAGCTGTGAGTAGATCATCCTCTAACTGAAATCCACATGGGCTGGCAGTGGGGGGCAAAGGGTAGTTCCCCAAAGGAAACAGGGTGTTGTGTTTGAAAGAATGGGGACTAACTCCCAGGCAGGCAGAGATAACCTGTTGCTGTGTATTAGGTCAATGGAACAGTGCCAGAATTTCTGGGGCCTGAAAGATTTGGGGAAGGATGGGATTGCATGCAAAAATCCAAGAGGAAAAAGAGGGGGAGGAGGAAGAGGAGGAGGAGAAGGTGGCTATGCATGATGTTTGTTGAACCCATTTGAGTGCCAGAGGCTAGCTGAGTACTTTATCTAGTTTATCTCATTAATTCTCCTAAAACCAGATGGTGTAAGTTGTAGTCATTTCTGTTTTACATAGGAGTAAATGGAGATCCAAGAGAACAAAACCAGGGAGCTGGAATTCTAATGCAGGTTTGTCTGACTCCAGAACTTCCACTCAAACACTAAACTATACCTTTTCTTAAAAGGAGTAGTTCTTACTGGGGCTTACATATTCCACCTGAGGGAACATTGCAGGTTAGGAGAATGTAGTAGATCAGCGTTACTCAAAGTAGTATGTCACGGGCTAGTATGCTGCTGGCCCATGGACAGTTACTACCTGTTCACACTGAAGTAGGTACTAAAATTGAGGGTGAGCAGCATTTAAAAACTTTTACAACAACTTGACATTTACCATGACACCCAACTGTTTAATCATTTATCTTGCAGTTTGCTTTTGGGTAACATTTATTGAATATCATTTGTACATCATACAATTTACTCATTGTAATATGTCATTCAATGGGTTTTAGTGTTCTTACAAAGTTGTATAGCCATCACCACAGCCTGTTTTAGAAATCTTCACTACCACCAAAAGAAACCCTGTACCATTAGCATTTCTCTCCAACCCCTCTAAGCCCTAGGCAGCCATTAACCTACTTTGTATCTCTGTAAATTTGGCTATTGTGGCCATTTCATATAAATGGTACCATAAAATATGTGCCCTTTTATAACTGCTTTCTTTCACTTAACATAGTTTTGCATGGTCCATCCATTTTGTGGCATGTGTCAGTATTTCATTCATTTTTTTGTGTGGATATAAACAGTTTATCCATTGATGGACATTTGGGTCATTTCTACATCTTGGCTATTGTGAATAATGCTGTTGTGAACATTTCCTTATTTTTTGGATATATACTTAAGTGGAATTGCTGGATCTTAAGGGTACCTCTGACATTTTGAGGAACTGCTAGACTTTTCCAAAGTGGCTGCACCATTTCATTTTGCCGTCAGCAGTGTAAGAAGGTTCCAGATTTCTCCACATCCTTGTCAACAGTTGTTTTCTGTTTTTCATTTATAGTCATCCTACTGAATGTGAGTAGTATTTCAGTGTTGTTTTGATTTGCATTTCCCTAGTGACTAATGACGTTGAGCATTTTTTCATGTGCTTAGTGACCATTTCATGTGCTTAGTATTCATGTCCTTTGCCTATTATTTGGATTATTTGTCTTTTAATTATTGAATGGTAGGAGTTCTTTAAGTATTCTAGTTAGAAGTTACTTATCAGAGGTAAGATTTGCAAATATTTTCTCCCATTCTATGGGTTGTCTTTGTTGCTTCTCGATGGTATCCTTCAAAGCATAAAAATTTCTTTTTCATGAAGCCTAATTTATGTTTTCTTTAGTAGTTTGTGCTTTTGGTGTCATATTTAAGGATCCATGCAATTCATTTTCACTGGATTTTATAAAAGTAATGATCCATAATAGGGGATTTATCTTCACCAAAGATCGTTTGAGAAGCACTGGAGTAGATTCCTTGGAGATTTTGTTGAAATTAAATATGGGTCCAGAATGAACTCTTCTCTGAGCCTCTCTTCTGTTTACTGAAAACCTGACCTACCTGGCTCTCAGGCTTCCTTTGGTTTATGTAGATAAGTGCAGATGCTCAGATGAAAGGAGCAGCAGCTTTATTGCTGTATTTGTCTCACATCTATCTGAAAATAATTAATTGACATATTTTCGAGAAATTAGAACATGTATTCTTCCTCTCCCCCATCCAGCCTCTCACATTTCCTTGACATCCTCCTACTGTATTATTGAGCCAAGAGTCTGTTGTTAGCTGTGATAAAAATCCTACTGAATGTTCCTTTGTACCATGACCATAAATAGCCAGCACTCTCCACTTGTTTTTATGAATGGAGGAAGGCCATGTGATGATTCCATAAATGGTCTTTGCCATCACAGTTGTCTCTGCTGATGGTGGTGGTGCGGGAGGGTGAGACAGTCTATTTCTGATATAGCATGATGCAGTTTAGAGCATGCTAAAGAACTAGAAGGTGTGAACAGAGGCATGGAATCTTAACAAAATTGCTTGCTAATCACCTCTAAATGCTAAGAATGATTTAGATAAGGAATCCTGCTTTGATGAGCTTGGAGCTTATTAAGATAGCTGGCATTAGCTATTTTCTATGGCTCTAGACTTAGGAAGACTTTTGACCTTTTCCTTTTATTAGTAGATTTCCAAGTGGTGAGAGAAAAATGGGAAGCTTTTTAATGTCTTTCTTAACAATCATTTGGAAATTTGAGTTTTAGCCTCTGGTTATCGAACTTTTCAATTATCTCTGGTGGTAGATCCTAACCTTTTATCACCCTAATCTAAAAGCTTTCTCCAGGTAATCTCCTCAGTTGTCTTATTTCACCTGAATGGAATGAAACAGACCTAGGTTCAAAAGGAAAAGATGGGTATAATAAGAATTCCTTCCTCTGGCAAAAGGTAGTGTGGATCTTGGCTGACTTCAGCTTATGCAGCAAAGAAATAGGCAAATGTGTTCTTAAGGCACAGACAAAATGAAGGGAACCCAAGAGAATTGAAAACATGCATATATATGTATGTACATACATACATGTATACCTACACACACACTTTGGCACATTTACCACATTTCTATATCAGATAGTCAGTTAAATACACACAGTCTTATTTATTTACTTTAATTGACTATCTGATATGGAATTTTGGTAAATAATGTGCCAAAGTTCCTACCATGGAAAAGTTAAATTATTGCTCTTATTTCAAGGGTGATAATATTTAAATTTGAAATGCTAACAGGATACTAGTCAGGATTCAGATTCTTCAGTGGAATAGTATCTTGAGTTCATTATTTAAAAATTTGTCTTTAGTTATTTGGTGAAATTAGGTTTATCCAGTCGAGTTTTCTGTTTTTAAATTTGAGCTGTGAAATTACCTTTGAAACTTTCCCCTTAACATAATGTGTAGGTAGTTATTCTTCTAACATTTAAAGAATAATTCATTAAAGGGACGGTATCCCAAAGCATGATCTATAATTTAGTGCAGCATAAGTTTAAATATAATGTTAAGGAAATGGTTCTTTGTAACCCTTTTAAATGTAAATTAGTATCATTATTTGTAATTGATATTTTTAAATGCCTCACTTTCAAATATCCATTGACACCATACTGTCTAAAACTCTTGATGTATCATCCCAGGAATTTATTTAAGCATTTATTTAAGTTGAATTTATCTCATGCCAGTGCTGCTTCCACAATGACTTTTTTCTTTCTTTAACACCCAATCAACCATCTCATGGTTGACAGCCCTTTAACAGATTAGATGTTACGTTATGATACTGTGTAGCTAATGAGGGTTTTGCTTTGTTAAGAACTGTCTATATTATATTGACTTAAATCAGCCAAATCAGATGATTGATATATTCAGTTTTCTGTTCGTTCTTCTATTTCTGGACTAGTAGGAGCGGTAGGCCTTTGAAGAGATCAGAATTTTTAGGAGTATTGATATAACATTTGGTTATGCCAGTTGTACTTATTAGCAATCCTTACATTGCAAATGAATGTGTCAAATTATATTATGAAAACATCTTACACTTTTTTAGGTTAGTAATTTGGAGTCAGTTTTAGGAAATAAATTAGGATAGAGGTAACTATTTGGGTAGGAGGTGGCAGAAGGCTGTTATGTTGTGAATAGGAGTTGTGGGTTCTCATCTATTGGACTAGATTAGTTGTTCTCAAACTTAATAGGAGAGGAACTCTTGAAATGAAATCATATGTGCTTTATGAATTGAAGTTCCATGTAAGTAATGAGGGAGTTTCTCAGGTAGTTTAAATCTCCATTCTGGGGTGAGGTAGAGTGGGGATTTGATGGTTCTTTGTTTACAGGAGTCCTGAAGCACTTCAACAGCACTGTATGGTTCCGTAGAGCAGAAATGCTTTCAGCTCTATGATTTTAGCCTGGGACACTAGGTAATGAATTTTATTTGTTCTACCTTACCTGTAAATTTGGGGGTGATATGAAAGTTTATCATGGTAATATACTGAATTCTTACTTTGCTTCTTGCATTTATAAAATCTTTCATTTGTATAGTCCTGTAGACTACTTTTTAATGGTGCAGGTTGCTCCCTCAGCTCTGCTCAAATGAGGAATTAATTTGAAAAAAAATTTTTTTTTGGGGGAGGGTAGTTCCCTGGCTGGGAATTGAACCCAGGCTGTAGCGTTGAGCGTGCCAAAGCCTAGCCACTATACCACCAGTGAACCCTTCAAATCAGGAATTAAGACTGTCGCCCCTTACTCCAGGCAGCAGTCTCCTGCAGTTAGACAAGTGGTCTCTGTGCTTCTTTTAGGGTGTACCCTCTCAGTAAAAGAAAAGTCAAGTATGCTGTATAAATAAATTATATAGAAATCTTACTGTGCTCATATATCATGCTTATTAAAAACAAAACTTTTTTTAGAAATGAAATAAGATTAAAAATACATAGAAATAGAAATTGATAGCTTCTTCCTGCCCCTTAGCAGACTGCAGTACACACCCCAGTTCTTCCCATGTTATTCCAGCTTGTTCTCTCTGTAAGGGCTGGGGATGTGCTGGCTATCAAGAGTTAGAGGAACAATAAGCAGGTGCTTATTAAGGAAGCTACGTGTGACACTTTTTATTTGTTTTTATCTTGCTTGGTTTATGACTGATTTTGTTGTTGTTTTTTAAAACAAGGAGAAAAGAAGTAATAGCCTAAGGGCCAGCGTCAGCTAGATAGAGGCAGTAATTTTTAAAAGTTTCTGATAATCTTAGAACTTCGTACTCAGGTATGTGCATGTGCTTGTTTTTTGAGGGTGTGGAGAGAAGCACGGGACCGCATAGTGGGCTTCCCTGGCCGTTACCACGCGTGGGACATCCCTCATCAGTCCTGGCTCTACAACTCCAACTACTCCTGTGAGCTGTCCATGGTGCTGACAGGTGCTGCCTTCTTTCACAAGGTAAGAAAATGTTTGGTAAGAATGGCATGAACTTGTTAAGAGTTAAGCCTTTGTGTGGTAGTGAAATGCCCTAAAGTTAGCTCGCTGAGTGCTTCTTATATGTTCCTTCTATGCTAGAAGTAAATTATTTCTATTTTTATAGACAGTGATCAAGATGCTTAAAGCAACTTTAGAATAAAAAGGATGAGAAGGCTGCCTGTACAATTGCAGATAGGCTATTAGGAAAATCTGTTCATTTTTCTGGGCATTAGCTCTCCCGCTGAAAACTGAGAGCATTGGGCTAAACTGCCATCTAGCTTCAGTGTTGCCATTCCAGACACGGCCTGGCCAGCAGAAGGCTGAACCTGGTACTCTTCTGACTCAGGCTAACCTCCATTGTCCCAAGCTGCACCGCGAACCTCTGTGGCTGTGTAAGTTCTGTTTGATTCCTTGGAGCTTGTAACTTTCACCATGCCTCACACCCTGGTTTTCATTGAATATACAGTTCTCCTGTATTGCTACCACTAAACTGTTCTTATTTTTTTGCTCCTGACGTATCTTCCCTGTATATCTTGCCTGGCCACATGTGGTTATTCAGCACTTGAAATGTGACTGCTCAGTATTGAGAGGTGCTGTAAGTGTGAAGTACACACCAGATTTTGAAAACTTAGCATGAAAGAAAGAATGTAAACTATCAGTAATTTTTTATATTGATTGTGCTAAAGTACAATTACTTTGGATACACTGGGTTAAGTAAAATATATTACTAATGAATTTTACTGTTCCTTTTTGTTTTTAAAAATGTGGCTAGTGGAAAATTAAAATGACATATGTGACCACATTTTATTTCTGTTGGATATTGCTGCTGTGTACCTTCTCTCTCAAGTCCTTCCTCAGGACTCTGAAGAATTCCTGTTCTGAGAGGACCAAACCGCCTATACCCCACTTCATAGAATACCTCCTCTATCTCCTCTGACCTCATTAAAACCTGACTTTTCTCTGAGGACAGTGCTTCCCCATTAGCTTGTTCTGTATTTCTTCCATGAACAGGGATTGAGGCTACTCATTTCCCCAGATTTGTACTTTGGAGCAGGGAAGGCATAAAGAACTATTTTTTTTTAATGTGGGTGGTTCCCTGGCTGGGAATTGAACCCAGGCTGCAGCGTTGACAGCACCGAAGCCTTAAGCCACTACACCACCAGGGAACTCCTAATAACTATTTTCATTGCTTACCAATGACATGTCTAGATAATGCTCAGCTGTCTTATAAGGTCTTATTTGAGGCTTGTGACATCTGTCTTGTTGCTCCCATCTACTAGCCTTATTCATTCCCTCATGGTCATCAAGCATTTTGGCACCTGGCCCATCATGCTGATCTCCACTGTATGCCCTCTGTCGTCCTGGGCATTTTCATTGCCTTCCTGGGAGACCCACCCACCACACTGTCTTCCTCATAAATGTTAAAGTATCCCAGGATTCTAGCTTTTCTATCTAGTGCTCTTCTTACTTCATGTTTTCCTTAGATGTTATCTCATACTCTCAAGGTCTGAGGCTTTTCTTAGCACCTACAGGCTGATGATTTCTGTATCAGTATTCCAGTCTTGGCCCTTCCTTGAGCTCTGTGCTTGTATATTGTTTTCATCCCTGTATGTCCCTCTGGTACTTCAAACTGAATTTTCCCCCCAACTCCCTTAAATCTTTTGTCCTTCATGTATTTCATCTCAGATGGTGGCATCTTGCAAGTCATCCCAAATAGGACCTTGAAAGTCATCTTACTAGGAACATTTTAAACCAGCCTAAGAAGTCATTAAAAGTTCAGCATTCTGTTTTCTTTTTAAAACTTTTTAAAGTATGTGAAGCTGCTATGCTCATCCCATTCTTGCACTTTGTCCTTGTGCTTATTCTCCAGACTTGGACAGGCTATGGTTGGGCTGGGGATTGCAAGTAGGATCTGGCCAAGAAACCATACCCAATTAGGGTCACTTTATCTTCACATCTGTGAAAGAGGCACCAATTTCAGCAGTGTATACTTATACCTTGAGAATTTACTTTTCTTTTGAAATGTGTACCTTCTCAAATTCTCTGTTCATTAAAAGTTACAATAGTCATATTCCTTTTCCTTCAAGTAATAAATAATTTACTTAATAAAACAGTTTTTTTTTCCCTACTTGAAAATCTAGAGCAGAGATTACAAACTATTTAGGAGACCATAGGAATAGTCCAGTGAAGAGATGATGGTGGCTTGGAGCAAGGAGTAGCCAGTGGCTATAGTGAGAAGTGATCAGATTCTAGAATCTGGGAGGCTCTGAGGGATTGGATGTTTCAATGACTTCTGAGAAGCCTGAGAAGGTAACAAGGCTTCCTGCTCACTTATCCCTTAGTCAGATAAAACGTTGCTCAACTAAATCAGTGTCTGACCTAATTTGACAAATCTTTATATTGTTGCAAAATCACTGAGGCACCAAGAAGATGACATGAAATTCAGCTTCTCAAGGGGGTGATAATGGCAATTTGGATTGGATAATTCCTCATTGCAGAAGATATGCCTTGTAGAACGTTTGGCATCCCTGGCACCAATTCCCTAAATGGCAGTGACTGCTACCCTACTCCCCCACTTCCTAACTGCTCCTAAATCCCTGTGTGTTTTTTCTGAAAGCCAAAGAACTGTGGTCTCTAACGTTAGAGTGTGTGATTCTTTCTGTACCCCTGACAGTATTATGCCTACCTGTATTCTTACGTGATGCCCCAGGCCATCCGAGATATGGTGGATGAATACATCAACTGTGAGGACATTGCCATGAACTTCCTTGTCTCCCACATCACTCGGAAACCCCCCATCAAGGTGAGGGTTACACTACTGATGGGATTGGGGGTGCATGCATACTTAATTCACTTAGATTGCAGTAGAGCAGATGTAACCCTCAACCATATAGGATTATCTTAGGGTTAAATGAGTTAATATAGGGGCTCTTCACTTTCAAGGTGTAAAATGGATAGAATTCAGAGTGTTTGGAAATTGGATGGGAAAAATATTACATCTTTAATTTTTACTAATGTCTAACTGGAATTTAGCATTTCCATCAATTATAAAAGAGGCTATAGTTCATAAGAGTATTTGCAGTAGCTATTTTGTCACCAGTAGTACTCATAGATATTTTCATATCTCATTACATTTATTGCCACATTTCAGAGTATCATTTGTGTTCATCACTGCTTTGAAATTTTGGTAGTTACTAACCTTCTCCTAGATCTTGTTACCTAATGCATTGATAAAAGAACACATATATGAATTGTATTTTAGCATAATTTGTTTCCTTAGTAATCTCTTACACTTTATCATATGCATTTAAAAATATACTAAGGTGTGGAGTCCACAGATTTGACCAGATTGCCAAACGTAAGTGGCGGGGAGTCCATGGAACAAAAAAAATTTAAGAATTTCTGAGTTAATTTACATAAAGCTCTAAGAATAGTGCCTGGCAAATAAGTAAGTACTGTATAAGGTATTTACTCTAGAACGAAAACAAAAGTGCCTTCAGAATTCTAGAAACTTGAATTTTGTTTTTGTCTTTGAATTGCTAATTAGATTTGACCAGAAAATACCAGTTTCAAAGTCAGTACACAGAAAGACCAGTTCCATCACTCTTTCTGTCATCATTGCAGGTTCAGACAAGTGAAAGCCCTCCTGGTGAGGGTTAGGGTAGGCCTGGTAAGGCCTTGCAGTGATTAACACTAGAGAATCTGGGTATCAGTTCAGATTAACAGTATTTAGTGACTGTGTTTTCAGTGTTTATGATAGGGAATCACACCATATGTCCTTACAAAGGTAAACAAACAAATTAAGGTCTTGTTTTCATTGTTAAAAAGGCATATTATTTAATTTTGTAAAATACTAAGTTTACCTTTATGGATATCCTTAGTGCCACGAGTAAATAATACTCGGGGGCATAGTTCATTCATCTTCTCTTTTGAAGATACGTTCTAGACTAAGTAACCACCAGTATGTACTAATAATGATAATCAGATTTTTAGTGTGAAACAGAGTGGTAACCAGAAGACACTGGATCTTGTGCTACAAAGTGTAACAAAGAGAGACAGAAAAGCATTTGGGTACCTTATGCATCTGTTTATATAATACCTAAGCAAACCTTTTCTCAAGTATGGCTCAGGGTTTTTACTTAACTCATGATTACTCCATAGTTTCCTGTATTCCTGAGCCTTCTGCTAAAGCCTTACAAAACAAGAATAATTAGCAAAATAATACATTAAATTGTGTGTGATACTAGTCACATTTATTTCAATAAGAGTAGTATGTCTTCTAGGTACAGTGGTACATCTAATATTAAACAATGAAAAGCACACTTCTTTGCAAACTTTAAGGTTAGGGAGGCAAGGCCTTAGAAAGAAATTAATGATTGGTACAATTTTCTATTCTTTATCCTTTCTTATGTACCCATGGACTGGACTTCAGCCAAAATGTATGCTTCTATTTATATCTCCCTAGTAGATCAAAAGACATCCATGAAAATTTAAAGTCTCTGAGTGATTAGGTACCTAATAATATCATCAGTCACCCTACTCTTACAGACATGATGAATTTTTCATCTTCATTAATCATGTTTGTCTGCTATATTATTAGGACACTGTTCATTAGCTCAACCATCTCTTTAGTGTGGAGTGAGACAGAAATAATTTGCATGTGGTATACGTCAGCAGTGTCCAACCTGTGGGCTTCCCTGGGCCACGTCGGAAGAATTGTCTTGAGCCACACAAAAAATGCACTAATACTAATGATAGCTGATGAGGTAATAAAAAAAAAAAAAAAAAAAAGAATCATAATGTTTTAAGAATTTGTGTTGGGCTGCATTTCAAAGCCATCCAGAGCTGCATGTTGGACATGCCTGGTATATATGATTCTTACAAAGTGAAAACTTGAGAAATTAGTATTGTGTGAATTTTCTCAATTATATGTAAATATAAGAGGAATTCAATTTTAAAATCAAAGACTCAGTAGTTTAAGAATGTCTTCAAATTCTGAGTCCAGTTACATATTTCATAGTATAGAACCAATTGGAACTAAATATTTTATATTAAATTAAGTTTAATAGTATTAAGTATATATACTATTTTGTTTTAAAAAGTTATTTTGCTTTAAATACTTCAAGTTTAAATTGTTGCTTTGAATAATGTAATATATTTTCAAGGAGGAAAAAGATCTAGAATGTTAGCAGTCTTTATTCAGAATAAGGATTTAGGGGTAGATAAGATGGATACGTTTAAAGGTACAAACTTATAATGAGTAGTAAATAAGCCACAGAGATGTAATTCATAGTATAATGAATACAGATAATAATTGTACTATAATTATGTAATAGGATAAATATTGCTACAACAGCAATCATATTACAAGCCAAGGGTTGTGGGCAACATCAGAACTAGGAGAAACGCATAGAACAGATTGCTCCCTAGAGCCTTCAGAGAGAGGATGGACCCGCTGACACCTTGATTTCAGATCTGTAGCCTCCAGAACTGTGGGAGAATAAATATTTTTTTAAAATTCACCAAGTTTGTGGTAATTTGTTAAGCAGCCTTAGGAAACTAATACAGTCCTTTTATGCATTTATTGGTATTCACTTCATTATTTATTTTCTTTATACTTTTATCACCTCAGTATGTGTCCCTAAACACTATGTATTAAAATAAACTTTTTGTATTAAAGTAGATTTACAGAAAAGTTGTGAAGATAGCACAGCATTCTTGTAGACCCCCATACAGTTTCCCTTACCTTTGAAATCTAACATCACTATGGGGCAAAAGTCCCAATTAATGAAACAGTATCAGTACATTATATTACCAAAGTTTATCCTTTATTCACATTTCCTTAGGTTTTCCTCATTTTGTAAAAACGGGAATGTCATGTAGCAGAATAATACAAACTACAAAGAGCCACCTGTGAGCAAACCGTGTGCCCTCAACTCTGAGTTCCCACATTCTGGACCACATTCCATGGTTCTCTGGGGCAGAAAGGCTGGCTGGAGCTGAGGGTCTGTCTCCCTGCTGCCTTTATAACTAGTCCACGCCCAGGGCACAGGCTGGACATGTGGAATGAGGCCGGACAGGTTACACCTGCTCCCGGATGAAGCTCCTAAGAGAGGCTGTGGGCCTGGGGGACCACATGTCTACGCCTTAGGATTCCTTTATCCAAATTCCCACTAACTGGAGAGGTTAGAGGAGCGAGACAGGTGAGGGGTCTCCAAGCCAGGACTTGGTCTTCAGTAAACAGGGATAATACAAAACATGTTCCTCAGGTGAGCTGGAACAGAACCAGGCACAGCAGGGGAAAGGTTCCAAAGACCCAGTTAGAACTGAGCACAGGAAACCAGGGGAGGGTGCGTGTTCTGCTGTGGTCACGGCTGCGATCTACGGGGGAGCTCCTCCCAGCTTTCGGAACCTGCCCTTGGGCCGCCCTGCTCTCACCCTTCTGAGCCTGACCCTCCCGACCTCAGGCCTGCACAGAGCAGCAGTGCGGCAGGGCTCTCTGGTGAGGGTGAGCCGGCAGTGGTCCTGAGAGCGTGAGGTTTCACACCACCCCCACGGTCAGAGGACGCTGGGTCCCAGGAGGTGGAAGGCACAGCTCAGGGAGCAGGAAGTGCAGTGCAGCTGGGACAAGAACAGGAAGTCTTTTTTTTCTGCTCTAGGACCAGTTTGGCCTGTTTCGAACTTTATATAAATGAAATCATACAGTCACCTCTCCATGTCTCTTAACCTTGCTCGTGTATTTTTTGAAAGCTTCTTGTCAGTATTTAGTATACCTTTCATCACTGATTTTTTTTCTTTATACCCATCCATTTACTTTAATATACTTTTCATTTCTTTTGTTCTATTTGTTAGTTTATTCATATCTGCTAGGACATTCTTGATATCCTTTGTTTCTTCCATCAGACTTTGAGAAAACTTTCAAAATTTCATTGTAATATTATACAGATTTATTGTTACATTACAGTCACTCTCTTATAATCCTGCTATTTTATTTTGCTGTGTTTTGGGGTGTGATTCTGTTATCTCTGCAGATTTCTCCCTCATGTGGCTCATTCCCCTTTTTGTGACTTGGTGAGATCATATTCTTTGGAATTTTACTCACCGTGTTTCTTTGAGGCCTAAATTTGCACCTGAGGATGTGCATTTGCTGCTTCTGCATGCCTGGGGTCACTGCCTGTTGGAGACTGGTTTAAGCTAAATGATCATCTGGGGCTTTTCAGAACCTGCAAGTAACAGCTTCCAGCCTCAGACGAGTGAGGCCCACTTCTGGGTATAAATCCTCAGAGGCGTTTCCCTCCCCACTTAGAGCTGAGACCAAGAGGGAAACACGTCCTTACCGCCCCCCCTGGGTGGGGCTGCCTCCACCCCACGCAGCCTTCCACTGGGTCCCAGGGTTTCGAGTCTTCAGGCTGAATTCACGGCTCTGCCGCCCCAGCCCGATGAAGACCGTGCTCCCAGCTAGCTCTCTTGGTTCAGGCTTTTTCATGATTTTGGCATCTGAGGATTTTCTTTCATTACATTTCATTTCATTTCTTTCATTAGAAGCTCAGCCATGTAGTTAAAGAAATGGTTCATATACTTTATCCTGCTTTTCCAGGCATTTGGTGCTGAGGGGGTTTATGTTATTTGGTCTGCCACTTTGTTGATAGTGAAGCTGTTATATTATTCTTCATACTTTCCTAATTGCTTGAAATTTCATAATAATACTAACTACTGAACTACAATATGACCATTTTCCCATGTCTTTAAATATAAATTTCTTAAGCATCTTTTTAAATGAATGTGTAGTATTTTATAATTAACTAGACCCCTTTTGATGAATAGTTTTCCTATATTTTGCTATTAACATTGATGAAACGAATGACTTTATACCTACATTTTGCTGTGCAACCAAGATGAATTCTAGAAGTAGAGCTACTGAGACAAATAACACTAAACATTTAAGGCTTTCGACATCTGTCAAGTGTAGGCCATTGGAAAGAGCACCCTTACTAATGACATAGATACATCGTGGCAGGCAGAGGGCTCTGGCCCTGACTTGCTCTGTGAGTGAATGTGTCATCTAAGGCTACTGTCTTCACTGTGGAAATGGAAGCACCCGATTGGTTAAGCTGCAGGGTTTCTGTCAGTGTTAGCACTGGTGATTCTCACTCTGCACTCTTCCTTCCCTATCCCCAGGTGACCTCACGGTGGACTTTCCGATGCCCAGGATGCCCTCAGGCCCTGTCACATGATGATTCCCACTTTCATGAACGGCACAAATGTATCAACTTTTTTGTCAAGGTGTATGGCTATATGCCCCTACTGTACACTCAATTCAGGGTGGACTCTGTGCTCTTCAAGACCCGCCTTCCCCACGACAAGACCAAGTGCTTCAAGTTCATCTAGGGGCATTGCAGATTTGGGGGAGAGGGTGAGCAGAGGGAGGGAGATGGCTCCTAAGGTTACTAGACATTGAAGGACCTCGGGGACATTCACCGGGTGGGTGGCCTAGACCCTCTGCTGGGAGAGGCAGCAGCAAGAGTGGAAGGGAAATAGTTGCCTTTCTCTTGAAGTTGGCCACAGTGGGCCTGGACCCCTGGTCAGCAGACACTGAGATTCCCCACATAGGGCACTGACTGATAGCTCACACTGAGGACCTAGGGACTCTGCAGAGTCACTCATGCAGTTTATAAGCCCAGTACAGCTGGTTTGTGGTTCTTAAATTCAGTAATAAGGATTATTTAAAAAGTTTCAGATTTGCCATTCAAGGCTTATTTATATATATGTGTGTATGTATGTATACATATATATGTGCATATATACACACACACATGCATATACACACCACACATACATATATATATAGGGGGGAGGGGTTGACATTTCTGCCTATCTCACAAAGTGAGGGACCCACCAAGGCTCCCGATGCCCTGTATTTTGATGGAGGTGGATCGTGGCCTTGTGGTATGTCTGGCTCATCCTTAAAGATCATCTCCATCCTCCCGGGGGGCATCTGTGTGCAGATACAAAGAAGGGCTGGGCTCGCCCTCTTATGGGGCCCTGGACGAGATGAGACCTGTCAGTTTGTTCCCTCCCCCTTTCTGTTGTCAACCAGCAATCTGTAACTCACGTCTCCTCCTCTAACTTGAGTTCGGGGGAGGACCTGCACCTTTGGGAACTGCTGAGCTTCCTTGTGCTGGATTCAGTGGTTTTTGAGGATTCATCATTACGTTACGCTGTCCCAGTACTTGTCCTTGCCCTCCCGTTCTCTTCTGTTCGAAAGAGAAACACGAGGAAGGAAGGAGGCTTGAAGACAGCACTCAAATAGCTCTTTTTGTTCCGGCCCTCTTTTTTAAAAAATGTGTTATGCTTTGGCTTCAGGCTTTCCTGAAGGTTGTCTCTTGTATGAGAGAACAGAAGACTGTCAGGCTGCCCTTCCGGGTATGGTTTGAAGTGGTCTGCAGGTTGGCCTACTCTGTGGCATAGAACAAGTGAGCGTCCTTTGCGGCCTCCCACCCGGCTGGCCGGGAAATCTTAGAGCAAGGCACCTGCCTTGGGATAAATACCTTGGTGAAATTCACCTTCCCCTCCACCTCTGAACCTACATCCTATGTTACCTATAGCTTTTGGATCCCTAATGCCTGGTTGGCTCCAGGACCCCCTGAGCTTTGGCTTGTGCCAGAACAATCGCAGGTTACTTGCTATGTTCAGCTCAAGTACAGCCTGAAAATAGGCATTTTCACCCCACATTACAACTTCCCACTATGGGTTTATAAGTTTGTGTTTCCAGGCAGAAATGGAGATAAGCTAATTTTTTTTGTGGTAGTGGTGGTGCAGTAGGGGAACTAAAAAACCTGGCAGTGGTATTGTGCAGGGATTGAGCCCACGACTTCTACCATTTTTCTGGATCCCACTTTCTCCTAGTGAAGTTGAGCGTAGGTGGTTTCCTGCAAATGAACAAAAGCTCAGGTCTGTCCTGGTCGTGCACATGCCTTAAACCAGTTCTGTCTTCCCCAGACCTTGACATCCTGTGCTTCTATTTCTTGGGGGCATGTTCTCCTGTGACCTGCCTATACCAGATGGGTTCTCTTCAAGTGTCATGTTGAAGCCAGGCTCTGTCCTGTAGGTACCACTCAACTGTAGGGACCTCTCTGTCGGGAAACAGGACCAGGGCTACTCCCAGGACCCTCCTCCAGAGGTTCCTACTGGCATCTTGTAGCTTTCCTGCTGAGGCAACTACCTAGGAGAGTGAATTAAGCTTCTCAGCAACCCAGCAAAGGGGTGCACTCTCTGCACCCTAACTTTCTAATACCCTTTCCTGACTCCTGACTATTCTTTTTAGCAGTAGCCTTCTTCCCTCTGGGAAGCCAAAGAGTGTGGTGTTTTCAGCAATGTATGTGGCTGCTATTTTTGTCTTGTTTATTTTAATGTGAGGAACTCATAACTGACCTTCAGTGGGACCTGGTGAGACAGGAGTAGTCTTTGTTGGGACCCCGTTTAGTGGAGTCAGATTGTTGGGTCCATGAATGCTGTGGTAGAACCAGTAGCTGAAAGGTCTAATATTACAGAGAACATCAGTGTGCTGCAGGGAGGGTTATGATGTCAGAGCTTCAAACAAAGATGGCACTGTTTGGACTTGAACACTGATGTGAAGGATCCAAACAGCAGGCTCTGGTGGACACTGTGTTCTTAAAGGACACTCCACAGTAGCAAGAAGCAGGGCAGTCAGATCTTTCAGATTGCTTGGGTTAGGTGCTCCTGAAGAATGGCTGCACTTTTTGCAAGGCGGATGAGGGAGAGGCCCAGCTCCATGCTTAGAATGCCTTTGGTGCTGATCAGTCAGATGTTGCCTATCCCACCTGTGATTCACCTGGAAACAGCTCTGCAGATCCACATGGGTTTCTTTGGCTGTCTGCAGACAACACCTGGTTGCCCAGTCTGTGCTCCCAGGGCGTAGGATATCCAGCTAGCTAGTTTGCTCTTCACTCTGAAGAGACTCTCCCGAAGTGAGAGCCTCGCAAGGTGCTCTTCATCTTCAGTCTGTTGTGAGCTCGTGCACCTCTGGTGGTGGTTCTGTGCGTGGACTGCGCACCAAGTTTGCGGGGTCTTATCTGGGCGGGGAGGAGCAGCCTCTTCCGTAGCAGCCTGCTTGTGTGAATAGGCAACTCCTGTTTTGAAATGATGATATTTTGAAGGGGGAAGCTCTTTTGATATCCATGCCATGTCCATCCCCACCCCATTTCCAATCACGAGCACAATGGTCTTACATTGGATTTTTGTAATAAAATAAAATAAAATAGAGACTAATCAAGCAGCTTGGAGGTCTTGTGATTTTCCTCTGCAGGGACAGAAGTGGCTGAGAGAAGGTGCCTGCCTGATTGCAGGAAGCCACCAATGCATGGCCAGCTGGGACCCCTCCTAACATTAAGACTGGGCTGTTGTCATTTGGTCCTGAAGCAGCCTACGTGATGCTGTTAACATGCATGGATGTGGGCCACCTTGCCAGTTTCCATTTCTGGGATTAGTCAGGCAATGGAGGGGCTGGATGGAGATAGGGAAGGGAATAGGGAGCCAGAGAAAAGCTGAGTTGGGGGTGCTTCTCTCCTGGGCTCTGAAATGTCAATTCACTGTTAAAGACTCAGCTGAAGCATTGCCTTCAGGGACTCTTCCCTTCTTCAAGTCACTGCCCGCCGCGCCCCCCCCCCCCCCCCCCCCCCCCCCCCCCCCCCCCCCCCCCCCCCCCCCCGACCCCCGTCTCCTATTAGAGGAGTCTGACCTGCCTGTCTTTTACCTCAACATACACTGTAATGGTTCACAGTTCTGTTTCCCACACCAGATTGTAAGCCTCTTGAGACTAGAGCACATAACAATGTGCTGAATAGTTTTCTGTTTAATGATGTAACGAAACAACTGAAGAAGGTGACATAGAAATCACAGTTGGCAACAAGCTGAATAGTAATCAGTACTGTAGTGCTTTTGGAATACTGTGGAGCTGGTGTGGTATTAACCAGATAGTTAAATTAAGCCCAGTACAGGGTGGCCCACAATCTTGTATTTGTGGTTTTTATTATTTAAATCTTCATTGACAACGGGGGGGATAAGAGAGCATGACAAGAAGAATTAAAGACACAGAATGGATTCTAGAAGAGATTAAGATGGGAAGCCTTTTCTGGGGCCAGGTTTGGTTTGCTGTTTAATTTTACCTGCCTGCTTCTTGACCCGTTTTAATTAGGAAAACTGTTTTACCTTTCGCTATTTGTCTTCACATTTATGTAAGTACAAATCCTGGTCATATTGTAGAATTGTCACATGAGAATTTAAACTAGTTACATTCTATTTATTCAAACTATTGGTCCTGATATTTCATTATAAAAAATTTCAAATTTTTATAATGAAAGTTACAGGAAAGTGTAAGTAAGTTTTACAGTATAAACCTGTATGCCTAACAACTATTTTACAGTAGTTGCTTTATAGCTATCTTGTATTCATCCTTTCATCTGTTCTGTTTTTGGTACATTTCTAAGTAAATTACTGACACCAATGCATTTCCTTCAAAATATATAAACCTTACACACACATCAACTGGAGGTTAATATTAGTTTTTAGGTGTTTACTATAAAATTTACATATGGAAATGCACAAACATTAAGTACATTCTCTTGAGTTTCTACAACTGCATACACCTATGTAACCTAAACCCCTATCAAGATAAACAATATCAAACCCAGAAAGTTCCCTCATGTTCCTTCCTTGTCAATCTCACCAGAGATAACAATGTTCTGATTAAAAAATAAATCTCGGATTACTTTTCCTTGTTCTAGAATTTCATGTAAATGGTGTCACGCAATTTTGCAAGGCTTCTGGAAACTCAGTGTAATGTTTTTGAGATTCAGCCAATGTATGAATTAGTAATTTGTTCCTTTTATTGCTTAGTATTCCCAAATGCAGTATAACAGCAGTTGTCCATTCATTCTGTTGATAGGCACTTGGGCTGTTTCCAGTTTTTGGCTATTCTGAATAGAACTGCTCTGAAGATTCATGTGCTGCAAGGCTTTTTGTGGATGTTTTTCTCTCGGGTAAATACCTAGGAGTGGAATTGTTGTATGATAAGGTAGGTACATCCATGTTTAGTTTTTATAAGGAACTGCCAGACCTTTCTCCAAAGTGACTTTACACATTTTGCTCCCACGAATAAGTGAGAGTTCTAGTTGTTCCACAGCCTTACCAGCCTATGGTGGTGTCAGCCTTTGATTTCAGCCATTCTGGTGGGGAGTAACGGTACTTTGTAGTTTCAATTAGCATTTCCCTGATGACTAATGATGTTAAGAACTTTTTAATGTGCTTATGCCTTTTATATGCAGGATCCGGCAGAAGTAACACCCTTTTAAAACATAGTTGAAATGTTACAGATTTACATGCTGATGATTTTGTAATTGGTATAGAGATTACTAGCTCATAATTACTCCTGCTGGACTCCGTAGATTTTACTTTGTGAAAGTACCTGGACAAATCTTGTACCCATTTAAAAAAACTTAGTTTGTCTTTTTTTTTTTTTTTTTACAATGTATTTTTAATAGACTTTTTTTCTTTTTTAGCAGTTTTGGGTTTATAAAAAATTGAGCAGAAAGTAGAGTTTCTCCTCCTCCAGTTCTCGTTGTTAGTATTTTGTGCTAGTGTGGTACATTTGTTACCGTTGATAAACTAATACTGACATATTAACTAGTGATAGCTTACATTAGGGTTCATTCGTTGTGCAAGATATTACGTGGACTTTGACAAAAGTATGACATGTGCCCACTTTTACAGTATTCCATAGAATAGTTTTTCCTGAAAGTCCTTTGTGCTGTACCTGTTCATCCTTCCCTCCCAACCCCTGGTGTTTTTACTGCCTCCATAGTTTTGCCTTTTTCAGAATGCCGTATAGTTGGAACATACATGTGTAGCCTTTGCAGACTGGCTTTTCAGGTAGCAGTATGCATTTATGGTTCTTCATCTTTTTGTGGTTTGGTAGCTCATTTTGTATTGCTGAATAATAGTCCATTGTGTGGATGGTATTGTTTGTGTTTTTACTGTTGAGTTACAGGCATTCTATACCCTGGATACTAATCCATTGTCAGATACAGGTTTTGTAAATATTTTTCCCAACTTGTGCCTTGCCTATCAATTTTCTTTATGGTATCTTCTAATGAGCAGAAGCCTTTAATTTTGATGAGGTGTAATTGATAACTTTTTTGTTATTGCTTTCTGTGAGTGAAGAAACCTGTGCCCACCCCAAGTCATGAAGATACCCTTATGTTTTCCGCTAAAAGCTTGATCATGTTAGCTTTTACACTTGGGTCTACAATCCATCTCAAGTTAACCTTTGTATCTGGTGTGTGATAGTGGTCAAGCTTCTAATTCTTTTTTTTTTCTATATGAATATCAAGTCATTCCAGCACCATTTGTTAAAAAGTCTTTCCTTTCTCCATTAAATTGCTTTGGGGCCTTTTTTGAAAACCTAATCATTATGTAAGTGTCATTATTTCTGAGCTCTCTTTTCTGTTGTGCTGATTTGTCGGTCCTTGTTGTCAGTACCACACTGTGTGGATTAAGGCAGCTTTCTAGTTAGTCTTGAAATAAAGTAGTAGTAGTCTTCCAACTTGTTTCTCTTTTTCAAGATTGCTTTGGTACTATAGTTCTTTGTATTTCTATATATAAATGTCAGAATTAGTTTGTCAATTTCTTCAAAACCTGCTAGAATTAAAATATTTTTATTCTCAAAAGCTATATAACTTAAAAATTACTATTTTAGCCATTTTAAGTATACAGTTCAGTAGCATTTAAGTACATTCACAATGTTTAACTATCACCACTAGCAATTGCCAGAACTTTTTCATCTTCCCAAATAGAAAGTTCTATACCTACTAAATAAAAACTCCCCATTCCCGCTCCTTTCAACCTGATAACCTCTGTTTTGTCTCTGCCTATTTGTTTACTATGGACACTCACATAAATGGAATAATGCACTACTGGGTCTTTTGTGTCCAGCTTATTTTACTTAGCAAGTTTTTAAGATTCATGTTATGTTACAGCATGCATTAGAAATTCATTCTTTTTTATGGTTGGATAATATATTTTTTTTATCCATTCACCTGTTGGACTCATGTGTTACTTCCACCTTTGGCCACTGTGAATAATGCTGCTACGAACACGTGTGTACACATGCCTTTTTGAATGCCTGCTTGATTCCTTTGGGTACATACCTATAAGTAGAATTGCTGGATCATATGGTAACTTGATGTTTAACAATTTGAGGAACTGCCAAAATGTTTTCCACAGCATCTGCAGCATTTTATATTTCCACCAGCAATGCATGAGGATTGCAGTTTCTCCACATCCTTGCCAACATTTATTTTGTTAATAAAAATTTTTTTATTATAGCCATTATAGTGGGTGTGAAGTGGTACCTCACTGTGGGTTTGGTTTGCAGTTCCTTAATTGACAAATGATATTCAGTACCTTTTTTTCATGTGCTTATTAGCCATTTGTGTCTATCCTTTGAGAATAGAGAAATAGAGAGTAGAGAAGTGTCTATTTCTTTTTTAAATTGGGCTGTTTGCTTCTGTTACTATCCCCTGGGATTTTGGTGGTATTGTATTAAATCCAAATACCACTGGGTAGAATTGAAATACTAATATTGAATCTCTAATCCATGAACATGGTGTTCTCTTTCCATGTACTCAGATTTTTAATTTCTGTCAGCAAGATTTTGAGAATTTCTTTCAGTGTAGGAATCTTACACATCTTTTCAAAAATTAATTCCTAAGTATGTTTTTTGATACTATCATGAGTATTCTGTAATCTTGCTAGCTTTACTTAATTAATTCTAGTAATTGTTTTGTAAATTTCTTAGGATTTTCTATATAAACAATCTTTGGCTCATGGTCCTGGAAATCTGCTCCTCTATACTTGTGAGTAGTTTGGGAGAAACTTGTATATTTGGTCTGTTATGCTGGTGAGCTAAAGTCATGAAACACTACAGAATATCATAGGTGCTTAATAAATGCTCACTGATGATTGGAAGGGCCTACTGATGATTGAAAAAGATTTGTAAAATCAAAGTTCATTTTTTTCAAAGTATTGTGAATATTGTAATTAGTTACTAAATTAAAATTTATATTAGTATGTGTGCTGCCGAAGCGAGCACTAAAATCTGTATTAATCCATAAAATGTTAGCAGACTTTTAGTTGATAATGTGTTTAGTGGCCCCAAACTTATTATATATTATGCACATCAGAAGTCATTTTTATTTGGATTGATTTCACAGTTGTATGTCTGGCAGAATTATAAATGGGTTAGGCATTATTACTGTGGCTTTTTGTGGATGGGTGAAGGATAAATCCTGCTAACATAAGAATTATGCAGAGGTTACTTCTCTATTTCTTCAGAGGCCACAGATAACAACATAAGAGAAACAGATATTCAACATGCCTAATGACAAGAATGAGGGCAAGACAACTTTTAAAAACCTATGCTCCTATATGACTCAAAAATGCTTACATTTAATACATGTAAAATGTGCCCCCCCCCCATTTTAATGAGATATTGACATATAGCACAGGAGTTTAAGGTATACAACATGATTTGACATGTACATTGAAAATTAAAGTTAGTTAACAACTCCATCCCCTCACATAATTACCATTTTTGTGATGGTGACTTTAAGATCTACTCTTAACAATTTTCAAGTATATAATACAGTATTGTTAATTATAGCCACCATGCTGTATACCACATCCCCAAAACTTACTCATCTTATAAGTTTGTATCCTTGGATCAACATCTCTCCATCTGACACACTTTGCAGCCCTTGGAAACCACCATTCTACTCTTTAAGCTTTTTTAGATTCCACAAATGAGTGAGAACTTAAGAGTATTTATTTGTCTTCCTCTGTCTGACTTATTTCACTTAGCATAATGCCTTCAAGATCTATCCACGTTGCTGCAAATGTCCAAATTTCCTCCTTCCTTGTGGCTGAATATTCCATGTATGCCACATCATCTTTATCTGTTCACCTACTGTCAGACACTTTGGTGGTTTCCTTATCATGGCTATTGTGAATAATGCTGCACTGATCATGGGAGTACAGATATCTCTGAAATCCTGTTTCATTTCCTTTGGACATATACCCAGAAGTGGAACTGCAGGATCATATGGTAGTTCTATTTTTAATTTTTTGAGGAATTTTCATCCTCTTTTCCATAGTAGCTGAACCATTTACATTGACTTGAACAGAGCACAGGGTTCCCTTTTGTCTATATCCTTGCCAAGATTTTTGGTGACAGGCATTTTAATAGGTATGAGGTGGTATCTCACTGTGGTTTTGATTTGCATTTCTCTGATGATTAGTGATGGTGTGTGCCTTTTCATGAACCTGTTGGCCATTTGGATGTCGTCTTTGAAAAAATCGCTATTTAAGTCCTTTACAGATTTAAAAATCAGATTTTTTTTTGTTATTTATGAATTCTTTATATATTTTAGCTATTAACCGCTTAATCGTTTGCAAATCTTTTCTCTCATTTGGTAGGCTGCATTTTCATTTTGTTGATGGTTTCCTTTACTATGCATAAGCTTTTTACTTTGCTGTAGTTCCATATGTTGATTTTTACTTTTTGCTTGAAAAAACTGTTGCCAAGGCTGATGTCAAGTAGCTTACCCTCTGTGTTTTGTTCTAGTAGTTTTATAGTTTTGGGTCTTACATTTAAGTATTTAGTCCAGGAGTGTCTAATCTTTTGGCTTCCCTGGGCCACAATGGAAGAACTGTCTTGGGCCACACATAAAATACACGAACACTAACGATAGTGGATGAGCTGAAAAAAAGGTTGCAGAAAATCTCATGATATTTTAAGAAAGGTTACAAATTTGTGTTGGGCCACATTCAAAGCTGTCCTGGGCCGCATGCAGCCTGTGGGCTGGACAAGCTTGTTCTCCAGGGATCCAGGAGAGGAGGTGGAGTTCCCTTTACGTGAAAAGAAATAGACTAACAGGCCTGTCTCCCCTTCTTGGCCAGCTCCTGATCCCCGATACTCACATATGACATTATGGTAAGGCAGAAGCCACTGTGTGTTTTGGGGAGTTACTTAACCACTGTAACTCAGTTTCCTCATCCAACATCTTGGTGGTAGCTCTGAAGAGAGAACCAGGAGCACCCTGCTAAACCACACTAGATTCCTGACCCACAGAAACGGTGAGGTGGTCTTTGTTGCTTTAAGCCTAGTGATATGGGGTAGTATGTTACACAACAATAGATGTACTTCTTAGATTAAAGGACACAATAAAATCAGGTTCCTCTGCACTATTCTTAATGGTTTTCAATTATTAAATCATTAAGATTTTGTTGGGCTTTAGTAGAAATTTTTCTAGATGTCAGACTCTTCACCAGGTCACTGTCAGTCGTCAGTAGGCTGCATTTCCAGTAACAGCCACCATCAATGGTACAATAACAGCACTTCAAGGTGGGTTTTGCCATTTCTTCTGGGTCGTCTTTCATCCAACCTGGTGTGGTATCAAATATCTGAATTCTACATAGTTATTTATAATGGCGCTCTCTTCATACTGGGAAAGGTCAGCTCTTAGATTTCCTCTCTACTGTACTGAATGATCTCTGCTTCTTTCTGCCTCTGGCTTCTGCCACTAAATAGGTGGGAATAATTTGATTAAAACCTTCCTACTTTCTAGCTTATTCTCTGCCTGTCAGTTTATTAATTAATTTGTATTTACATACTGTTTGTCTCTCTAGTAACCAACTCTCAAGGGATCAATGTGTTGGACCCTCTGATCAAGCCATTTAACAGAAATTAAGCTTGGACAAGTCCAAGTCATTCCTAGATGTATCAGTAAAGTAAAATAACCATTTTGATTTCTTTTGAGCTCTACTTTGTACTGTTTTTGCATTTTCAAGATTTAAAAAAAAAAAAAAACTGCCTACATGTGATATATATTTATAGTTTTCCTCCCTCTGAAGACAAAACTAAATTTTCATAGCCGTGGAACGTTAATCTCTTGTAATGTCAGTCCTCTCTCATGGTTGAAGCCTCTTAGTTTACTCTGTAGACACATCCTAGGTCCCTTGACTCAAATGACCTGTACCTTGGAAAACAGACTTATTTAAGCATTCCTGTGCTCCAGCCTGACAAAGTTGGAGATGACAAAAATGAAGTTGTCTTTTCCCTCCTTTAATGAAGAATTCATTACCACTCATATTTCCATTCCAGAGAGAGAACTGACAATCAGCTCTCTATGAAATGTGAGCAAGTAGTTCCATAGTAATTTATATAGTTCTTGGGTCACTAAATCCCTCTGTGATTCTTAGCTGCTAGCCGAGTTGGAGGACTGACTTCCAGCTGAATTTCAGCCTAAAAGTAAAAAAAAAAAAAGCAGGCTGAGGGCCTTCTAGTTTGGTTGACAAATTCTACGACTTACTCTACCCCCCACATACTAATTGCTTACAAAATTGGCATGTGTGTTACAAATGGTTAGATTAGATGTAATCTTGTAAATATCTGTTGTAAACAATTCAGAATCAGCACTGTTCAAATAGTTTACTATTATTCCTAGTGGGTCTATGGGCGTCTGAGTTTAATGTTCAGCTTAATGCGAGAGTCCTGCCAGTCTGTGGAAAAGGTGGTGGCAGGCAAAGATCAACCAGTGGAGCCTGAGCTCTTTGTTCAGGACCCTTCCCAGAAGGTTCAGGCTGGTGTTCTATACAGACACAGGGCCTTTTCATACAGTGTAAGAAAAATATATCTGAATTTCATTAAAAAAAAAAGTGAGGTTATATGACTTAATGTACTCACCAAACTAAAATTGCTGCAGTTTTCTAAGTTTATGCTATTGTACATATTTTAATGTTTTTAGACACTAAACCAGTGTAAACTGTAGGTTCAACAGAACATAAGTACTTCTATTTAAAAAGTTTTATTAACAAAATGGGCTCACAATATAAAATACAGATAAATGAGTTTATTTTACTGATTTTTGGGGGACTGTCTGTCTTACTAGGTGCAGCACTGCAGACAAGCAAGTAAAACAAAATCAAAGCTTAGTCCTCCTGCCCAAGGCCTGTGAAGTCATGGAAAACAGCCACTTCAGATAAGTTAGTCATTCGTTTTTACGTCCCCTTCCACAATTAACCTCTTGGAACACTGTTTCTGTCGCTCGTGTGCTACTCCTCAGCTCACGGCCTTACCATCCTGAACACCCCAGGAGCCAGATTTGGGAAGAAAATGAGTCTGAACCTTAGTTCTTACCTGAAAAAGCACTAGAAATCCAGAACAGCAGATTCTGGCCATAACTCCTGAAAATGCCCCTCAAGAGCCTTTTTTTCCCCTGAAGCCAGGTAATACCACAGAGACATGGCTAACCTATTATGCCCTTACTCAGCTGGCCTGTGCTGGGCAGCCAGTGTGAAGGGCTGTAGCATTTCAGGGACATAGAACTGGCTCAGATGGTCCACTTAGAACTTCTGCAGGAACTTGAGGACAAGGTCCCGCAATCGTACCCTGAGCATCTCATCATTGTCACAAATGATATGGGTAGAATCTTCCTCAATCTGGATAAGCGTCTCAGCTTCTTGGAGCAGGACGATATGGCCTTTGGCTGTGTCTTCCACTTTAATGTCACTGAAGCCGTGCTGCTCCAAAAGAAGAGAGAAAGGAGGTTGATGGGCATCTGAAAAGCAGCAGCTGACTTGAAGGCAACAGGATAGTTCAGCAACTCAGAATTCTAAAAATGACACTTCCTAGATTTACCTATATCGAACATTCTAGAAATGGCATTTTTGACTCCTTAATATAATTCTTCAGACTGGAATTACAGAATTCAACCACAGTTCCCTATACAGTTGACCCCTGGAAGGAAGACTGGTGTGCCTGAAAGGGATATGACCCAGGGAGGTTCTCTACATTTAGTTCTACGAAGTACACGGGCAGAAGGAAATGAGGCAGAAATGGTGGAGGGAAACAGGGTCAGGTTCTAGGGGTCGTTCTTGGATGAAGGAGGTGGGATAAGTAAGGAAAGATCATTCTGGGAAAGCAAGTTGTTTTAAAAAACAAGCCTGAGTCCCATTAATAGGGCCCGGGAGCACGGCGGGGGCGTGAGGAGGCAGTTATGGATGTGAGCACCGATGTCACACGGGTATTCCCACGTTACTGACCAGGGGCTGGGGCAGCTGCACAAGTTGGCTGAAGCCCTTCTTTCAGGGAAAATTAAATGGCTAATGGAGAAAACAAACCCTGGTGAAGAGAAAGCCTTGAAGATGTGGAAGAACTCTGCAAGTGGGATATACTTAGTTTGGATAAAAGGCAGTAATAGTTTAACAGAAGGGGCTCTCCTGTCCTAGAACTTTTGTTAGGAGTTAATTAGTTGCAGTTTTTCCAAGCAGCAGCATGAATAATATATTTAGCCAATTTCATCTTCTATCAAGGATTCTGTAATTCTAATGGTTAAACAGTGATCTCCGAGGTTCTGTGACTGAAGCCACAATTGTAATACAAAAACCTTTAAGATTAATTTTTTCCCCTTAAGAGTTGTAGTCAAATCTGTTCTTCAGGAATCTCCACCTCAGCAGCCATCAGGGACGAGGGTGTGGGATGGCTGCTGAGGTGGAGAACCATTAGCCTCCAAGACAACTGCCTACTTCCCTCGCTTCCCACCCCATCTGAGAATGGCTGGGCCCTGCTTCCCACACTCCCAGGGTCCCAGCAACACGGATGCCCTCTGTCTGCACTGCCCCGAGTCCTGACATCAGACCCCAGACTCTCATCCCCTCTGACATGGCCACGTAGAAAAGTGAGGCTCTAGAGAGAGCAGACGCTTCTTTATCCTGGCCTTTCCAGTCTAGTTCCTACAAGAAATGGGGCTTGGTGAAGCAGTCTTCTAGCTAGCTGGTACTTGATGGGCAAGCAGAGACGGCCATGGGGAAGGAGGGCACGCTCTCCTCTCACCTCTAACTCCCCTGGCATGACCACAGACCAAGCTGATGCTACGGGGACAGTAGCGACTTACCCTCCCAGACTGCTGGACCGATTTGTCGGTCATTTCCCAATCTGCTGCTAGACCGCTGGGCCTAGTTTTCGGTACTTTGCCTCCTACGTGAAAACAATGTCTCCAAGTTCCATCTTATTCTAACCACTTGTTTGCATGTAACTAATATTTTTCTATATCATGTTTTTTTCTCTTTAATGCTCAGGAGCCCAGGTATAGGGGACAGTTAGGTTCAGGGCCTCCAGTCTAGTAGGGTTAAGTGAAAAGCAGCAATGTAGTCCCTGAGCCGGGGGCCCCAGCAGACAGTGGAGCAATGGCTCTTGTGCAGTTCAGACAGTGCAATGTGCTCACCTTCTCCAGGGTCTGCACAAACTGTTCTACTGGGATGGAGCCGCTCAGCAAAGGCTTCAAAACCTTGCAGTCTGGGATGTCCTCACTCGTCCGCTTTCTCTTCTTACCACTTGGAGGCGGGGTGGGCCTGGGCGGGGGCTAGAGCAGAAGGAAACACTGATCTTACCAAGAACTTCCCCGAGCGAGTGCAGCAGAGATCAGGGCAAGCCCCACTGAGAACCTGATGAACATACCCTGCCCTCAGGTACCTCTTTGCTGACAGAAGCCCCAAGACCTGACGTCACCCATGGTGGAAAAAGTCAGCGGGCACTTGCTTTCGGGGTTACTATTAGTTGGGGGCTCTATCTGGTGGTGTTCTCAATAAAAACAGCGAATGCCAACTATCTACATAGTATTATCCTCTTATTTGACAAAGATATCTTCCTTTTATCAAGATCCATTTTTAATTGATGCAATTCAGTATTTCCTGAGTATATTCTTAATAATAAACTGCGTTGACAATGGCACAGTGGCCAAGAATGCTGGCCAGCCTGATTGGTTAAAACCCTTCTGGCTCTGGAACCTTTATCAAGAAAATGAAGGTCAGAGAGATTGCCTATAACATGATGGTAAGAGAATTTTGTGAGGATTAATAAGACAATGCATGTTAAGGACCCTACATGATGTCTTCTATACTGTCAGTGGAGCTATCAGCACGTTCTGCAGGGGGACAGAAGCGACACTGAAAGCACTTTCTCTGCAGGAGAGGGGATCAGGACGAGTGCCCAAATAGCACCACCGCGGACAGTAAAGGCGGCACGGACGCGGGGCCCGCAGTGCTGGGGAGCAGGTGCAGCCCACCAGTGGGCTGAGTGTGCGGTGCCCTCGGGCCCTGACCGCTTCACGCAGGTGTGCTTCGTGTTCCCAGGACTCCTATGGGATCCATGTCTCCCCCCAGTACCCAAGTGCCCTGCGTGCCCAGAGTGCGTGCTCGATGGGCCCTCATCCGAGAATGTGCCTGCGGGAGCTGACCGCTGCCCCCACTGTCAGAGCCGTGAGCGGCACTTAGGACAACGTGTGGCCCAGGTCCTCTCCCACTTTCTCTGGGAGGCACGTGGCCCGGGAAATGAGGAGCGAAGAGTTACATGCAGTGCCAGCTTTGTTTCACGTCTAATCCACTAAGTAGTCTGGTCTCTGATTTTTGGTTTGGGAAACTGTCCTGGGAGCTGGTTGGAATGCTATGACCTTTTTGGGGGTGGTGAGGGGACCCCGTTTTTCAGAGGCTCCGGAGGTTCCTCATGGATTCAGGAGCAGCTTCCCCTCCCCCATGATACCTGAAGAACATGCTTGTTGTCTTTAGTGTGCAGCACAGCCAGGACAGTTGCCAAAGAAATGCCAGGCTTAATCTCCATGGGCACCAGTGAGTCTGCAAGCTGGAAGCGAACAGGGATTTCAGTCAGGTTCATTCTAATTTGGGGGGCATGGGGGATGCGGCAGTGCTATCCAAAGTCAGGAGGCCACACTGGACTGCAGCTCTGCACCCCCCCCCCCCCCCCCCCC
>PVJL010000594.1:0-332654 GCA_004026885.1 Lyroderma lyra | reverse complement strand
TTTATTGAAGTCTAAAATGACCAAGTAACTTTAAGGAAGAAATTAAAAAATAACTTTAAGACTACATCGCACAAATGATCTATATCTGTTTATCTCATAGTAAAGGAAGGAAGAGAAGACAGAGGGGGAAGGGGGTGCTGGTGGCAGATAAACCGGGCTGAGAGAAGAGAACAAACCTGACCCCAGTGTTCGGGGATAGAGTCTGGTGGGTGCTTTTCCTGGAGGTTCCCTGAGACTCCCACAGTCATCCAGCTGGACCCCAGGAGGCTGATCTAGTCAAACCCCAAATCATGACCTGCCAGCACCCTGCCGAGGGCTGTGTCTGATGTGCCACACCCTCACCCCCACCTTTCAGGTGCTTCCAGGTGCCCTCTACCTTTGCTAGTAGCTCCCCAACACGTCTGCAGGCTTCCACAGGCAGACACGAAAGAGGTCTGCACATGTAAACCTGCCCCCTTCTCATTTTTTTTCTTTATGTAACATTTTTCAAAAAGATTTAACACCTAATGAGTTTATACTGCTATTTTAAAATGAATTAAGTAATATTTTTTAATGTCTAGTTTTGATTTCTAATATAGCAAATATCAGTAGTTATCACCCACATAAACAAAAGCTCTTTGGGGCTCTAATTTCATTTCATTTAATTTATTTTTGGGGGTGGGGTAGTTCTCAGGCTAGCAACTGAACCCAGGCTGTGATGGGGTTCCAATTTTTAATAAGTCTTGAGACCAGAAAGTTTGAGGGCTTTTTGGTTCATCATGTTGAAATTTAAACCTAAGCCTTCAACCTGAGCTATTATCTGACTAAGTTAGAAAGGAAATACCAGACAAAAATAATCCAAAGACACTAGGTCAGCCGCTCTCACTCAGAGATGAGCAAAACGCAGAGAAAATGAAAAGCAACATCACATAAACACATGAAACAACCCTAACCACTAGAAGTAGGGACGGTTAGCTCCATACCTGTGTTACAAACAAAACAAAAACTCGGCCACTTTTTGGATGGGAACTTGCTTTTATCTCCTCCCCCACCAAAACCAAATTCATTTTCAATGCTAAAGTACTGAAACACAGCCACTCCCCTAGCTTGATCCCTCCATCTTGATCACTAGTCTTAACTACAAACGATTTTTTGGATTGTCTGCAGTAGTCACCCCCCCTGCCCTCACAAAGGGTGAAAGTTTGCCTGGAAAGACTACATTCCCCATGTGCTCTGGGCTCTCAGGAGGGCTGAGGGTGGACTGTGAGGCCTCTGCAGGGCCGTGGGTCTCGTGCTGGCCCGTCCTCGCCCCATCTGCCAGCCCTCCCGCTGGGACCACAGATGGCCCTGCTGTTCCCTCATTCTGACCACGTGCTGCTTTGCTGAGAGCACATGTCCTGAAAATCTTGATCATTTTGTGTTGCTGAATCAATTTTATCTAAATTATTGACATTTGTTTGGATCTTCTTTATTGCTCTTAATTTAAAAACCACTTAGGTCAATTCTGAAAAGGACTGAACGCACTGGGAACTGGGTCCTCGTGGATGGCACCTGGCCTGGCTCCACCACCAGCCCGGGTCAGAGCTCTGTAGTGAGCCACATTCAGAGCTTGGACATCAAATCCACGATCCAGATGCTGTTCTAAACTCCAAAGAGAACTCTGGTACACCGCTTTGTAAAAAATGTCCCTGCCTCTTTTTACTGTTTGTTAAAAACACGTTGAAGCTATCGCAAAAGGCAGCCAGAAGTAGCTTCCTACAGTTTTCTATGCTGTCACTGCAGTGGGCATCCGACCCCTGCTGCTTCGCGCGTCAGACCAGCCACTCACGCACGATAGGCTCTTTAACTTTTTCCCTATTAAAACAGGTTTAGATTTCATACAACTACAAAATAGTTAGACCTCAACAGGACAAAATCTTGTTATACTATCATGCATACAAATAAAGTTTCTCCTTATTTTTTGGTTACTCTTATCTTCATCTATCTATGAATGCAGTGAAACTTGACCCTCACTCATAAATGACCCTCACTCCAGGAGGCAGGACAAAATTCACAACCCTAAGGTGGTGAAGAACAGAGCTGGCGCCAGCATTTCTGTCCTCTGAGGCTCTGACCTGGGCTCCCAGATCTCACGCAAAACATTAATAAAGGCAGCAGTCCTGATCTCAAAGCTGTTGCCTCATGACTTGAAAAACAAGGCTTTGAAAATGCCACTCTTTTCCCACTTACTCGTGTACAGGATCTAGGTCCTTTGGTTCACCCACATCTGACACCAACCCAAAAGAAAGCCATGGTCTTCTCCCCACGACTCCCGTGGGAAACCTGAGTTTAAGCACAGGAAAGAACTGCTCACCTCTGGCATGATTTCGATCTTCTCATACCGCCGCTTGAAGGGCAGGGTGAGGACCTCCGCCCGCCGATAGGACACAGGCGGCGGCTGGCAGTCAATCATCAGGTCCATCCTGTGGGACTGCGCTGGGGGCGGCTGTGTGTACTGCTCAGGACAGACCACGTGCAGGGGCTGGGGAACCGATGGGACAGGGTGAAGGGAGGCGGCGTGAGGCAGGCAGCCCATTCAGAAGGCCCGATCCTCATCTAATTCTGTCTTGGATGCTCAAGCTCACCACCTCAGGGCCATTTTGAACTCACCTCCTCTCAAACCCGAGTAACCAGGGAAAGGAGAGATGAGCGTAGAGAAGGGAGAAAAGAATACAAATTTCAGGGCAAACCCCTGAACTGCCAGCCAGTTACCGGGCTCTGCCTCTGCACTATCCCCCAATTACTTCCCCTTCTCAATGGCTGAAAATGCAAAATGAAAAAAAAAAAAAAACAAAAAAACAACAAAAACCCCAAAGTACACCTCTAACAAAAAGCAAAATGACACCATTTGCGGTGCTGACCCAAACGTGCAACAAGGGCCCCATATGCGTTTCAGTTAAACTAACTTTCAGCTTAAGGGGTATGTCTCTAGAATGACTTTTCTGGTGCGGGCAGGGGGCAGTTTGCTTTTAACTGGACACAGCTGGTCCTTATTAAAAAAATAATAGCCGTTTATGCTTTCTTCTTGATTTCTTTAGAATGGAAACTTGGTTCAGGGTGTAACGCGTCACTACTTTGAAGTCTTAAGGGTAATTGGTACACGTCCCAGAAGTGAGGAAGACATGCACATAGCTAGACACCCCTCCCCTCACACCAGATGCACAACCCCATGGGGTAACAGGACCCGCACATAATGGCAGGACACTAGCACGGTTTCCGTGGTTACCTGCACTTCTTTAAGCAGCTTTGACACTTGGATGAAATTCAGTCGTGTATCAATGGGACAGTAAATGCACTTCATGGCCAAGGGCTGGTAGGGAGCCAGTGCTTCCAGGTATGAGAAGTCAGGTTCTAAGGAGAGCACAAAAGACAGCTTAAAATGCAGGCCACAGAAGAGCTTCCAAGCAAGGAGGTGGCCGGCGTGGTCGGAGGGTGAGCCAGTGGGCGCGCTCAGGGTGATGGAGTCGGAGTCCTCACCATGGGAGAGGAGCTGTTTACAAAGAGGGACGGCAAGAAACCAGAATGAACACGGTAGGACGAAGGTGGAACTGCAGGTATGGCTGTGAGCTCGGGGTTTTCAACATAAAAGGGATGACGGGATAACTAGTAACTGGGTGAGAAGGGAAAGCTCTGCTCTGCTTTAATGTAGCAGCTCAGAATCAACAATAGATACTAAAAAATTAGATACAAAATTGGGGAAGACCAGGATATACACACAGTCCCCAAGTGTCCCCCCACAAAATATAAAAACAGTCACTTTAGAGTGGAGAATTATGGCAGAGACCACTGGAATCCAATGCTCCAAGTTCACACTCAGGTAGGAGGCAAACGCATGCCACTTACTTGTCTGGCTGCAGCCAGAAGATGAGACCCCCTGTCACCAAATGCTGGTGCTGAGACTGGAAACCATCCTGTCTTAACGGCCAGTTGGTTCTCTAAGGGCCCCTCACTGCAGCCTGCGTGTGGGGGCCGCGCATTCCCTCTGAGCAGTCTGCCCACCTGGAGCCAAAAGAACTAACTGGCTCCCTCCTGGTATGAGAAATGGCAGACACGCCCCCAACACAGCTCATGCCTCCACGGGGACGCCACTTGCAACAGGCCTCAGGTTTACATGTGTTCACAATAAGTGACAGAACTTCCAGATTTTTAAATTACCACCCCTCTGGTGGATCCTGTTTCCCTAAGAAGTGGACCCAGAAACCCCCACCTGAGGCCAGCACGGGCTGCCTGGGAGGGATGACTGACGCCCCATCCCTCGTAACATGTACTGTGTGAGCTGCAATCCCCACCGTCACTGTAACACAATGGGAAGAAATGGTACCAAACTTATCGCTGACACTAGCAGACATCATGAACGACACAACTTCTGCTCTGACAAGCCCAACACATCAGTTTAAATTTCAGTTTACTACCCAGAGTTGTCACAGACAATCACACAGCCCTTGATTTCTTCGCTGGCTAAAGAAAAATGTGTACTATAGCAGACACTTCTTTCTGTGCTATGTAAATACTGTACCCACTGTCCTATCCGATCAACATCTCCTCAAACAGAACGTGAGAGACCACTCATAATCCTGCTATAGACATTCTGCAGACCACTCCCTGCTTAGCAAAACCAGGAAGTCGTGACGTTCTGGGTGTCATGAACCAGTGGTCTGTAGCTGACTTCCTCTGCTTTTGGCCTGAGAAAAAGAAAAGCAGCCCCTGACAGCTGCTTTTCTGAGCTCTCTGGGACTTCTGCTGGGCCTGGCACTCAGAGCTGGCCAGGGTGTTCTGCTGGCTACAATTTCACAAACAGTGACACAGGGTAAGGCCACATCAGTGCCTGAACACAAAGTCACAGCACTGTCCCAACTACACAACAGCCGACCCTGGCTCCCTTCTTCTTCCCTTCCAGATAAGAATCATTTAAGATGCCCAATCAGAGAACCACTCCTACTTCTGACAGCATCCAATCCAGAGCAACGACCTAACAAGCCCAAATCCAGAGTTCTGAACAAGCTCTGAGATGCGTCACGCTTCCCTGTGACGTGCATTCTTCTCGCTGCAATGAGTCAAGAAACCAACTTTGTTTTACCGGTGTGTTCCCAGTAGCATCTGGCTGGGGGGGCACTCGTACTGCTCACAAACAGGCTTAGCACAGGGAAGGACACAAGTGTCCCTGATCCCGAAGCTCAACTAGACTCCACTCCATCACTTATGTCTTAAAAGCAATTAGAAAACAGTAAGAAGGCAACTGGTATGTTCCCAACAGTCTGTGTGTGCCAGGCACCGTATGAAGTGCTTTCTTACAACGGTTCACTATGTGTACGCAGCTGCCCAAGGAGAGAGCGTCAGTAATCCCATTTACGATGAGGGGAAGCGAGGCTTGGAGCTGAGGTAACCTGGCTGAGGTTACAGTAAGTGGGACCAGTCTTCAGGGGGTTTTACTTCACCTTCCATAAGATGTTCAAATCCCAAGGCTGTCTGACAACCCTAAATTGATCAAATAATACAGTGATTAAGTAAAACCTCTACTTGATCTCATTAAAGGATTTGCTTTACTCTGAGGGATTCATCTCCAGAAGAAAGCTGCAAGCCAAGTAAATACTAATCCAAGTAGAAAGATCCAGCTCAGGAAATGATTCTTAAATAGCAGGATGAGACTTGTGTCGAGAATTCCTGCAGTTCTTGAAACAGCTTACAGAATCCTATCCAAATTAGCTCAGTGAAATCTGTCTCAGGGAAAAATCTACAAAAGGAGATGTGACAGCTTTATCCAGGAGTCAACTCACAGTCCATTTTGCCTTACCTGACTCTCTCCCTCGTGGTTCCTTTATCCTTTGGTATTTATGATGGAAGAGTGTTCAGATTCATGCCTTTCTGTGAAGTTCATCCCGGGGTCTCTCTCTGGTGGGTACACCCAGTGATGCTCAGTGGAAGGGGCAGGTTTTATTTGTTTACTTACCTGTGAAGATGACAGTGTTGAGACTAGATTTCCCCCAGAGCTCCATGAAGTGGACCACATCCCCAAACCGGAGGGAAGGGTGCCCAGTGAACACCACGCACGGCTGCCGGAAGTCGTTGCTGAAGTCGCCATGGATGCTGGGGTAGTGCTTCAGCTTGTTGGTCTGAATGAGCTAGAACAGACACGTAAGAAAGCACACAAACAGGTGTTAGCCTGCCTAGGCGCAGGGAGAACCGCGACACACATGGGAAAGTGACCAGAAGGAAATTAAAAATACAAACGAATCTTATTAAAATTAGCCGAAGATGGAAACTTTTTACCTACAATGTAACTTTTTGAACAGATGGGGACCTTTTTGTAATACACTCAGTGGACACTTTTATTCAGCTTGTTCTGCAGTCTTACTCTTCCTGACACTCTGAGCCCTGACCCCCAGGAGGTACAAGTAACCTTCCCAGAACACGTGAATCCCTCCGTGCTGCCCATAAACACCGCACATGCCCCAAACTGTTTACCAGCACAGGGCTCCTCTTGAGAAGTTAGCCTGTAAGTTACTGAGGCAACTTAATAAAGACAGACCCCACTGGCTTTCAGAAATCTGGGAGATGTGATGGCCTCATGACAGAGAACCACAGTAAGATGCAGGCCATGCACAGCCTCAAACCTGTCTCAAAAGTGTGTGTTTTCCAAAATGGTCTCCCTTCAGCACACTCCTTGATCACTCTCCCAACATCAGGCCGACCCAAGGCAATTCTGTATATAGTTACAGCCACAGATGGCACCCTGTGATACTGCTCAGAAACTGCCCGCTGCCTCGACCTTGCCCCATTCCCCTACTCCAGCATCGAAAGGCCAGATGACAAACATCCAGACTTCTGAGCCCCTAAATAGCTACTAAGCCAAAGGGAGGATAGCCCCGGGATGCTGCTTACTGGAGAAAGAAATGGTCTGCGACACAGCTTAATCCTAAAGCAACTCCTAATACCTAAGAGGGGGGCCCCATCCACAACTCCAAGGCCAACTGAAGTCACCCCAATAGTGAGAATGTGGCCAGAATGGGACAGTCCCCAAATGGAAGCCAAACTCTCTTTACTTGAAAGATTAAATCTTTAATTCAGAGAGACCTGGTTATATTTGGAGACTGCAAACCCGGAATTGCCCTGGAGACAGGTCATGTGCTCGGATGGGCTATGCAGAGTAGAGATGGAGCAAACATTGAATTCCCACTTTCCTTCCAAATTACATGCAAATAAGGCTGACATTTTATAACCTAGCTGGCTAAAATCATTACCTGCCCCAGTTAAATGGGTGAGTGGCTGTCTAAATGACTAATAAGTCTATTGTAGCCAGAGACGTCGAGGAGACGAATGGGCTTCTAAGAATAGCAGCAGGTCTCTGCACATAACTTACGTCACTTTTAAGGCATCACCTACAGTTCCTGCAGTGCTCCTGATCAATGCAGAGAAACTAAGATACATTCATCTCCCTTTTCGCCAATTGGATCTACTTTTCCAGATGACTGACTGCGTCTGACCACCCGGAATCGCCTCGTGCTTTAGCAGATACTGCCAGTGGTGGTTGTAGCAACTTAAAACATCTTTTAAAAAATACGTTACAAAAAATCGGGAGTAGCTTTATTGTTTGATAATAAGAGAATGATTAAGTGCATTATAGTGTGTTTATATGATATGCTATGGCCTATGAGGCAGCAAAAATCATTATATAAAGCAAACAGAAAAATGTCCATGACACACTGAAAACAAAACTGGGTACACAGCTATATAACTACACTCATCAGTTCTGTGATGGGGGGGGGGGGCGGGGGAGGGGGTCCTATTTTTTCAAAATTGAGGTACAACTGACATATTAGTTTCAGGTGTACAAAATCATGATTCAATCGATATCTGTATATACTGCAAAATGGTTACAATAAGTTTAGTCACCATATAGCTACAATCCAATCTGTTGCCATAGTTACAATTTTTTTCCTTGTGATGAGAACCAAGATCTATTCTCTTAGCAAGTTTTAAATATGTAATACAGTATTATTAACTATAATCTTTACGCTGTACACTACATCTCCATGGCTTCTTTCATAACTGGAAGTTTGTACCTTTGACCCTCCCCTAGTTTTTAAACTGGAATGTTATTATTTTCATCACTAAAACTTTTTATCTGTGATCAATATAATGAACTAGATAGAAGACTCTGATAACAAATAAATCTGTTCTGCAAAAAAGTTAGTAGTAGATATTAGAATAACATCCCTCACCCTGTCACTAGAACAGAGGTAGGCTATGAGGTGCATAAAAACACTGGTAATATGATGTGAAGAAAAAGTAAGGGATCTGGAGTTAGTATTTCACTGTCATCTCACATGGGCCAGGGGACTATGAGTTCACTTAAGGATATAGTTTTTTATCTAATGGCCTATTATCTCCATCCACATCCATTTATCTATGTGTCCTTCTTGCTGACTCAGTGATTCCATTTTCTTACCTCTGCATGAGGAAAAGGCGGCTCTGGGAGATACACCTTAGACTGTTTGTTGTGACAAAGCCTTAAAGAGGAAAAACAGATTAGCGTCTTAGGTAGGGCACGCAGGGTCACGCGCTGCCACCTAGTGGTGGCAGTGCAAATACTAGAAAGAGTAAAGTTTATTTGAAATTCTCCTGCCCATAAATCTCACTGTGAATAAAAGCCCGCGTCTACAGAGCATTCAGCACATAAGTCTCTGCGTGCATGTTTTTAACCTTTAAAATTCCTTAATACATTTTTTTCTAAAAAAGTAAACCTTGTTATTTTGGAACAATTTTAGATTTACAGGAAAGGTGCAAAGATAGTACATGGTGTTCCTGTGTACCCTTCACTCAGTGTCCCCTGATGTTAACATCGTACATTTGTACACTGAAAAATCAATATTAGCACATTATAATTAACCGAATTCCAGACTTTACTGGGATTTCACTAGTTTTCCCACGAATGGCCCTTTTCTGTTCCAGGACACCACATTACATTAGTTGTGATTAATACTGCACAACTGATACACCCTTTTCACAGACGTGACTTCCTGTTTTGGCACCAGCAGCACCAGTAACTCAAACCAGAGGGTTAGCTAAGTATCTGAATCTGGAGACGTGAATGTTTTAGGTGGTGTATGTTTTATAGTCCTGCTGACAAACGTGAAAAATACGCACACGAGACAGAGAAGCCTGCCTGAGTGTCAATACGGACACAGAGACTTTGACGACGACTAAAAGGGGACAAAAAAATGTCTTTAAAAAAAGTACGTGTGTGTGTGTGTGTGTGGTGGAGGAAGGCAGCATCAGGGATATGTTATGACAGAACAATTTACAGAATACTTTTTTAATTAGAAACTTAGTAGAATATTGTGTCTGTTAGGCCACCACACCACTAAGAGGGATTGAACGCACCCAATGTACATGTGTTTTCGTATCTCTGAAAGTGTGGGAACACCATTCTAAGGCACTACTAGGTCGACTGTAAAAGTTACTCTATTTCTCCCATCCAGCCCTTTCTTTGGCCAAGTGCGTGAGATTCAAACATGCATCTAAATAATTCTAAAAAGGTTCACCGACTTCACATTGTTCAATAATTTACTTACCCTAGGATTTGATCAAACAATTTCCTGTTGTAATAAAACTTAGTCAAATATGCTATTGAAATAAAAAAAAAATACTGTTTTTCTTATTAGATTTGGTATGATAAATTTAGACAACATAAGTTTGGACTTTAAAATTTGTTTAGCTTTTAGAATGTCACTTTACTTTGTAACAGGCAGAGGATAGCATGTGAGAGGATAAACATATACACATTTTTGTTACTAATTTAGAAAGTGCTGGCTAAATTAAGTCTTTATCTTTCATCCTTCCTTCCTCGATAACTATTCCTTTAAACTCTAGCAATGCAAAGACTGGCTTTCAATAATACAATCTTCACATCACAGATACAAAACAACAACAATAAAACCCCCAAGATTAAAGCTTCATAGTAATATGAGAAAAAAAACAGGATTTCTATTCTTACTGCTTTTTCAATGTATTGATTCAAAATAGAACTCAAGAGAGAAAAACACGGACATACCACTCAGCAAAAATCTGGGAAAACTCAAGTGAACTATTAGCCACAGGAGAGATGAAGTAGAAAGGGGTGCTGGAGAGGCCGGCCGAGTCGATGTATTGATACAGGCATTCCAGCAGGTCATAGATCACTCCAGAAGGGTAGCAGGGGACCAACACGTTTCCTCCATTCCGGACTGTCAGCGCTAGACAGAGGGAAAACGAAAGTATCAAAAGAACAGTTTTATAAAAGTAGAACGGGACTTTTAAAACCATATTTGGGTGTCTATCATTTTCCTCTTTCCGTTCGTACAATTCACTTCACATGTCCAACAATCTGCTTCTCGTGAGGAATAGCACCAGAGGTGACAATCAGCTGAGTTTGTCAATGACTCTGTCCCTGAGAAGAGGGTGTGCAACTCAGAGTCTGGGTTTTAACTGTTACCAGGGGCAACTTCTTTTTAGATCCTGCTCAAAACTTTGCTGGATTTGTCTCTGTTCAGTCTCTGACCACTGCGGAAGTAAGCCAAGTTCTCCCATGTGATTAATTTTGGTGACATTTCCTTTCATTAATGTTCTGTCTGTAAGAAAATGCTCCATGCTTTAAATACTTAAAATCAAATGAGGAAATGCAATTTATGGGTATAATCATATCAGAAGTTATAACTGGCTTAAAAAAAAAATCTTAAGTGCCCTCTCAAGTTTTTTTTTTTTTTTTGGTTTAGTTTTCAAAACAAGCTGAAACAAAGCAGCAGTAGCTTGAGTACTGGTGGACTTGCTGCTACTCAAGTAAGCGTGGTACCGTGGACGAAATCACAATCAGTGGTCAGGGTTCAAGAGGCCTGCCTCTCGCTAGCCCTGCCTGTGCCACAAATTACAGGACTCAGGCAACCACAATCATACTGGGCCTCAGTGTCCTCCTCAGTTGTATCAGAGGGAGCACTAGGTCAGTGGTTTTCAAGCATTAGTTTGCGTGAAATTTGCCAAGAACTTGTTGAAAATTCAGCTTTTCTTCTGGGTCTCCCCCGTCCCCAGAGAGTCTGACTTACTAGGTCTGTACTAGGGCCCCCAAATTTGCATTTTCAGTGAGTGGCCTCACTGATCTTGAGGCAGGTGGCTAATGCACCCTACTCTGAGAAACAGTGAATTAGGTGTAAGGTTTCCTTGCGATCTAGAGTTCTTTGTGTCTAGGATTCTAGATTATAAACAAGCATACAAACCAAAGATTCTATTTAAGACTAGTCCAATGATATTTCCCGTCCTTTAACTTGGTATCAGCAGATTGAAGTTGCTTACGAGTCGCTTTTGTTGACCACGGACTTTGAAGGATGAGCAAAAAGACTGGGAGTAAATTCGGAAAAGGCCTTAAAGGGGGCATCAGAGGGTGACTATGAGGGCAAGGGGCAGAAAGTTCTGTGGAAGCGAGGTTATCAAAAAACAAATGGAAAACCTATCACCCAGTTGAGACTGGAGGTGCACATGTACCCAGGTTGCTGCAGAACTCGCCCACCATGCCGTCTGGGTTCGCGGTAGGGATCTGGGTCAGGCCCGTCAGAACAAGAACATCACTGTTTTTGAGAGAAGCTTGATCCATGGGCTGAAAAACCAAAGAACTATGCTTAGTAACTGAAAAAGGGATGCCAGCTACAAATAGTGAAGGAAAACGGGAATATACACATTGCTCTTCCTAGGTCCAACTCAAGTCCTCTTCCTTCTTCTAACAAAGGCTGTCACTGCAGAGCAGCTGCCCAAGGGCATGGGGACTCACAGGAGGAGGCACTTTACTGGGTGATGAGAAAGTTCTATGTCTTGATGGGGTGGTGAACACATGGGATCAAAACTCATAGAACTGCACATTTAAAATCTTTGGGTTTTGCCAGATACAAACTTTACTTCAATTTAAAAAAAGCACCTATTTCTATAATGCTTTTGCTTCTTTCAAAATATTCCCTGACACACATCTTCAGTAGTTCTCAGACTCAGAGCGGCTGAGCCGGGCCTGAGAATCTGCATTTCTATCAAGTCCCCAGGAGACGCTGAGGGTGCTGGGTGGGCACTGCCTTGAGAACCACTGTACCGTATAGTCTGATTCTCAACCCAACTCTGCAGAGTACATGAAATCAGTGTACATGATGAAGACGCAGCAGCTGGGACTCAAGGAGCCCAGGTGATGTTTCCCTCAGTCTCCGTGGCAGAGGAGCCAGGAAGAGTGATGGATTAGGAATTAGAAACATAAAGCTTCCTTCCAAATCCATTACCGGCCACATGACATCAGCCAAGGCTCCAAGCTGGGTTTCTTGTAAAATGGGCATATTTCTTGACCCGCCTTCCTTCAATGATTTCTGAGAATCTCATGAGCTAATGTATTCAGTATATGATCTTCTTGTGAACTATAAAATCCTGTAAGACACTAATTATTCTGTGATACTCAGGATGTTGTATTTTTACTTTTACCTGGCACAATCTGAATTTCATTTTGTTTTTTTTCCCTAAGTCAGTCAGGACTGAAATTGGAAACAAAAATGATGGCCCACGATTAAGATGCTGGAGAGCTAATACATGTTTCCATTTTGTAACACATCTTTTCCTCAGTTTCATTTAATATACTCAGTGGAACATTAGAAGAAAAAAGCCCAAACACAGTTTACTAAGAAGCCTCATCCATCTTTTCTCTGTTCTACCCAGATTTCCCAATAAGGAAATAAAATTCTAAACTGCATCACAGCAAAGACCCACCATCTGCACTGTTATTTCTGAGTATATGTGCCTTTTGATATATTTTCCTTTAGCATTTTATATAAGCATGGATATATGGGCTTCATTTTTTAAATTATAGGACTGTGGTTATATACGCTGCTTTATAACCTGAAAAACATTAAGCTTTATAACCTGAAAAACATTAATATGAATACAGAAAACGTAAGGTTATGACAACTATACTGACTAGCTTCTAATTCCTATTGGCAGATACATCAATGTGTATAAGAGCTTTTCCTCCTCTTGGACAGAACTGATCTATGTATTTGCGCTTCTCTAACAAATACACACGTAGTCACTGTTTCCCACAGTGGTTTGCAGCAGCAGGTGTGTAAATGGGCCCAGGGATGTTCCCTGTGTACATGCACCAAATGAGGGAAACCAGAATAGTGACAAAAGGGACCAAGCTTCATTGGGGAGTGTATTTAGCTTAATTAAAATGGTTGACTATTTTACGTAGGACAAGACAATAATGACTCACAGGGCTCATGAGAGATGGGAGAATTGAAAGGGCCCAGGAATCCTCTGAAGTGCTATTTACAATTCTGTGTGTGGCTATGTGCATTTTTTCTATAGATTTAAGCGGGTTCCCATATGGGGCCAAACCTCAAAAAGGTTAAGAACTACTGATCCAAAGGAAACATTTAATGGAGAGAGAAGGCTGGCCCTGAAAACAACATTATCTCTGAACCTCAGCCATCAGCACTGCCTTCCTTTGACAACGAAATGCTGGTAGTAAAAAACAAAAGCAGTCCCACACCATGAATCCCACCATGCTGGAAGTTATGAGACACTTCATGATCAGGTCAGACTAGACGTTTGTAATTTTAGCCCCAATGACTCAGAGATATTTCTTGTTGACACCCAGGGCTACTGTCAAGGAGTAGGCTTAAAAGGCTTTTAGTGACACTTCGCCAAGTCAAGATGATACCACCAGCACCTCCACTTCACTACCGAAGGGCCCATGTATATAGATTGCTGGTGTCAACGGCCACTCACTGCAGTGGGAACACTCTGTTCAAACATACCAAGCCAGAAAATTCCACTGTGTCCAAAAATACCTTACAAAGTAAACAGTTACAATCCATTTAGTCCATTGCCCACAGTAGGGGTTTAGGAGATACCACTAAGTGAGGGAATAAATGAATGAATAAATGCATGCAAGTAAACAGCATATGATGCTTTTGAGAGAAGGAAATACCCTGCAGAGCAAAGCTGCTCACCAGAGAAGAAACAAAATAGCAAGCGTGGGAAGAAACAGCAGTCTGGTCCCTCCCTCCTTACTTCACCGGATCTGCTGGCTTCAGTCCAATTCTCCAAACCGATCGTGAACCAGGTATGGCTCAGCTGCCCACTGTCCCAGCTCCCAAATCTTTTAGGTCTAACTTTTACTAGTGGGCATCATGTCCCCAGTGAGGACAAGGGCTTTGTTTCCTCAGGTGTAACTTTGGTACAACTTGGGGCCGTGTCCTTGGGGAGGAGAAAGCTTCCTTTCCGTTGGCCCTGACAGCTGAGGAGGGAACTAACTGTATACTGTGGCTTGTCCCAGACATTTTATTTAAAGGACATTTTGGAGACGTGTCTGTGTCCTTTGCCCAGGAAGAGTGGGCCCTCCTGGACACATTCCCGAAAAAGCTGTACAGAGATGGAGTGGAAGGCCCAGGCCTGGCTCTGATGCTCACAGAGGAAGGGAGTGGAGAACGGAAGCCCAGGTGTTCCATGAGCGCCAGGTGACCAGGGGAGTGCAGGAAACCTCAACCAGGTGTACTGACGTCTGGGTTTTCTGGATGCTGAGAGACGTCTTTGTGTTGGCAGCACAACGCCAGCTCTGCCTTCTGCATGAGGGTGACCGTGTGGCTTTAATCGATTACCCCAGTTCTGACCCAGGGAAAGACACACTCCCAGAAAATTCTGAGCCAGACTCTAAAAGAGCCAGGCCTGGAGGGAGAAGAAGCAACTACAACTATTTCCCAGTGATATCGTGAAGGAAATTCATTTTATATCAGAAACCGAGGAGTAGCAGAAAAAAGGTGACATGCACATCCTCCTGAAGATTTAGAACAAGTTACAGATACAAGAAAATAAAATACATTAAAAGCAAACAAATAAACACAAACCTTAAAAACTTTTACTATGGAACCATCCAGATCAAAGCACTGATAAACAACCACAAAGCATTTGGGGATTTCAGAGGGAACAAACAAATGTAAAAAATACAAAACAGAGCGAAACAAACCTACCCAAACCACTGCCTTAGCTCTAAAAACCTGACTCAAGGAATCCAAATTTAAGATATTTTTTTTTGACTTGAGAAGAATCTACATTTGTTACTGCCAAAGTCTGTAAGACCCCAGGAAAACAAACCAAAAGGAGCCCCCCCCCCACCCCCCCGAACCCCAGGAGAGAAGGGCCGGGTGGGGGAGGCTCACGTGTGAGCTAGAAGGAGCCTCCTCCCAGGCCAGCCACCAACCTCCTCCGACCCCGCGGGCAAGAAAGGATTCCCGCTGTGAACATCCTAAGCTTCAGGGAACTGACTGGGTAGAAATTCTAAATTAATTTTTAAAAATTAATTTTATTTCTTAAAAAAAATTCTTTCCAAAGTTCTAAGTCAGAGATTCTCAACCTGATCGATAACCATGGGCTTCTGAGGACTCGATAAGCTCAGAGTCTGCAGAAAATAAATGCAAAATCTTACGTTGACATGCAGATACTTATTCAGGGAATGCAAGGAAGGTTTGAAAAGCTAACATTACAGTTCACCATATTAATGGTCTGATGGAAAGAAATCACATGATTATCTCACAGACTCAGAAAAAACATCCGGTAAGGTATACCATTTGTTATCGGCTTTAAAAAACTCAGAAAATTAGAAAGAGGAGAAACTCCTTAAATTGATAAATAAAAACACACAGCAGGCATTGTATTTAATGAAGAAAATACAAAAGCATTCCCTTTACAAGCTGGAACACGACAAGGAGGCCACTGTCATCACTTCTGTCTAAATGGGACTAGAGAGCCGCGTTACAAGACGGGAAAAAGAAATCTCAATAAAAGGATTGGTGAGAAATGACAAAACTGTTACTTCCTTGCAGATAATCTTATCATCAATATAGATAAATATTGGAATTAATATGAGAATTCAGCATGGATACTGAATGTCAGATCAACTTAAACACATTAAGGAGGAGACCTTGTGCTTAGTAAAGGCCTCATTTCTCCTCCCAACCCTCCGAACAGCCTTATTTAGGACCACCTGTCTCAGTCAGCTCTATCTGCACTGTCTAGTGGTAATGTTCCCTCCAGCTCAGTCTTTCGCCCTCAGCCCTTTATTTATATACTTAAAAAAAAAAAAGATAGCTCTCCAACTTGTCTCCAGCCTTGCCTTCCCATCCATGGTCCAGCTCTGTATTTCTGTCCGTTGTTCTCTCAAATTCCTCTTTGCCGCCGCACCCACCACCCCCTTCTAAAACCAACAACCCCGCTGCCCACTCCTCCTTGTCGACTAGATTACTGTCATGTTTGTCATTCTCCATGTCATCCAGGATGAAATCTCTGACTTACAGGTTTTCTTCCAGAAAACAGTGGGCATTCGATGTTTGTTGAATTAAAGACCTGTCAATGTTTTAACTTATCTTTCCATTCTTACTGCCTCAGGTTTAATCCAAAGCCACATCCCCCTGTGCTTATTAGGTCATTAGAGCGGCCTACTATTATATACCCTTCCCACCTAACGAGGGACCCATTCAAGCAGACCAGTGGTTGGCTTTTTTCTGTAAAGTTAAACTTTAAAGTAGAACCGCTGTAATTATGTGTAAGCACCGGTTAACAATCCATAAAAAAATAGTTGTGGCTGTATTCCAATAGAACATTAATACAAAAACAGGTGGAGGACCAAATTTGGTCCAGGGGTCATAGTTTGCCGACCTCTGAAGTAGACAATCAGGTTTTTCTCAAACCCAAAGTTTTCTTATTCCTGCTAATTCAATACAGAATTCAATGATCTGAGTAAAAGAAATCTAATTTATTTCCTTTTTTACATATAAGACTGGTTGCCAGCTAGAAATTAAAATTAATTACTTAAAAACTCTGATTTAAGCAGGACAAAAAGGAAGCGTTGGCAGCCAAGTGATCCTTCTGTCTTCCATGGAGGGCTGTATCAGGAATGACAGAAGATGCCAATAAAAAATTTTCATTCAGTGAAGCAGATTAAGATGACATTGATGGGCTTTAGATTTCAGTAAGTGGGAAAGGCCCAGAATTCTTCTAGCTATAGGAAAAAACAATAACTTGTCCCTTCTAGACCTTGAGATGAAACTTGATTATAAAAGGTATGAGAAAAACAATGCCAAGTGGCAGCTCAGAAGCAGCCTATTGTTCTAGACCTAACAGCAGCTGTTCTTTTTCCCCTATTAAATGGGATGTGGACTTCCCCAAGTTATCCACCATCCATCCACCCACTATTGAATCTCCCCTGCCCTCCTTCACAAACATGGAATGAACTAGGATTTATAAAAAGAATAACAAATTCTTTGCAAATACTTAAAATGGAATAAATAATGCATTTATAATGTTTACGCATTTAACTGCTTAACAATATGACTGTTAGTGAATGACTCACTTAAAACCTTCCACCAGTTTCCGTCTGCACCTTACAATAAAATCCACATTTCTCATCATGGCCTGCCCAGTCCTACAGGACCTGGTCTCTGCTAATCTCCTGGACATTTCCGCTAACTATACTTAGGGTGCTGTGATCACAGTCTTCTCTGCTCCCCGGACGTGCCCAGCTTATTCTTGCTTTAGGGGCCCTTCCTCTGCCATGTCTCTGTAGTACTTTGCCCTCACAGTTCTACATGGCCCATTTCTTCAGATCTCAGTTCCAGTGAGATCTCCCCCAGAAGCTTTCTGATCATTCAATTTCAACTAGTCTCTACACTCTATTCATAACCCTCCTGTGTTGTTTTCAGTACTTATATCACAATCTGAAATTACTTTGCTCGTTTACCTTCTGCACAGCATCCTCTCTCCATACATCAACCGAATGTAGATCCACAAGCAGAGACCTTGCCTGTGGGTCACCACTGAATCTCTAACACTTAGAGGAGTGCTTGGCACATAGTAGGCCTTTAGTAAATATTAAGCATTAAATATCTGCTGAGTAAACAAGTGTCCATCTCTGTTGTACATCAGGCTATGATTATTAGAAATGCTGGGAAATCTCAGAATCCTAGTGGTGACCCTAGAGGCAATAGGATCTTACAGAAGAACTTATATTAAATGCTGGGACATGAATAATCTAAATTTTGATAGAGAGAATCTGTAGAACATAAAGTTTCAGTTCAGCAAGATGAGTAAGCTCTAGAGACCTGCTGTGTAACACTGTATCATCAACAACAATGCATTATACAGTTACAAATTTATTAAGAGGGTAGATCTCATGTTAAGTGTTCTGACTACAATTACAAAAATGTGTCGGTAGAAACCAAAATTAGGAAGATTTAAAACAGCTGATGATGTTACTCTGGTTACAGTCTGAATTTGGGTTAAATAACCAAAAAACTTGAGTTGTTAAATGAGAATTTAGAGTTACCTGGGGGTGTGTGGTGAGCAAAGAGGATCCAGACACGTAGGAGACTTTCTCGTAGTGGGACTGGATAATCCAGTTGGAGCTCCCAAGGGCATAGCCAGAGCTTAGAGGAGTCACCTGGACCGCACCAAAAAGCTCCTAGAGAAGAACCACAGTGAGATGTGTGACGTGCTCTCAGCAGTGCGGTCATCGCACCAAGGAAGTATGTAAGGAAAAAAGAGACATACCCTTTTCCACTTAGAAATGGAAATGATTTTAAAGTAAACAAGAAAGTTAAAGTAAAACAGAAAGAAGGTGGAGACCATCTCTACCTGCCACCTCTCTGAGGGTTTCAGCCCATCTACATGTCACCAGGCACCCCAGCCTCACTCACTACAAGGCAGAGATGACATATTACCCAATAAACCAGAGAGACAACTACTTTAGTTCTCTTTTCTTTTTCAGGTTAGGCATTAATCTTATGGTTGTTCTGTACTGAGTGGATCTAGGCACAAGTTGCTCCTTGATCTCTTATGTGCTGCCTTTCCTATTTTACTCATCCAAAATCTGTAAAATAGCATCCACTATTCTAAAGTGAACAGAATGAGATGCCTTTCTCTGGACTCATGACAGGCTGATCAATCGAATGCCAGCTAGCGATGGGGAATGTAAGGGTTAGGAAAGAGCTTCAGTGAGAACATGGGAGGAATGCAGGAGAAGAACAGACACCCTATCTTTTCCCAATGTACTAGCGGGAGATTCTTAGTGACTGAACAGCTTACAGAAGCAAACTATGGGGTCCTACCAAAAAAAGCAACAACATGAATTGAAAGCATTCATTAATCACTTAAAATCATAACACTCACAATTTTCTGAGAATATCCCACCAGTTGGATTTTACTAAGGGCAGAGTTCACCTCCTGCATTGTATAGCATCTTCTCCAGGTTGACACTTCCACTGCATCCTTGAGAGGGGAAGGCAGCAGCCTGTAAATGCATCACAGTGTCAGTTCATGTCACATACTGTAGCAAGCTTGTCCAACCCATGGGCCGTGGGCTACATGCAGCCTAACACATAACTCATAAACTTTCTTAAAACGTTGTGAGATTATTTTTGTGAACTTTTTTTTTTTTTTTTTAGCTCCTCAGCTATTATTAATAGTGTATTTATGTGTGGTCCAAGACAATTCTTCTTCCACTGTGGTCCAGGGAAGCCAACAGGTTGGATACCCTGTTATATGGGTCTCCTTTCAAGTAATTAGTCCATTTTACCGAAGTTGTCTGACTTACTGGGATGCTGTTGTTTACAGGATTCCTTGTAACCATTTCTGTTTTCGTGGAGTCGATTATACTGTCCCCTCTTTCATGTATGGTTCCAGTAATTTAAGTATTCTTTCTTTTTATCTTGGTCAACCTAGCTAGAGGTCTGTCAATTTTGTTGATCTTTTCAAAGAACCAACTTTTGGTTTTACTGATTTTCTCTATTGCTTTTCTATTCTCTATCTTATTTATCCAGCCTATAGCTGGATCTTTTTTTAATTCAGTCTCATAATCTCTATAATTTGATTGCGTTGTTTAAGCCATTAACATTTAACGGTAGTACTGATATAGAAAGTTTATGTCTGCTAATTCTATTTCTGTTTTCCATATATCTGTCTTTTTTGTTCCTCTATTCCCCCTTTACTACCTTTCTTATAGTCAGTGAATATTTTCTGAGGTAGCCTCTTAACTTTTTTCATGCTTTTCCACTACTTTTTAAGAGTTATTTCCTTAGTGATTATTCTAGGGCTTATCAGGTACATCTGGATAAAGAGGGTTTCTAGGTGAAATCTCACATTCTCTTCCCTGTTCACAAAAGAATGGGCCTACAAGCTATAGAAACAAACTGGGTTAAACACAGATAAGGTATGGCATAAGAGAGAAAAATAAAACATGATTTGTGACCTTTAGATAGCATCAAGAGCATCCACTACAGCAAATAAACAAACCAGGTGTCACACAAAAACCATTTTATTATTCACTCTAATACAATCAAGAACAGACCAGGAGAGTGACTTCCCTGAGATTCTCTGTACAATACAGGTGAAGGGACTCCTGGTGAACTGAATATATACATTAGCTTTCGCTCCTAAAATATCACTGAACAATAATGGTACAGGGCCTCACACACATACACACACCCCTCATGACAAAGAGAACGAGAGGAGAGACACTAGCGATAGCATTTTAGAAATGGAAAGTAGAAGGACAAGTGATAACTGACTTAGCAGACCCAGGAGAGTTGAATTCAAGTAACTTAATTCATACTGCAGAAGCTACATAAAGTGCAGCAATTAGAAACAATTGGTATGTCTGCAAGTGAAGCTGAAGGTGGGCCTAAAAACAAGAGGAATTGTTGAAAAAACCGGTAAGAAACAGAACCTTCCAGTTCTCACTGACCGCACAGAGCTCAGCAATGGCCCCTGCCCTTACAGGCATGTTATCAGAGGTCACTCTCGGGAGGGAGGGATTACGAATGAGAGTCTGCATGAGGGGAAGTCATCAGCAACTAGAGGAGGCGTTCTTGTGCAGAAGTTTACGAGTATACACTGATGGTAGAAATGTTCTCCTCAAATGGCTCCCAGAACACTCTCAAATTTATACCCTTCTGGGTTAGGCTATTGGAAGAACCTTCTCTGAAAAATCTGATTGGCACACCAAAGAAAAACTCACCTGGAAGATATACTGGAGGTTTCACAATAAAACTGACAGACAAGATTACATTAAAGTCTAGAATTCAATGAGACCTATGCATGGCTCATAGACATTCTAATCAGTTTGGTTTTTTTTTTTATTGTGTAACTTTTTAATATGTGCCAATAACCAAGGATTACCATGAATCTGTGGAAAGTGTCTAATGATAAAGACCAAAACAATGGAGTGAGGAGGAGGAAAGGAAATGAGAGAAAATAAATTAGGCAGGTAGAATATAACATCATTACTATTCTTAGAGAGATAAATTAGTCAGGATATGTAGGAAATGAGAAGATATGTCTACTATTTTTAGTTATTTTGCCTGTTTTCAGAGTGGATTGTGATTAGACTAAGGCACACAGGGGCTTCTGAGGTATTGAAAATATCCTATTTCTTAACCCAGGTAGTAGTTATAAGGATAGTTCTTTATAATAACTTATTAACTAAATAAAAATGTATGCACATTTTAAGAGATGTTATCCACGTATTACATAAATACTGATGGTAACCACTTTGAGCACCTCTTGTAATTGCAGAAGTCAAATGTGACTTGTATCATCTTTTGTTATCGGTATATATTAAATATTACAATTTTAATACAGTTTTTTCTTTCTCAAAATGTGTGTACATTTTTTGGCACCCTCTGTCATTACAAAAGGGTTCATTTTAAAAAATAGAAAAATTTATGCCGAAGTAAGAAGTATGAGAGCAGCAATGAAAATCTCATAGAAAGGTTGGGAGATAAAGTTAAAAGACTGTTCCAAACAAAAGAACAAAAACTGAGATGGAAAAGTGGAGAGGAAAAAGTCTGTGTTGTGTGCCACTTCAGGAGGTTCAACATCTACAAAAGTTCCAGAAAGAACGCAAAAATTGAGGAAGAAAACTTTAAAAATGAGGTAAAAAAATTTTTCAGCAGAATTGAAGTTCTTGATTTTCCAGATTAGAAGTCAGCAAACATTTTCTCTAAAGGGTCATAGATATTTTCAGCTCTGTAGACCACTATGGCCATGTAATGACACAGACAACATGTAAATGAATGTGCTGATAAAACTATAAAAACGGGAGTACGCTAGATCTGGCCCACAAAACAGAGCTTGGCCATGGCTCACCCCTGTTCTAAATTGAAAGGGCCCACTAAGTACTCAGCACATGAATGAAAATTGTCCTTTAGTAAGTACACGTTATAAACTTAAAAAATAAAGAAAAGATTCTAAAAGTATCCACAGAGGAACAAACAGGATACATACCAAAGATCTAGACTCAATGGCACTGGACTTTTCAACAGCATTTCTGGGAACTAGAAGAAGAAACTAGAGCAATGCTTACAAAATTCTAGGAGAAAATCGTATCCTATCTGCATTTCTATCAGAGTGTGAGGGTAGAAGAAAGGCATTTTAGACGTGTAGGGTCTCAGAAATTTACTTCCCATACAGTGTTTCCCAAGAAATTACTGGACCATGTGCCCTGCAAAAGAGGTATAAACAGCAAAAAGAAAAAAACAAAAACAAAAACGCCGGAAAACAGAACTTCTAAAAAAAAAGAGGTGTAGAAATCCTGGTGAAGAAAATCCTGAACGACAGCCGCACAGCTGGGCTGAGGCAGACTAGGGGAGGGGAGAAAGCTCTAGGAGAGGACTTTTTAAGAAGATTAATAAAACTGTTAGAACACTTACTGAGTTTGAACATACTAAGGAGAGATGTATACAAATGGGGGAGAGGTTAGAAATAAATTAATAATAAGGGCATAGGAAACTAAGCAAGTAAGCAAATAAGGTAATGACTAACTCAAGGCAAAACAAAAGTTGTGCAAGAAGAAAAACACACAGTGCCAAGAGTGGCCCATGCACTACACTGTACAGTCATTACAATGTGAACACTAAATAGAGATTTTAGCTGACACAGCAACAGCGTATAGATCATGTTGTTCCAATTCCCTTTACCTGTTCCTCCAGCACCAAAATATTAATATCAACAATCCTCTTTACCTTCTGCATAAATAGAAGCATGAAGATTTTATTTCACTTCTCTGTCCTATATATATTGGATTGCTTTAAGTTTTATAGTATTTAGTCAATAAATAATTTACTTACCTCTGAGTGTAGCCATAGCATTTAAATTTTGTAAAAGATATAACAGGTACAACATAAAGGCCTCTCTGCTCGCAAGGAGCTCACTAGGTCAGACAATTCATTTCATGAACTCATGTTAGAAAAAGTACTGCAAACCTCACTGCTGAGTATCACTACAGTCACCTTCGAAGTACTCCTCTTGGGAAGCTGTGTACTGAGGCCAGCACCTACTCCACCCTTCAAAGCAACTTCGGAACTCTTTCTGGAATGGCCATCAGAGCTGTCATTGTACCAAGGTTATGACACCTTACTGAGTTGTGTACAGTGCTGCCAATATAAGCGCACGGTGGCAAGTTCGTGAACTTACTTGTCAGATTTTGGGGATGACGACAGCTCCGATGGCCATTGCAGAAAAGGAGTTCCAAAACTGCTTTGAAGGGAGGACGAGGCACTAACATTGGTGCATAGCTCCCCAAGGGGAGTACGTCGAAGGTGACCGTAGTGATACTCAGCAATGAGGTATGTAGCAATACATACCTTTTCTAGGATGAGTTTGTGAAATTGTCTGACCTTGTAAGTCTAAAAAAAAATTTGTAGCAATACAAGGCAATAAAAGAGATATCAAAAGCCATGACTCATTCTGCCTGCACACTTGCCTTCCTTCATAAAAGGGCTTAAATGATGTATTAAAAAGGCAGATCTTAACACACCCACACCCACCTTCCCCCCACCCACTTTAATGGGTGGCTCTCCATTACATTCAGGATAAAATCTAAGGCTTTTAGCATGACTTTATAAGTTCCTTCCTTATTCTAAATTCTATATCCTGTGTACTATACTGAGCTATAAACAGCACTGAGTGCCAGGCTCCCCCATGCTGTAACATCCCCATTGTCTTCTTCACACCTTGTGTAGACAATACTTCCTTTTGCTTTGAAACTTAGATCATTTGTCACTTTTTCTCAGTCCTGCAACACCAGTCGAGGCCAGGTGCACATCCTATGTGCTCTTTGGGAAGATGTCCTGACAATGAGCATTGGAGACAGAGAAGTACAGAAGCTCCCCTGGGATGAGGCTACTGGGCGGGGCTGCTCCTCCTGCTCCTGTTCTCCCTCCTCATCCCTATAACTCCCTGCCAACTGCTTTGAGGAAGGAGAGGTCTCTCTTGGAGGCGCTGTGGCGTAATGAAAAAAAACAGACCTCTTTCTCTCTGTTACACCTTGACTGCTGAGCTTCGATTTCCTCATCTGTAAGTCGGGGAGAGCATCACCTTCCTTTGAGAGCTGTTCTGCAAGTGGTGAGTGATACAATGCACGTATGTCTCCAACCCTCCCCAACGAACACAGCCCTCGCAGCACCAGGAGCACATGCACCTGCCAGCAATACTGTAGTGAACTTCAACCCTAGGTGATTTATTTTGGTGAGTAGTGATGACAATGAACTTGAGTGGCACTCTAGAGGGTCTCAAGGAAGAACCAAACCTACTCCCCTGCTTAGCTCCTCCTTTAAATTCCTCAGGATAAGACAGCCCCGCAGCTTGAGCCTCCTAGGGCTGCCCTTCATAAAAACAGACTTCTCATATTGGGTTGAACAGGAGCAGAAGAGTTTCTTAACTTTATGCCAGAGCTGGGAGTGGCTTTTATGGGAATGGCTAGAAGGTGGGTTGTTTAATAAATAACACTTGCAGCCCAACCACATCTCTCAACCCAGCTGAATTTATGTTGCATTGTCCTCAGCTTGCCAAGGCCTGCAACGGAGCCACCTCTCTTAGAGGGTGAGCTAAAAAATCATACACAGGGCTAGGTTAGACCTGCTTTTTCTGTACTCTGTGCTTCCTTCCCATCCCCTGACAGCTGATACTGCCACTGCCCAAAACACCAGCTGGGCTGTACTTTCTTCCCCTGACAGCCCTTCCCATCATCCTCTCCCCTTCCCACCTAGGGCAATGTCCTGTGAAAATTAAACAGATTAAAATCTGGAACAGTCTCTCAAAATGAGTAATTTGGTTACTTTAATTTAGTTTCCACTCTCTGCTGGAGATACAGTCAGCTTCCAGAGTAAGCTGGCAAATGCTCTGAGGCCCAAGTAAGGGAAAGAGGAAAGACTGGAGATGTGAAATATTTACTACTTTTGTCCTCAACAGACCAGAGCCTATTTCTACCGGAGTGTTTCAGGTGGGGAAACAATTTCCTTAAGCAAAACAAAATACTTGTGAAAAATTGCAGGTATACTTCAGCTTGGATTTTCCCCCCATTTTTCCCTTTCAGGGTAAATGGCATAGAAATCCTAAACTTCTGTTCCACAGAACCTGAAGAAAGCATCTGTTTAGAGAGAACCATTTGGTTACACTGATTTTTGATGAGCAGTGTAGTAGAGCACTTTAGGGGAGGTGGAGAGTGTCTTGTTAAATACTTGTAACAACAACAAATATCTTTTTATCCTATTGTAGCACATAGTTGTATCTTTTTCATTTTTGTATCTTCAGTACTGAGCACAGTGCCCAAATAAATACACTCAAAAGATGAAATGTCTGTTTACCTATTACCCCAGGAAAGGTAAGAACCAAGGAATCAATTACTAATGAGCCCTACCTGAAAAACCCCAGTAAGTCTGGGCAGGGGTGAGCCCTGTGACAGGTGTGTGCTGGTGAAAATGTTAGGGAGAAAATGACTAGTGAGACAGAAGAGGAAGGCTAAGGGGGTCCCAATGACTCTGGTCTCAGTCTGACCTGCTCAGTTTAAGGTTTTGTGGCAGGCAGTCTCTGACACAGCTCTGGAGGAGCCTGGCCTCCTGTACCACCCCCTGGTGTCATCCCCTCCCCCTGAAGTGTGGCCTGGACATAATGGCTGGTTTCTAGTGAAAAGAATATGACAAAAGCAACAGGATGTCACTTCCAAGGTTAGGTGACAAAAGACTGTGGCTTTCATCTTGCCCACTCCTTTTCTTGTCCTCTTGCTTGTTAGCTTTGATTCAATCAGCTGTCACCTCGTGAGATCCTCGCGGTGAGGCCCAAATGCAAGGGCCTGAGGGGGGCTCCAGTCCCATGTCCTTGAGGAACTGAATCCTGCCAACAACCGCAAGAATGAGCCCGTAAGGGGCTCCGTCCCAGCGTAGCATGAGAGAACTGCAGACTACGGGAGACCCAGCGCCAGACGACCCCGTGTTGTTAATAAATTACTAAGTTTTGGGGGGGCCCTGTTCTAGTACAGAAACTGTTTTAATACCTTAACTAAGTTTGAGCTTTTCGCAGGTTTCCTTAATGACATTTGTATAAACTCTAATTGTATAGAATTTTTGTAGAAGGCTCATCTTCCTATCCAACTTAACACTGATTTTTGCTTCTTTCAGCAGCAATATTGAGTAATTTACTTCCTTTTCTCCCCCATATTTCTAAAATCAGGGTCAACTACTTCCCTCACAGATTGTTGTGAGCACTATATCAAATAAGTGATAAAACATATATCAACAGGCAAATATATATTATATATGATATTCGGTGCACATTAATTCCCCCCCTCACCCTTATTCGTAAATTCTTCAGGTACCTTGTTCTGGTAGCTTACATGATGACTATACCTTTCAGATATAAAACTATCTAATTATTTGTCATTCCTCTATTTGAAAATGTCTAGAAGTTTCCCCCTTTTTATATAGGATGACTATGTTTTCACAAATAAAGAATTTGGTTAAATAATATATGGCTAGACAGACAAATGACTTAAACAATGAATCAGTCAAAAGTATTGTTGGCATTTTCAAAGGCACAAAGTTTCATTCTCCTTTGGGAACTTTCAGTTCTTTTCTCTCCTGCCTGATGACTTTGTCCAGCCAGTCACCTCTCAGTCACGCCATGTTACCATGTTTTTGCCCATGCTGCTCCCTTCTTCCAGACTGCTCTCTCTCTCCTCATTCAAACCCTACTTAATCTGCCAAACCCTACCGAAGTCTTGCCCCTTGCCACCTAATCTTTGCTTGAGTCTAAAGATAAATTAGGCTGTAGAAGGCAGGTGCGTTCTAGTTACTGAAAGGGGGGGTAATGCAAGCCAAGCTACTTGAGTACAGGGTCTGTCTTAAACTTTTTTGGGCATTTACATACAAATTTACCACAATGATAAGCACCTGCTACTTAATCCACAAAGAAGTTCGGAGTTCTCTAAATTCCACATTATTACCCACAAATTCCTTTTGCTAACACCCTTGTTTTACTCTTTCCACATAGTCACTTTGTCTTTACTTCCTTCTATCTTCTAACATCTTGTAACTTAGCTTGCCAAAACTCCCCTAATGCTTACCTGAGGACATTATCACAGAGTGGCATTTATAAGAGCCATTCAAAGCCATTAGGATTATTGGCTGATTAATGATAAGTCAGATAAGGAAACTCAGGAGGGAAATAGTTCTGTTTTTTTCTGGTTTTCTAATTTATCAAAGTCAAGTTCTCAGAGTCTAAATGTTTCATAAGTACTTTCTAAAAGATTTCATTGTTTTCTTTTATTCTTATCAAACTTGAGTGCTTAGTAAACTTTTCCTCAGTGCCTGACCTCCTGTCAGAGCTCTGCTGCCCTATCTTCCATCCCACCAGCACAAGAAGCTCACGATTATGTGTTTCTGTGAAAAAGGAAGACTCTAATGTCCACTGGGACCACATAAAAGCTTACAAAGAAAACAAAGGTTGGACTTTTTCTAAGTGTTTGATGAATGAAAGAACAACATGAATATAAGAGCAGAATACAAAGAATACAAGCAGCAGCAAAGTTGTTTTCCTCATATTACAGCAAATTGCTTAACATAATGTGGGTGGGGTGGAGTTGAATGTTAGAATGTTAGCAGAGAGCTTCAAAATCAAGCGTTCCTCAATATTAGACAAACTAGATATATCCCTGAGTTTTCTTTTAGATCAATTTATCTCTAAAAAGGACAAAGGCAACTGCTTAGGCTAACACAGTATAACAGAAACAATTTTTGAGAGTACCTAAATTAGGTAATACTGTGCTCTTCAAAAAAAAAAAAAACAAAAAACAAAAAACAAAACAAAACTCTATAATTTGATACCTTAAGGGGACTGGATGACCAGAACAGAGTGTCTTAGAGAAATGAACCATTTTAATTCTGGAGCCAAGCGATGTCTCCGTATAAAGTAATTAAATGGAATTTTTGTTTGTCAGTCAGTATCCCAGGTGTTTGGTTAGCCTGAATCAGTCCCTCAGAGGCTAATTACCTTGGAATGAAATGATTAAGAACTGGAATTGCAAAGCTGAAGAACAAGCCCCGAGGACTCCATCAAGAGTGGAGAGCCACCCTGAGGATCTTCTGAAGGAGCCTCTTCCTTGGACATCTTTGAAAACTATAAGGTAAATGAAGTTAGAGATAATCTAACTCAATCCTCTTATTTTACAGAAAAGGAGACCGAGTCCCAGAATCTGAATAACAGTGCTAAATAACGACAGGCAGCAGAGGGATGAGAAAATGGTTTCTCTTCTACTATCCTACTTTGCTTTCATCAGAAGGAGCAGAGTGTAAAGATAAATTAGGCTGTGGGAGGCAGATGTGTTCTGGTTACCAAAAGGGGATCACATGAGCCACGGGTGTTTACTGAGCACCTACTATGTGCCTGGTACCATAAAAAAGGCTTTACTCATATTACTCCTTGAATCCTCCCAACAACTCTGTGAAGTTGCTAATATAATTCTTATTTTATAAACGAGAAAACAGAGCCTAGGAGAAATAAACTGCTATAGCTACTGCAAAGCAGATCTGAAATTCAAATACCAGATTATTTGACCTCTAAGTCCATAGCTTTAATTTTCTTCCTACCAGATAGTTACACCTGATAAATTCCTCTATAAATACCCAAGGAGTGTCAGAGCAGAGAAACTTCAACTACAATGAGCTTGTTTTTCTTTTTATATCTTCTGTAAAGTATGAGGCCACATTTTGAGCTCTGAGTACTAAAAACTGCCATAACACTTCAGCCAGGAATATATCAATGCATAATTCCTTAATGCTTGTGAGGATTATGACAGTATCTTTAATTATAATTGCAGATTTCTAGTCTTATTAAAAAAAATGACAGCCTTAAATGAAAAACACTAGAGGTTGGGTTAGTTTAAGTGAAATATTTTGCTTTGAATTTTCCCATTAAAAAAACCTAAACTTTGAAGTGGGTATGGGAAAGTCAGAGACTGAAAAATTATATTGCAAGGGATTCTCCTTTTCCTACCCTTCAAGATCTCTTTTTTTTCAAGAAGAGTAAACTGCAACGTCAAAATGAGGAAGAAGGATGGCTAACTTATAAATAAATCTCAAGGAGCAATGTCAATTGAGGCAGGGAGTCAGAAGGCTGCCAAAAAGCAAGAGTAATGGGTTTTTCTGGTATACATACTACTACTAAATCAAATGCTAATTCAAACTACAATTTAAGGAAAATGATTTAAGAGACTATGTCAGACTCCTTTGACCAATGAGTTGGAAAGATTTTAATTTATTGTTTTCTTTAGTCAATGGTCTTATTAGTAACTCAAGCTACTAAGATGCATTAATTCTAGGCACTTAACCAAGAGATTGCCTGTATAAGATTTCAGTATACGTCAAAAACTTGGGGCTCGAATCCCAAATCCAACTCACAGAGGTGTTTTTACTTGGATCATATAGGAATTTTATTTTAATGTCTGAGCCAACATTTTGAAAAGATTTTAAAAATCACATTTAAAACATCCAAATTTTGAGCGTCTCTTTTAAAAAAAGGTAAGATTTGGCAGTCCTGGGCTCCCATTCCCATATGGCCACAATGTGCTGAGGCTGCCGGTCAGCTGCCCGATCACAGGGGTGTGGTTGCTGGCCCACAGTTTCTGACTGCTCACCTCACCCCATAATTATCTTCCCTATCCCTGCAGGCATCTGAGATTGTGACCTCTCCTTTGTAGGAACTGCATAAGGAGAGTGCAGGAACTAAAGAAACAAAAGAAACAAACAAAAAAAAAAAAAAAAAAAAAAAAAAAAAAAAAAAAAAAAAAAAAAAAAAAAAAAAAAAAAAAAAAAAAAAAAAGAAAAGAAAGAAAGAAAGAAGACATTTGAGAAACACATCAGTGTACTACACAGCACACAAGTGTGTCTCCCAACACTGTCTGCCATAGTACTTGGGACCCTAGAGATCAACTGGCTTGTGACAGAAGTTTTAAAATGATGTAAACCCGACCCGTGAGCATAAATGTTGTCCAAATGAAGCACTTTCAGTATGCTGGCCCAAGGTTAAATCTAGGTGAATATTTCAAAAGAACTCTTATCTGATGTCAACTACAAAGCAGTTCTTCACGTTCTTCCACCCCTTCTAATATTTAATCTGAGCTTACCCAGGATAAGAAGAGGACATAGTTTTCTTGGTCTAACACCTTGCATATTCTTTCCAATAATTAGACTCTTCTCTCTCTCTATCAGTAATGGCTCATGTAATGCTCAAAAGCAAAAACAGGATGACTGACCAGGATCAAAAACAGTCGTGATATATGGAATAATGAAGTAGGGTTTTCTCTGACAGTGCCACTTAACCTCGTTGCTCTTTTATCAAGATGGTTTTCAGTCATGTCTGATTTTTGTCCACCAGGTGGCGAGAGAGCAAATTCAAGATTTTATTTCAACTTTCACCATTTTTTAAAAGGGAGATTTCCTATGCATCTTATGAAGTAAATTTCAGGTCCCTCCATAGCCCTCTGCTCCTTCAAGTTAAAATTCACCCTTCTCCCTAAAATCCAATGGCACTTCTTTGTGAGTCAGTGATCTGGTACCTCACACAGAATGGGAGGCAAAGGAAAACTGCCAAGGACTCTGCTCAAGGTCACAGAAGAAAAGGCAAAATAAGAACTTGGAACTTCCTAAGATTTGGCCCATGGTTTAGGAGTCAGGAAACAGTGACTTTTGAATATCATTTCTGGTGTGCCAAAATTATTTGTAGCAGAATATTATAAAGAGTATAAATTTAAAAGGAGGAAGTCAGGGAAGCCAAGGCGTACATGTTCCACGGGGAAAGAAAACAAAGTCCTGAGGTTTCTAAGGAAGGAAATGTAGAGAACTGGGTTTGATGTGGTCCAGGGGGCACGTGGGAGAGAGAAATAGAAGGGGAAAAGGGTATAGCAATGGGCAGGAGGAAAGGGAGTTGAGAATAAGAATGCAAAATGAGGACAGGTGGGCTCCCTGGACTAAGGGGGTAGGCAGGAGGATCAAGGAGGCCATTCATGTACACACAGAAGACTCAGACTTGTGTGTGCCCAGAAAACGTTCCCTAACATGGGGCCATACAGACACCGTATTCCCAATCAAGGAAATAGACACATAAAGAAGATCCACAAAACACAGGAGGAAATGTGCACGGTTACACATACTTCCTCCTTCCCTCGCATGGGAGGGGGCTGACACACACAGGAGAAACGGGTGTGTGTGTGTGTGTGTGTGTGTGTGTGTGTGTGTTGTGTGTGTTGTGTGTGCCCAGGAGGAGGCCTAGCACAGTGGTTAAGAGCATTGACTCTGGACCTAGTCCAGCCCGACTGCCTGGGTTTGAATCCAAATCTTACTGCTCACTAGTTGGCTGACTTTGAGCAAGTTATCTGACCTCCCTGTGCCTGTTTTCTGTAAAATGATTAATGTTAAAAAGTTAAATAAAACAATGCTCTATATGTTAAATAAAAACAAAACAAAACGTCTATACAAAGGAATATATACAGGAGACTCACATGCTCAAACTCTTGACTCAGTTACAGTATAAAAACAAGGTACATTCTCCTAGCTACATATTTTTGTAGAAAGAATTGTCACAAAAACTAAGACATTTTTTAATTTAGATAAGCAGATGGCTAACGAATCACTGATCTAGAGGGAAAGAGAACTTGGTGGCAAAGAGTGGACCTGGGTAGAACCGTATGGAACATGTGTTACTTAGGAGTCACAGGCAGGTTTTGATTCTAGACTCTGGACGCCAGGTCTGGAAGGCTGGGACACTGTGGTACCTGGTGAGGAAGGCAGCAGCTGGTGGGGTTAGAGAAATTGCAGTATATTAAGACTGACTGGTGTGCCAAGGTCAATTAAATATGAGGGTACGGAAGTAGAATCAAGCTGCCTCTTTGTCCCCTCTTTTTCTATTTACTTTATCTCTTATCATCTGGTTTCTGATCTTAGCACTCCACTAAAACTAAACTCTCCAGGAATTCTATGGCCAAGGGCCTTGTCACCATCTCATGTGATGATATTTCTGCAATATCTGAGACAAGTCTGGGTTTGGGGAAACGTCTTTTTCTCTTAGCTTCTATTCAGCACTACTATTACACTCCTAATTACAACTTCCTGGATTCTTTCACAATTCTTACCAATTTTAGTTAATTCTACCTCAGAAATTTCTTTTCAGTTAGATCTTCACGCTCATTGCTGCTGCCTTAGTCAGGCCCCGAGTTTCTGACATAGTCTTACTGATATGGGCCAAATGAAAGAGCCCCTCACTATAGGAACTTTCAGTCCCCTCTTCCCTAGTTCCTTAGCTCCCCAGCTTTACCTTCTTCCTCATCCCTAGTTTTAATCACCCTCTCAATCAGTATTCCCGGATCTCTAAATTTAAACAATAGAATGTTATCCTGAAACTTAAACAATAGGCTGTCAGCCCAGATCTCCGAGGATATCCATTGCCCAGGCTTCAGTTAATCATCATAAAACTTGTAATCTGTGTCTGCTAATTGTATTCCCAAAATGTTCTGTCTCCAGCCTTAGTTAATCATCCTGAAATTTGTGATTTGTGCTGGCAAAACTTTAGTTAGTTGTGCTTGCTAGACTTTAACTAATTATCCCGGAGCCTGTGATCTGTGCTTGCTGATTGTAACCATGGCAACCCAGCATCCTTCCCAGGCCATTCCTAGGTAGGTGGCGACACCCAAATGGCCAGTTAAGCCAAAAGTCAATAGGCCACAGGCTCCATGGGGCTGAACAGAACTTCCATCGTGTAGCAGCCCTACATCAGTGGCTATGAGCCTGCTTCTCAGGCCAATGCTTTTAAATCTATTAACTGAATCTATTTCTCCTCATCTACAGGCCATTGGGAAACAAATGATGTCCCAGCAAGGCTTCCAGCCCATCTTGACCAAAGAAGTCAACAGGCAGATCTCGAGACCCTTTCCTCCCTTTTAGATCAGATAGGGTGGGAGTTCCGTGAATCTCCGATAAGTAGGGACAATGACCACATTCAGCAGGAAGCAGATACAGAAGATGAGACCGCCCATCCCTCAACTTCCAATAGAGATTTAGGGAGGCAGGCTGATAGAATAGGGGGATCTTAGGACCCCTCCCATGGAACCCACCTTGCTGGAGTAGTCACCACCCTGATACCACCCTTTTCTAGTAATCCCTGTCCCAAGTTAGGCAACCAGAAATGACAGGAAAAAGTAACTAATATAAGAAGTCGTAGTGTGAAAAAGCCCACTGGTTTAAGCCAGTTACTAGCACCAGAGCAGTAAGGGTTACGGCAACCTTCATTCTACCTAAGCCTCATTCACCATTATTGTAATATCATACATATGCCCAGAAGTTCATTATCACAGACTGAATTCTGGAAAGGAATATGCACAGCTAAAAGAAGGTGATGTCATAGCCCCCTGTCAATCAAAATGCCAATCAAAAAGCCCGATGCCCATAAAGGAAAAAAGGGAATATAAACTACCAAGGCCTCAACTCTCTTGCTCAGGCCTGCTCGTAACTCTTTGGAGTGTACTGTCTGCTTCTCTTAAACTACCCTTTTCACCACTTTATTTCTGCATCTCACTCAGTTCTTTCTCTGGGACACCAAGAACCTGGATATCATGCCATGAAGGGCCTGTTCTCCGGGAACACTACCGCTGTTCTTGCTGCCCCAGCTCTGTACTCCCATTCATCCCCTGGACGTTTCCACAATTACTTACACCAAAACAAGTATGTGACCTCGTCATTCTCCTTTTTCTAAACCTCCACTGACGGACTCCCCACTCTCGCTAATATTCAAGCCCCACCCATTAGTTTCTTCATTATCTCACCCGATGTTCCTCTGTATCTTCCCCTCCCACCTCTCTACACACGCTAACCCGTCCTGGACTTCCTGTTCCCTGAGTAGCCTATGATGCTATGCCTGGAGCCCAACCTACCAACCTTTTCTATCTGGAAAAACCCCTTTCTTCCTCCAAGACCCACCTTCACTGTCATCTCCTAAGGAATGTCCTCCTTAGCTTCCCTGAGCAGAGAGTCCTCCACTTTCTAAGTGCCTACAGCACTGTGATCAAGCATTTCTTGTAATACATGCCATCCAAGATTGTAACTTAGCTGTTTAGTTGTCTGATTTTCCAGTGACCCCTGAGCACCTCAAAGACTGAGCTATTTTACTAATTTTTAAAAACTCCCAGACCCAGCATAGTACCTTGTACATAGAATGGTTGCCTCTCAAAATATGTTGGCTGAATCAAACATAACCCTTTCATAAAATAGAAAAGAGACTATTTTTAGTTCTAACAGTATACATGTTTAAGCATAAACTAAGAAAACAACTAAGATGTCTTGCAAAGCCTAAGGCTCTACTGTCAAGGAGAAGGGCTAGGACTGTCGCTCACCGCTGAATGTCCTTGTTCTTCCACAAGGAGGCAGACTGAGCCTTGGGCACTCTTTCAATGAAATTCACCAGCTCTTCCATGAGAAGCCTGTATTTAAGCAAAACAAAGTGGTGAACACTCTTGAAAGAATTAGAAAAGCATTGCCCTCTAATACTGTAGCCAAGAGAAATGGACTTGTCTGTCTTCCCCCACTTTAATCGCCTTTCTCTCTGTTGCATTTAAATGCAAGTACCATTTTAAATAAGGCTGAACAAAATCCCAGCCTTCTCACTGAATGTCCATGTTAAAAATTTGAAACATATATGATTTAATTCACCTTTAAAACAAGGCTGGCATATTTCTCATCTTTAAACACTGAAATATATAAGCCTATGGTTTAACTCTCACTCCTAAGAGCGCTCCCTTTATATAACTGAAAATACAAAAGGAGAAAAAGTTAAATGACTGAAATACCTGATTTTGGTGGCGGGAGAGGTTGGCGTAAGATTTTTTAACATTAGATAGACATTTTAAACTGGTAGAGGAAGTTTTCTTGATTTGTATTTTAGGGATTAACAAAATTCCACATGAAAGAATTCTCTAAGGACTAATCCTAAAAACCCAACTCAAAGATCTGCAAAAGGACAGGCTGTGCAGGTCACAAGATGGATTATCACATGATCACAACGGAGGGAATCTAAGAAATGCCTCACTTGACTGGATCAAAGACCCCCATGCTCTGAGGGATACATGGAACAGAAAACTGTTAGAATCCTGGATGACCATAGGGTGAACAAAAAGCTAGAAACAGATTTTCAATATCGTGAAATTCTTTTCGTAAGTAGAGATGATTTGTAATGACTTAACTCCTCTCCCAATCAACACAGTGACTGGGCAAGCCATCAATATATGAGCACCTAAATGCTGAACTTTCATTTGCATGCGTGCGTGCATTCATTTCTAATAGCACCTGCTCCTTTCACCTTGAGGAGGAGCAGTACTAGTTCCAGCATTCTAAGATGTGGGATCCAGTCTCATTATCATTCTGGTTGTAGCTTTTCGGAGAACAGTCAGGTGTGTTCATCCTCATGCCTTAACATTTTTCGAGTTGACTCTAATGTTTTCAGCTTATCCTCTCATTGACCCATCATCACCTTGCATGTTTTACTTTACTATGTCTCTTCCTCAGATTCCTTACTTTTTTTCTGTATGTGCTCGCTGCAGGTAATGTGATCTGACACAAAAGCAAGAACGTATTTTGTTTCATTTCTGGTAATGCATCTTGTTGGATATCTGCAAGACACTAGAACCTAACGCAGAGAGTCTATATGGACATCTAGATCCCATATTTTGATAATTTCACCTCATACCACACACTTGTTGGTTTGCTTTAACAGTTATTGTTTCTGGGATAATTTTCTTCTCACTAAATGACACTACCTGCAGCAACCATGAACGTGTGTGAGGGGCAGAGGAAGAGATGGCAGAGCATTCTCAAAGTCAGGGCTCTCCCTAAACAGTACAGACAACTTAGCCATCTAATTACTTATCCTGTTTTCTACAAGCTGTCTTCATTTACAGACTGCACTAATCCATAAAACAGGAAATTTTGAAAGCAAAGTAATAAAATTTCCTTTTCTCTGAAATATGCCATGTTCCTCTCTCCTTAACCCTACCAGACCAAAGGCCCTGAACCTAACTGTCCCCTATACCTGGGCTCCTGAGCATTAAAGAGAAAAAACAAACATGATATAGAAAAATGTTAGTTACATGCAAACAAATGGTTAGAATAAGATGGAACTTGGAGACATTGTAGAAAATAGGTCTACCTTTCATTGTTTTCACGTATGAGGCAAAGTACCAAAAATTAGGTACCGCGGTCTAGCGGCAGATTCGGAAATGACCGAAAAAATCGGTACAGTGGTCTGGGAGGGTTAAGTTCTTTGCATTGCATCTTCATGGCCTCTTAGTAAACATTATCTGCCCTAATTAGTAGCATCAGCACATAGGGGCTGTCTTGGTGAACTCCTTCCAGGTAAAAAACCCCAAATAAAATAAAAGACAACGAAGCTCATTCACAGCATCCATCTTTGGGCAATTCTAGTGAACATTTGTTTTATCTAGAGAGCTGTCTATTCATACGTAGTCTCTGGGTCAGCTGCTCAGAAGGGAAAAACAGTCACTCCTGGCACACTATTAAACAGTCAGCACTGAAGCAAGGAGCTCTCCAGCCACATGGTAATGGCCTAAGAATACTCTCACCTGCCAATCTGAACGGTGGGCTCTGTGGCATACACTGTGCCTGTGAAACCGGTGTGCTCAGTGATGTAGGGCAGTGCCATCATGCAGTGATAGTTAGAGATGAGGATCACATCTACCGTAGACAGATCTATTAGCTCAGTCTGAAAAGAAAGGGGAGGGAATGATACATATCTGTGCAAAGCACATAGATCAACATGATGTGACTGAAAAACGATGCTGTCAGAATGCAGAGAAGTGGTTTTTGTACTACAGAATAATGATGCCTTTCCTGCATCACTTCTGGTCTCATTTTAGGATATTTCCTAATACTGACATTAAGTAGCAACACAGGATAGCTAACAACAAGAATGCAGCCAGTCCACCAAGAGCACCCTGATTTTAGTAAACCAGAGTTCTGAGTCAGACACAGGAGGGTAAATGACAGCACTTTAGGTGATGCTGACTGGCAGTGGGACCTGGTAACATGGAGCAGTGAGAGTACAACTGTGAGGGGAATGAGAATGTAATGCACTGCTGCTATAGATTATGTGAACAGAGGGAGCAGAAACCAGCCTTTCAAAAGTCAAATGCAAGAATCAACTTTTCCTTTTTTTTTTTTTGAGGTAACTTTTGACCACTAGGGCTGGATATAGAGCCAAAATATGCAGTGGCGGAGTCACAAAAGGAAATGATATTCCCCCCTAATCTTAACCTCCCATCTACCCATTACTCCATTCCTAAGATCACATGAAAATGGAAAACACAGGTTGGCAGAGAGAAAATGCTACCATATTTAGTGAATTTTATGAAAACTCTTTTAGTAGAAGGGAATGTTTTCCCCATAACTTTAAGTGCCACTTATTTTAAAGCTCATTTCACTTTTTTCCACTAAGCCTTCCTGATTTGCCCAGATGAAAGAAACTACTTCTTCAGGACAACCAAGGCACTCTATGTATAGCCCTTGAATGGCAGTTATCGTTTCGTACAATGACATCTCAAAGAACTAAATGTCTTTCAAATACTATTTGTAATATTTGTCAAATATTGTAATATCTGTCCCTCAAATATTAAATGTCTCTGAGGTCAAGAATCCTGTTGACTCATCTCTGTCCCCTTCCAGTTGGGGTAGCTGGCATATACCAAGCCCCCGGGCACTGCTGTTGGAGGAATCTGTTGTTAAAGGCAGCACCGTCTGTGGGGAAAAGTCAGCTGCTATGGTGCAGAGGCAGCATCTCAACCCCTGAGTTCTTCATGGAAGTTACCCCTGGGAAATTGTATGGTGCACTGAGGACAGTAGCATGTGGTAAGGCAAGGAAGCATTTTAGTGAGGAGGATAGTTGTTGAGTTAATATGTGGAGAAGTAACAAAGATGTCTCTGTCATCTTTGCAAATGATAGGAGACAGCGTGCCATTTGGCTGTGGGCATTACCCGGTTGAATGACTTGACATATGAAATAAGTTAATTTAACAAAGCTGCCAAGGCATAATCAGCTCCTGAGGACAGCATGTAGATCTGAGGTCAGAAGCTCAGGGCAATGGCAATCTGTGTGAATAAAATGCCTAATGACAACAATAGCCAATTTATATCATCCTTACTCCCATGTTGTGCATGAATGGCTATGTAACATTCTGCTGGTCCTGCTACGCGCTACCTCTGTGGAACCATTTTTAAACAAACAAGGAAAGTAAGGCAGAGAGACAGAAAGCAGGGAGAAAACACGGGAAGGACAACTGAAACAACAGTGAAGCTCAAAAGCTTCCCCACCTTCCCTCTCAAATATAGAAACTGGGTAAGGACATCTGAAATTTCTCTTTAATGTATAAGAATCAGCCCACACAGTCTAAATGATGAGAAATTTGGTAAGGACAGCTGGAAGAAAAAAATGAGTGTGTGTTTATATATATAATGTATATGTATGTGTGTGTGTGTGTGTATATATATATATATATATATATATATATATATATCAAATGCCTACATAAACATTTTTCCTCTGAGAAATAAATTTAACATCCAAATCACATTTATAGACTTATACCTACATATTTACTTACATACTTTCACTCAGTGAAATTCAATAAACATTTTAATTTTAAACTTCTTTTATATGGACATTTGGGGTCTATATAACATGATTAGGTCAAAACTACTATAATTTATTGGGTGCTTACTATACTGTACTGGACCTCACATCTACCGTGCAGACTTTGGGAGACACAAAGCTATTTAAGATAGTTGTACTAGATTATAAATTCCACAAGAAGTGACATGAGGTCTGCCTCACTTACCCACAGGTCAGTGAAGACTGGGCTATAGAAGTACCTCTCTCGTCAGTCTATGACTCTCCTATTTTCTTCCCCTCATAGAATGCCCTGGTTCTGCCTTAAAACAGTGACTACTACTAACTTGTTATAAACCATTAGTTATGACACCGAGTTGAAAAAATGTGTATGGCTCTAACCCTAACTTTATCAATAATTCCTTAGCTTTCCAAGAACTGAACTGTGAAATGGTAATTTGTAATTCTCTAATTTCAAAGTTTAGTATTCTACATGGAACGAGTCAGAAAGTCATCAGAACACCAAATCAAATTCTACACTACTGTCCATAAACTGAAGGTTGCGGCAGTCAGTAAGTACCACCTGTAAACTGAAAGTAAAGGCAGCACCTGGGATTAGCATGCTGAGCAGACCAGGAACTGCCCCACCAATTCCTAAAGGACCAATGAAGATGACAAAAAGATTTAATTGCAGTTAAGGAGAGCTCAGGATTCTTGGTAACTGTTACCCTTCACCCTTATTCTTCCTCCTTTGCCTCAAACTTTCTTGCTTATTGGCCACCTTCCATCACCATGTCCTTCTTTGTTTCTCTTCCTTTCTTTCACTCTGGTACCCCAGAAGGGCACATACACATACTTTAGAGAGAAAAATGCTGATGTGTAGGGTATCAAAGAAAGTGTAGAAATGGAAGAGAGGGAGGAAGGGGCAAAAATAAGAGAAACTCCACTCTAAATGTCTTCTCTTTGGCACTGAACTGTGAAGTATTTTCTACAGGTGCTGTAATCCATTGGATGCACAGAAAGAACAGGATCGTAGATTTTCACTGACTTCCTCAGGAGCCCTGAACTAGCTAGCTACTGGCTTCCCTACACTTCATCTGTCTGCTAAGAACTCCATCTAGGCCACTCCAGGGATTAGGCCTGCCAGCTGAGATTAGTTTCCTTCAAGACTAATGGAAACTGACCTTCCTTCCTTTAAAAGAAGGAAACTGGCCCCAAACTCCCACAACAAGTCTCACTGTGATAACAACAGGCTAACGACAGACAGCCATGACTCAGTTTAGAATCTGTGAGTTTCAAGCAATATTCAACATGATTTTTTAAGTCAGCAAGAACTTCTACAGTTTATTGCATTGGCTGAATAACAGCAATTCCCAAATGACCTGCTCAGAGGAAGACTAGGAAAAGTACGGCTAATCTGAGACACAGGCATTATAATTACAAAACTGAAAGGCCCAAGTTATTTCTTTACTTTGCTCAAACCTATGCCCTAGCACAAGTATCAGTGGGGATTTTGGAAAGAGCTAGAAATAGGAGGAAGAGACAATGACAATGAGACAGTATAAAGAGCTCCTAAATGATCATTTTAGTGGTACAACAAAGTGTTTGGAATAACAGATTAAGTTTTGATTTGAAAATGGGTAGCTAAGTCCCTTAAAATTATTTCTTGATTTCATTTTGAAAGATGACAAGATATGCTTTGTTTCTACAATTTGGTTCACTTTAATTTACCTCTGGTAAGCAGAATTCAGGCACAGAATCCACAAATACATGACCCGAGCACTCCTTTAGCTCCTAAAAGAAACAGAAAAAAAAAAAAAATCTAGGAAGGGATATCCAATAGATACAGCAACAAAGAAATTTCATCCCCCAAACAAGCTTCCCACGAGGAATCACACACTGCTAGAGTTGGTGGGAAGCTGCTTAGGCTAACTATTCTCTGCTTAGGCTCAGGGAGGTTAGCGGTCTTACTCAGGATAAAGACTGCTGGTTTGTGACTGACTCGGGACTTGAATGTATTTTTTGATGCCTCTTCAAAGAAGCCATATGTGAACACAAGCTGCTTCCATAACTCATGATCCAATGCTTCCCAACTAATAGTTATGTGGACTGTACCAGCAACATCAGAGTAATCTGGGAACAGTGATGGAAGTCAAGATTCCAGGGCCCTATCTAAGACCCAAAGGATCAGAAACTCCGGGGATGAGGCCATGGAACCTGCATTTATAACAAGCTCCTCAAGTGCCTTTGTTACGCAATTAGGTTAGGTGTCCTGGCCTTAGAGCCTGTGTTTCCTCCTACCAAGGGCTGAAGGGCAGGGAGCAAGTAAGAAAGGAGATGAAGAGTGGAGGGTATGGATGAAACCATCACTACCACCATCACCTCCATGAATATCACCTTTGTCCCTGCTGAGAATACAATTTACTTGGGATTATTAATCAACTATGTTCATTCAAAATAAAAAAAGTATACTATAAAGAACGAGAATATAGTACGACTCTCTACTGATGAAGTACCACATTTAATATGCCTGTCTTAGTTTGGATTCCCTTACCAAGAGGCCCTGAGAAAAGGGTGAATACAACCTTATATAAGAAGTGCTAAAAAACAGCAGGAGGATGGACAAGTGGTAACAGGAAAGGAAGGTGGCTGATACTGGATGTGTTACTGAGCTGCGTACCACTGTGGGCAAGTGAGCCTTATTCTGCTTGGGGAATAAGCAGAACCTTATGGGGAAACTCTGGTGTATAAAACATACAGCTTGGAGTTACCCTACCCAGGGACAAGGAATCTGGGATATTTATATAGCAATCCCTGCATTTTGTGCAGTGGCAGGAGAAACTCTCCGGCAAAGCCATGCTGATAATGGCAGATGGAATTTATGACAAGTGCACAGTGAAAAGACAGGAGTGAGCCAACAGGTCTGCTACAGCGCCTCCAGAAGGCCACTAGAGTTGCTGTCTTCACTCACTGACACTTTAAACTGAAATTTATGGAATTTGTTTGTTTGTTTGTTTGACCAAGGTTAAAGCTATGAGTATCTGTGTCTTTATAACAAAACTGAACAAGTATAGAGTTTGGTTGACAGTTTGCTCTTTCCAGAAAGAGAAAATACAGTTAGAATTTTGCCCCATTGTTTTCATTAGTCACTGAACATATATTTCTATATATTCATATATACCTATATTTATATTTGAGTTTCAAGGATTTTACTCTCACTCTTTATCTGAAAATAGTGTATTAACTATATGCTATTTTCCTTTTGAATTTTACAAGTCTCTTATCAGAACCTTGGTGAAAAGAATATTTCTTCCCTTATAAACTCTAGTTTCTCTCCTTATATAGTGCCATTTAACCAGTGAAAGGCTGAGCCAAAAAGAGACTGAAAACAGTTCTTAATTACAATGTACCTGCCAACTAAAACAAATGAGCAATCATGCTTAATAAGAGAAGACTCCCAACTCCCCTAGAAGGAGGTTAAAAATGATTAAAGACAAATCATGGGAAATTTCAAAGCTCTGCCTGATCTTAAACTGGCTATGCAATCTTCTTCTCCATAATGCTACATATCAGGGTAGGCACCTCCTATGACAAAGCCTCCTCTGAAGCTCTCAGCCTTCCTAACCTGGAGAAGCAGATTTGCCATTCTGTGCACTTACAATGCCACTGTATTTTATTCACCACGCCCTTCTGATGAAGTGCTCCCACATACACATGCAAGTCATTTCGTTCACAATGCACCAGTAATGGGATGCTTCTGAATCTGTCTCAGGGAACAATGATATACAGCCAGCAGGAGAATTAGGCTGAAATCAGGTGCATAGGTTCCTGAATGTCACATAATTCCCCAGTTTAACTATGAGGGAAATCTCGTTTCAATTTATGCATTTGGCTTGCACTTGAGGTCGGTATGCAGTTTACAGGAACTAATTCTGTAAAAAGAACATCTCTTTATTTAACTATGCCTATTACAAGAAAGAAATGCCTTACTCAGATGAATCATTTTAAGGATTTTTAAACTTAGTCTTTCAATTGTGAAACTTAGGAGAGGAAGAATGATTTAGGAGACTAAGAATGGCATGGATGAGTTTTATAGTTTTTAACCTTCTTTCACCTCTGGTTTTTTTTTTTAGCATAAATTTTGACTAGATTCTAGTTTTAACATTTTTCGTACCTTTGGTCTCTCATTTACAAGTTAACTGCAGATCTGAGGAAGGATTACTGTGAAGAAAATCTAATGTCAAAAATTTAAAAGCCTAGGAAAAAAAGTAATTTAGATCATTTACTTTAGGACATGATAGTCAGTGATTAAAGTCATAAAAGAACCCCAAATCCCAGATTCCTAGAACTATATTCTTTTTTTTCACAATCTATAAGATTGTCCATTCTATAGAGGCTACCAGGAAAGGTTGGAATAAAGTCATAGGTCATAGTCTGGAAGGCCTTCTAACTCAAATTTACCCAAGAATATGCTTCCCTCCCAGTACTTCAAGGATACACTGCCTGTTCTTCAATCTGTTCTTTACATGTGGCCAAAGAGCCTATCAGACGATGACACCCCTCCTGCAACCTTCTGTGGCTTCTTACCACCCAAAGAAGACCCAATCTTTTTACAATGCCCTACCCGATCTGACCCCTGACAGACGAAGTTTAAAACTCACATACTCAAGGACTTCAAAGTTATTAAGAATGTAAGTTTACTCCTTCCAGTCATAGAGTCGGTGGAATTCTCTAGTAAGCATCACTTTTGAAACTCTCATTGCAATTATAAAAATAATAGTTTTCTTTTTGGGTTGATAAAATGTTATTTGTAGCAGCAGTTCTTAGATTTTTTTCCACACGAGAAAAATTGGACCTGAATCTAAGCAGAGATTTCCTAAAAGACTCTTAAAAACAATAATCAACAAGTACTAAAGATCCTACATGGATCTTGGGATTTTTCAGGTAGAATACACAGGGGTAAAAAATGAGCCAATCAGTCACATTACTATTGGGTGGCCCCCATATGACAAGAGGGTTTTCCACTGGGGGTAGATACGCTTCAGTTAATCATTACCTTGTCCAAGAAAACATTTCCATCCTTTAGGGACCAGCCAGGAAGATTAGACAGCCTGGGACTGCAAAACAAAAGATTAAATTATCCTAAATAGATTACAATCCTCAGTGTTTTCAAGGTGACTGTACTGTCTCCATAAAGTTAAAAACAGCTTGAAAGTATTGGCAGCAATGCTCACCCAAAATACTAATCAAAAAGATGAAAAACAATCATGTTGTAGCAAGCTTAAGAATTACATAGCAAAATCAAATAGTTTAACATTAAATTGGGAAAATTAAGAGAACACTATGCAGAATAATAAAGAACAAAGAAAGATGAGACATTAGAGCATTTTAGTTTTCCAATCACTGTCCCTGACTTCACCTTGCTTGTGTTTGATAACAAGCCTGAGGGGAAGGCCAGACAAGATCATCACATGTGGACGAGAAAGACTAGAGAGGTCAGGTGCTCTGACAAGAACACTTAGCTGCCCACCAGCCAGAATTTGCCACAAGAAATATCCGAATTCTAGTCTAACCTACATTCTGGATTCATCGCTTGGAAGTGGATTAGTCCCTTGTCACCTGTGGCTTAAATGTCCAATTCTGAAAAATGAAGCCAGTTTTTCTAAATCTTATAAAATGATGTTATATCTGAGTGAATAATTTTTAGAAGATGAGGTTAACTTCATGTATATGAGGGCTGCTGGGAAAGTACCCAGCCATGTAACATGAAAAATGTGCATAGAGGCATTTATGGCTGGAGTTTTTTAAGACAGCCCTTGTTTGTTATGTTAAAAAAGTCAGAATTAAGAAATCATTCACTTCTGGTAAATTTAGGATTTAACCATGTGCAATTAGTTGACCAGAAGAATTATGTTGGTGGCAGCAATAAAATAGTTTAGGGAAAAAATGCTGTAAAAAGAAAAACAACGATCAAGGTGATGTGTGAAGAAAGCGCATGTCAGGAGTACAAGCCGGATGGCAAAAGGATTTTAGCACTTCACCACAAAGTTAGTCTGTGAAGTAAAAATGAAGGGTAAAGTAAGGGTGGGGGACTAAAAAAAACTCTATAATTAGAGACCAAATTAAATGTATAGTCCTGTATCCTCTCACCAAAATAATTTTATCAAATTTTGATTTTGTAACCAGGTGATAGGTGTGAAAGTCAAAAGAAACATAAATATGTGAGAATCTGTCAATTTTCTAGGAGAGATTAAAAACCTGAATATACATGCCTCTAATATTTAAAAAATGTGAAAATTTTGTGGGTAATGTTTAACTTTGACAGAATTCCAAATTTAGAAAAGTTAAGAATTTAAGTACAATGAAGTCTCATATTTCCTTTGTTTAGATTCACTGTTTACATTTTGCTTTTATTAATCAAAAAGTGAGAATTTTGAATTTCATATGTGAGAATGAAAATCACTATTAGGAGAATTAAATTTGGCTGGTACAAATTATAACTGATAAACCTAAAAAAAAATTCTCTGGGAGTTTTCTGCTCTAACCTTTCAGAAATAGTCTATTATCATTAGCTATTTAATTCCATCTCATTTCATAGTCATAGTCATAGTCATACACACACACGCACACACACATATACACACACAACTTTTACTTACAGACTTCTTGAAAAATTTATTTACTATCAGATCAGATTAAAAAACCCAAGTATTCTAATAAAAGTGTAATGACAAGACAATGTGAACACTGTTCTCATTTCATGCATACTAACTCTCTAAAAGAAGGTTGTAAATATCTACTTCCCTTTATAAAAAGAACTGGATCAAAGTTCATGCATTCTCTGTTCCCTATCGACACACATAAATCAGCCTTCGTATTAGAGGTGACTGATGCAGTTAGCTGTCCTCAACAAATTACTAGAAATGATATAATGTTTATCAGAAAATAGCTGTTAATTTTAATAAGTAAAAATTTCAGATCTCGTGGTTTTTATTCTTGGTAAACATTTTTTATATCATAGCCTTCTCTGAAATATTTGCAGTTATTGTGGATTTGAGAAATTGCTCGTGGATGAGACAGAATGCTCAAAGGAGAGCATGACCATGTTATAAAAACAGTGCCAAAGATGAAGGGCCCCAGAAATGTGTCACCAAATGGCAAAGGGATGCTGGTTGTGGAGATGAAAGTATCTGGGTACTGAGTTCCAATGAGTTAATGACTAAACCATCAAGAGTAAGTAAAGGTTAAGCTAAGAAAGGGAAAGGGACTTACTCCTTGGCTTTTAATGATTACAAAATTTGATTCTGTAAATATTTTAAACAAGGAAGCATAGAAGTCTCTCCGCAGAAATCTACTTTAATAAAATATGGAAGGTAAAGATATTTTAAAAATTATCATTATAAATGAAAACGTATTGTACCCACTAGGATGTGATTAAAATGTTATAGTCAAGAAAAACTCATATATAAGACCTGTTTAAAAAAAAAAAAAAAGGTAACATATTCCCTAAATAAATAACCTAAGGCATTTAAAGGTAATCTATTGCCTAAAAAGAGTGAAAAGTAGAATATGATATATAATTCATTTTCCCTTTATACTTTTCATTTTCCCAATTTCTGACTTTGAAATTTCTGACTTTTATATTTAGAAAATAGAATGAAAGAGGCATGACATTAATTCACTTAAAAATACTTATAAAACTTACTCTGAGCAAAGTATGCAAAGTACACAGATATGATAGTAAATAAAATAATCCTTGAGTTTGTTTACGCTCTAGTACAGGGAGATAGTGAACAGTAATTACAATAGAATCAAGTAAAAGCTACGGTGCAGTAAGCAGAAGGTGCTATGGGCTCAAACAGAAGGGGCACTTCTGACAGTGTATAGTGGTGTGGGAGAGAGAATAGGAATTACGAGGTACACATGGAGGAAGTCTTTCCAGAAAAAGTAAACAGGGAACGGCCTCATCATTTGTAGTGCTGTATAAGAATAAGGTGTTCAATTTCACTCATTCATTAATGAATATTTATGTGTCAAGCACTCTGGTGCTGGTGATACGACTATAAACAAAACAGAGCTGTCTTCCTGAAGGAGGAAGGAAGAGAAAGACCACCATAATAGACAACAAGCTGTTAAAAATGATGAAGCAGTGTAGCACTAAGCACAACATTCCCTAATGAGGAGTGGTCTAGGCAACATTTAAAGATTTGCCTGGGTCTGTGATGATTGAGGTCTGGACAGCAGTAGAGTCAAGGGGCAGGAAACAGAGAAAGGAGGCAACTACGAGATCCAGTACTTTTCTCCCCTCACTCTCACCAGCCTCTGGCACGGACATTTACATAAAAGGTTATTAGAATAAAATGTCAAGAGTCTCATAGCCTCCCTCCCCAGACCCCAACCCCCCAACTAGAATGCTATCTCTATGTCTTTCCTATACAGAAACTGGAGTCATAAATGATCTGAGAGAAGAGCTCCTACTAAGTAGACTAAACAAGGGAGGGAAGGGGAAGAAGAGCCTTCATGGCTGAACAACAACTGAGTGACTGTCGCAGGCAGGAGATAAGATTTCTTTGAAACGGAAAGGAAACAAAGAGCAAGATACTAGAAGGATAGGCACAAAGCCTAATAATACCAAGATAAACTGGGTATTTATCCTGAGCCATGAAAAACCACTGAAAGATTTTAAACAGGTGAGAGGAAAGATTAGATTTGTATTTCTAAAAGATGGTTCTGGAGAAAATTGACATTCTGTGCCTTCTGGTTACATATACCATCATTTGTTTGGTATTCCTACCAAAAAATAATCCCAACCTAATCACAAGGAAACATCCTCATGAGACAAACCAAATTTGTACATGTACAATATTGTACAATATGTACAATAATTGGCCTGTACTCCTAAAAATTACAAGGGCAATAAAGACAGACTACGAAACTCTTCCAGGTTAAAGGAGACTAGGGACATGACAACTAAATGCAACACGTGATCTGGAGTGGATCTTGGGCCATTATTTTCCTTTTTTGTTATAAAAAGCATTATAGTGAGATGTGAATTGGTGTGACTTGGGAAATAAGAATAAGGTATACAGCTTGGATACTAATACAGTATCAATGTATGCTTCCTGATTTTGATTATTGTACTGTGGTTCTGCAGAGAATGCCCTTAGAAAACAGGCATTCGAGTATTTAGGTAGTAAAGGAGCGTCATACCTGTTATCTTTCAGAAAAAAACTACATAAAGACAAAAATGACAAATCAAATGTAACAAAAATGTTAATATTTGGTAGGGATAACTGGGAGTTGTTTGTACTATTCATGCAACTTTTCTGTAAATCTGAAGTGATTTCAAAATGATAATGACTATGGCAGCACTGAAGAGAAGTGATTGGTTTCCAGAGATATTTAGAAGGTAAAAATGACAAGGCTTAATAAAAGACTGGCTATCGGGAGTGAGGAAGAGGGGCCTATCTAAGTTAACTCCCAGGTTTTTGGTTTATACACAAAGATAGAGTACTGTGAGATAGGTCTGGGAGGGTCTCCTCTCCTCTTCTTGACCAAGTCTAACCATGAACCAATTTGGGGCTTTCTGTGTTCTAAAGTGCCTTTAGAGGCACATTCAAGGAGAGAAACTGAGTAGGCATTTTGGATGCATGAATCTGGAACTCAGAAGAGAGAATTATCAATTGAAGATATACATTTGTAAGTTATTGTTTGGATAGTTATCAAAGCCCCGAGTATTTATTAAATTCCTTTGGTGGAGACTGATGGCCAAACACTGGTTATTGGAGAAATCTGAAAGATGTTTGAGAAAGTTGAATCTCCAAAGTAGATAGAAGAGGAAGAGTCAGAGAAGTAAGAAGGGTATCAGGAATGCACTCTCATGGAGGAGAGTGCTGCTGGATGGCCAGGTAGGATGAAGATTGTGTATCATAGCTAATGACATGGAAGTCATTTGTGACTTCAGTGAGAGTTCTGGTGGGTGGTGTGGGCAAAGTACAGATTGGAGAGGCATTAGGAAAGCTGAAGGGAAAAGTGGAGCCAAGAGAAGGTTAAAAAAAATTTTTTTTTAAATTTTAAGTTTTGGGGGTTCCCTGGTGGTATAGTAGCTAGGCTTCAGCACTCCCAACGCTGCGGCCTGGGTTCGATTCCCAGCCAGGGAAGGATTCCACGCCACGCCCCCACCCCCCAAATTTTTAAGTTACAAGTGACTGAGCATAATTAAATGGGAAGGACTGAGTTAATAAGGAAAGGTCTAAGATAAAGGCAAGATTACAATTAATAGTGAGACAACTCTGAGAAGGCAAAAAGGGGTGGAATCCTTGCTCTTATTAAACTTATCTTTTAGTTAAGAACATTAAACCTAACATGTACATACAAGGGTTGTCCAGAAAAAAAAAATCCAGCCATAAATGCCTCTATTTTTCATATCACATGGCTGGATACTTTCCAAACAGCCCTTGTATAATGCAATGATAAGCACTATGAAGAAAAACAAAGCAGGATGAGGGGAAAGAGAGAAACTGGGGATACTCTTTTAGCTAAGTATATCTCTGAGGTTTCTGAACTGAGCAAAGGTGGATACTTTTTGAAAGGAACTATATAAGCTCCCAATCATCCCACTAGTATAACCTCCCTCTGAGAGAAAACCAATGACAGAGTGGAAATGGATTCTTACAGCCAGGGCTGCAAGAATACAAAAACTAGGTAAAGACAAAAATGAACAGGAAAAGGAAAACATGTAGCTAGGGTGGTTTGCCCAATTTAGGTTTTGAACACCTAGAAAATTCATAACCCCATGGAGCATTTAGGCCCCCATTTGGAAGCCCTTGCAGTACCTTGCATTTTGTTTTGCTTAATAATTATCAAAGAATATAGTTGTTTTCTTAACACAACTATAATGGCATCTTCAACTATAATTCTTTCTCCTCTGACAGACTATAAGCTCCACAAGAAAATAAAGGTTGTTTTGTTCATGTCTGTATCCCCTAGTCGAACAGTGTAGATTCAGTGCTGAGTGGGATTATAACTGAATTTTATCAGCTTTGCATAAAAAGTAAGCTGAAATTATCTCCGACTTGGTCCCCATCACCTTATTGTAGCCCTTAGCTCAAGAAAAAAAAAATCAATGTTGATTTTTAATTATACTTTTTCTAGATGGTTTACTGGGTTACCATTATGAATAATCATTGCACACAGTGATGTCTTCATGAGTGAATGAGATACATTAGATGGTTTACCTAGTTTGCTATGCTTTTAAGCTCTTAAATCTTTAGATAGATCTTTTGTTTCCTCTCTTGTACGTGGTATCATTGTTTGCTAGTGGGAGTGTATTTGCTTCTAAAAGTTACCTCTTCTTTTATAAATTGTTGCTGCTAAATAATATTAAGCTTCCCAGAAGAGGTCTTAGAAGAATAACAGTACTGATTATAGGCCTGGGGTAATCGATCTGCTTTAAGACATGGACTTTGGTTTTATATACAATTCTATGATATCTACAGCTGACTAGTATAAAAACAACGCATTGATACCTATCAAAAAGAAATGTCAAGCTTTATGATGTCCAGTCCCTGCAAAGGCAGTTAAATGATTCTAAAGTTCAATTCTTGGGCTCATCAGTTGACCATTTATCAGCTCTTACATGAATTAGCAAGAAAGATGAAATATACATGACCTCACTTGCACTGAGCAGTTGCAGGAACATTTTACAGAAGCTCAGAGTTATAACAAAGAACTTGATCAATAAATCAATACAACACTCTCTATCAACCCAGACAAAGAAAATATTTTGATGAGAACATTTTTAAGAGAACAAAGTAAACTTAGGACAACACACAAGGTACTGGTAACTTTTATACTAATGGGTACCATTTCAGCAAACTAAAGCTCATTTTGTCCCAGATGTACCAGTACATACCTTTGAACAAGTGGCAAAGGAAGGAAATTGAGGGTGGAGGTCATGTCCAGCCCACAGTCCAACATGATGGTGGTTGATTTGAATTTCAGCACGTTGCATGGTAAGGTTGGGTGCCCTGACAGGCAATACTGAAATGAAATCATTTTTATCAATAATCCATTATTTAAAAAGCCTAAAAAGTACAGTAAATTAAGTAATACTGATCATCTCTCATAAGTGTGTAAATCCAGGTAACTTTCTACATGGCTTCCTCCCTTTTACAGCTCTGAATATCATTTCCCTTAGACTCAAAAGTCTCAGGTCATACCCTATTTTTCATGGGGTACCAAGTTATATCTCAAGCAACACACTTCTGGAGGGGCTGTAATTATTCCAAGTAGAAGGTCCCCAGGCTATAGTTACTTGCTCCACTCTCACGTGACACTTCCAAATTCCCACTATCATAACTGCACCTAAGTCCTGTCTAAAGCTGTGGACGTTAATTAAATTCTAAGCTGGATCCTCAAACTGCACTCTAGGTTTGGTTTTCTGTCCTGTAAATAACTCAAAGAGAAAAGGGCTGGGAAGGGTTAACAAGCAAGCATCGGTAAGGGGTTATGGCTTGGCTTTGCCAGAAAAGTGACGCAAAAGGACAAGTGACTTCCCTATGTGCAGATACTAAGCAGGAGTGAGCAACACCTACTCCCAACCAATCAAGAGTCTCTTGTTTGTGACAGCAGACCTCAGAAGTCAAAGGGGCACAAGACACAATGGAGTCTTCAAAGGAGAATGATGAGGCAAGACAATACACTGACCTCAGACATTTCTCATGTCCTCCTCAGTGTAGTGGGGATGACAGATATGCCACACTGGAAATTATTTATATGGGATGTACCCTGTGTCACCTTGCTTAATCTGATTGTTGCTCTGAATAAAAGAAAGAAGAAGAGGACAGACCTTTCCCCCTACTTTTAAAGTCATTCCATAGAAGCCTCCTTTGATCAGCAAAGCCCAGAAAACAGAGAGGCCAATGTTCTTAATCCTTCGACAAGTACATTCTTTCTTTCTGATTAAGTACAAGTCCAGCACAAATCAGGGTAATGTGACTTCCATACTTGGCCCCACATGGCCACAGTAGCTCAAGCTAAGTCTTTCCAGGTATTTGTTGCTCTGTTGGTTCTGTCACTGGATAAATTTCCTACTTTTCTCCTGGGGACATTATAGTGACTGATGACATTTTTAAAACTGTACATTCCAAAAATGAAGGCCAAGAGCCACAAAATTATGGATATTCTGCAAGTTTCTGTATTCCAAGTTTACGTCTGATGATTATATTTTCCAAACCAAAGTTCACAACTCATGGTCTGAAATGGTACAAAGTTACTTATAACGAAAACAGTACAAATTATTTAAAATTGTAGCTGTCCTAAAAAGTGTCCAGGAAGCATGATTTGAGTAATTGTATTTTATATAAGTTATTCTTTGATAGGTATCAGAATTACAGAAAAAACTTTCCTACTATTATAATTAAGGCAGAGCTATTCTTACTCCCATCCTCCATCTGATCCCCACTGCTTAGTCTTTATCCTTATCTAAAGAAGTACTTGTTAAAGATAAAATGTCTCAAAATGAACACAAAGAATGTCAAACTTGCCCCCTCAAAAACAAATGTTCTAATGAGCTTTTCTATATTTCTCCAATTCTTAAAAAAATCATATTCAGAAAAATTTAAAAAGACATAAAATAAAATGTATATAATGTTTATCTCTGAGTGGAAAGATTAGTGTAATTTTCTTTTTTCAGCTTTCTTTATTTTCTAAACATTTGACAGTGAACATTTACTACATTTGTATAATTAGAAAAAAATATGAAAACTGAAAATCTAGCCAGCCATTGAAAGACAACATCTTTTTTCATTTTTAACTCTAAATTATGGGTAACAAGTTCCACCAGTAGACAGAACATCAACATGTAAAAGCTGCTGCTCAAAAGATGTGAGGCAAAGAATTTAGCAGAAAGACTACATTTGCTGTCATACAAGGAAAGAGAATGGTGAGGAACATTTAATAAGACTGTAACTGAACGGAAGAAGGGTTTTTCAAAGCATCTACTAAAGGACTGCCAGGCCTGGATCTCATTAGCTCCACTTTTATAGATGAACAAATTGAGCTTTACACAGTTCAGTGGCTTATCTGAGAAGAGCCAAAGTCACACAGGCAAGGTCTCCTGACTCCAAAGATCGCACTCATGTTTCCCAAACTGCACCACTCACTTCGTGGGTTGAGTCTCCTGAGACACAGAGTGACTGGGCCAGGTTCACACAACCAGTAATTGAGGCACCTGCAAGGTTCCTGAAGTTTGCCTGTTTTCAGTGATGTTCTTTGCACGTTTCTAATATGCTGCCTGCTCTGTAATCACCAAGCAGGTTATAATCTAATGAGGGTTATGAGTCTATTACACAAAAGCATTAACTCATCACATGATTTTAATTTTAAAATTAGAAATAAATCTATATTACAGTAAGTTTAAATAACAGCAAAGAAAAGTGTTATCCATAATCATTTTTCTATTCCGCCTTTTTCTTATTTGTAAAAGCTGTAATTTTAGTGCATATACTGCTCTGCGTTATGCTTTCAAAACACATGATGACTATGGTTTATCAATGTTGTATTATACTTCATTTTTATTGGTTGCCTAAGTAAATATACCATCGTTTGTTTAACCATTCCCTTACTCTTGAACATTTAGGGTTGTTTCCAGTCAATCCATTAAAAACATGGCTGTGGTGATCACTTCAGTGCTAAAGGTTTTTTCCCATATTGGACTATTTCTTTAAAGGATTCCCAGAAGTGGCATTAACTAGGTCAAAAAATATGAGCATTTTATGACTCTTGAAATAGGCTGCCAAAATACTTTCCAAAAAAGGCTGTACCTATTTACAATGTCATTAGTAATGTATCAGAAGATCTGTTTCACTGCTTATTCCCATCAGCATTATGGTCAAAACCATCTAGAATCTATACCAAAATGCAGCCACCATGTTAGCAGTAGCGATCTAGAAGCAATTAAATGGTCCTAAACAGGAAACTCAACTACTTGGTAAACGGCTTTACTTCCGAGAGGCAGTTTAGAGATTTAAAGCAGGGGGTTTGAAGTCAGATTGCCTGGTCACAAATCCTGGTAGCACTCATTAATGTGTGGTTTTGGGAAAGTTACTTAACCTCCCAAAGACTCAATCTCCTCCTCTGTAAGATGTAGTAATAGAGGTTACTACCCTCCTAAAGTTGTGAGGACTAACACCTGACACAGAGTATGTGTTCACTGTTAGTTGCTATAGTTATAGAATCATTAAGGGGCTGAACAGGCCACCTAGATTGGGGGAGAACAATTTACAGCATTTTAGAGAAGCAATTCTGTTCTATTGTGGTATTCACTAATGTTTTAGACATTTGTATCCCACAAGACTACGTAAAGCAAATGAACAATTTTACAAATAATGTCTATTGCTAGTGAGCCCTCCAGGAAGCTACAGTTACTACTGAGTACAAAGTGAGTATTCTAGGCAACATAAGGTTTTACAATTTTTTTCTAGCTCAACCAACATATTGCAATGCTTACATGTTAATTTTATTTCTACTAATAACAAAGCTGCAGGTTTTTCTGTGTGATGATTTACTACCTATATTTCCTTGTGTGCTTGCTGATCTCTTTTTTTCCCCACTAAATGAATGGAATCTGGTTTCAGAACGTATATGTTTAACATATATAAACACAGTTTATATTTTTTAGATATAAGATTTTTTTTATCACTTATACTTTGTATCTTTCCTATTCTGTTACTTTCATTAAATAACTTCTATTATGGAAAATTTAAAACATATAAGTAAGCCCAGTTAATATAACAAACCTGCATGACTCAGGTTGAACAACTATCCATATTGTGCCATTCTCTTTGCTGCCTTCCTTTTGATATTGACAAACCTCTGCAGAATAGCTATTATGTGGACAAACCTATCTGATTTCTGAAAATACTGTTTTCATAAATAGTCCTAAATTGATCACTTATCCACAACTAGGACAAAGACATGAGTCCATTTTCCTAAATGTTCTAGCAAAGTTCATTTGAAATGATTCCATTTACCTTTAAGTTATTCTTGGTTTATAATACCCCCAAGTCTTATAATAGTTCAAATATATTTCTGAAGAGTCTATTTTGCCACTCATCTTTTGTTTTTGTTTTCCATTTTTATCCCCAATGCTATAAAGTTTATACCTTGTAATATTTTCAAATAAGTTAGAGTGACTAGACTTCATTCTAAAAAACTACTTTTCCAAGGATATAAGTGGAGGGTACATTTAATGTATATATTAATTTTGTGAATGCTGCCATTTTTACTATATAACAACATCTCTCTGAGCCAGGAGGAATGCACTGCTTTCTCTTTTATTAACTTTATTTTTTTTTCCTTTACAGTTTAAAATATTTCATTAAGGTCATAACCAGCTATTTAATTATCATTAACATAAATGCATATCTTTGCTCTTCAGTTTTTATTTAACTTTTGCTCTCAGTTTTACTGTTTTAAGTTTTAACAGGTATATATTTTAAATTCCTGCAGTTGGATGTGTAGCTGAGTAAAATATGCATTCAGGCTATACACAGACCTCTAAGTGATGCTCTGGATGTACTTTACAAATTTATATTGTGTTTCCAATTTACCTATTTTTAAATACTAGGTAATTTTCATTGTGATTTCTTCCATGAGCCACATATTACTTAGAAGTATGAATGTGTTTTATATAGGGGTGTGTGTGTTTGTTTAAAATCCATTTATACAGGTAGTAATGGTTATCTTATGGCTTTTAATGTCTAATTTTATTGCGGTCAGAGAATATAATTTGCACATTAATTTTTGTATATTTATTAAAACTTGCTTTGTGACCCTGTATAAATAGTTGATTTCCTACAAATGTTCTAATGTATGTGAAAACGGAAAATATATAACCTAATTGTTGTCTACAGAACTGATTAAGTTTATCGCCTTATTTAAATTTCCTATGTCCTTACCTATTTGAATCTTAAGAGGGAAAAACTTGTCGATTTCTCTTTGTAATTCTGTCAAATTTTGCTTCATTTATTTTGAGACTACCTTGCTAGGTACATAAGGGTCAGTATTATGACTAGTGAATGGATACTTTTATCTTTATATAATTTTTTTGCCTTAAAATCTATTTCCAGATTTATTTCTAAATAATATAGCTCAATTTTCCCTTTGGTGACTTACTCTCACATATATTTTTATAAATGAAATTATATATATACTCATATACATACACAGTTAAAAAATTAATTCAATAATTTTATAAGCTATAATTTTCATATTTTGAGAGGCAACTACTTTTGACTCTTTTAGCTTTTATTTCTCAATAATAACTTACTTCCTGATTTCCTAGGTTTTAGTTATTATGTATTTATTATTTTTCTTCTACTATGGAATCTATCTCCAAGTTGATGATGCTTTCATTACGCTTTGTACAAACAGATTCCCTATCACATTCAAATAAATGCACATGAAGTCAACTGCCAAATTCCTTGAACTAGATATAAGGAATTTCAAAGGAAAGAGAAGTTTGTGTAATAGATTAATGTACTGATCAATACCAGCATTAAAACACCTTGTCACAGTTTAATTCTCATTGTTGTTTTCTTTTAGAGCTGTATAAATAAAAGAAAAATGTCTCTTAATAGAATTGTAGAGTCAATGAATTATTTTACACTATTTTTCATAGTTAATGATTACTTACCAACATTTTAACCTATTTCTTTGCTCACTAATCCTTCTTGTATCCCATTTCTTCCTTTTGGGTTTAATTCCCTTCTTCCTGAAATATATCTTTTAATATACCACATTCAGTCATGGTGTTTAAAAGGTAATATCTTAGACATTATTGCTCTAAAATTTTCTTAATTTTGACTTGACTCTTCAACAGTGATAGTGGTGTAATTACGGGGTTGCAAATTACCTCAGAACACTAAAGATTAATTCAACTATCTTCTGACATCTAATACTGCTGATGAGAAATCTGAAGCCAGTCTAACTGGTGTTCCATTATAAGCTGTTACTAAAATCTTTTTGCCATTAGAGTTCTGATCTTTCATTAAAATGTATGTAAAACTGATTTTCTTTCTTTATTTTTGGTTTATGCTTCCAACATGAGGACTTGTCTTTCAAAATGATACTGGCCGAAAAAACACTGTCGGTCATTATCATTTTGAATATTGTCTTTCTCCCATTCTTTCTAGTTTCTGTTAGTGGAATACCTATGAAATGTTTCATTTTATACTCTGTCTCCATGACTAAGTTATCCTTTCGTACTTTGCTTTTTAGCTCTATATAATGCATTCTGGATACTTTCCTCAGTATGCTAATTCTTTCTTTAGTGCTGTCAAATAGGTTATTTAACTCATCTACTAAAATTTTCTTTTCACTGCTTGTTTTCATGTCCAGAAGTTCTCTATTTAAAAAAAAAAAAAATAGCAACTTGTTCTTCTCATTCTTTTCATTGTTTTTATATCTTTAAAAAGATAATATCTTTATATCTTTATATCTTTAAAAATATCTAAAAAAGATAAAGATATTTATCTTTAATCACTTTAGAATATTAATTTTAGGATCTCCATCAGTTGTATATTTGTCCAAAATTCTTGGGACTTTGGTCATGTCTGTTGATTCTTACTCATGGTAGATTTCATTACTGTTTTTTTAAATTTTGAATGGGGATGTATCTGTGGGAATTCTAATGGACTGGGGCAGGTCCCCAAGAAATAGCACCATCTTGAAATCAATTTTTATATTGATTTCTCAGTTGAATATTCATACTATATAGGGGAGCATACAAATCAGACTTTAACACTCTCAAAGCCTCGCCCAACCTCCTTGCCTTGAAGATAAAGAATATTCTTTATTATTGACTTCATGAGCAAATGAATGATTTTATTTTAGTATTCCTTTTATTGAGGTACACAGCTCTTGGGGGTTTCTGGTTACTGATACTGAAATATGCTTTGCTGAATATTACATCTATTACTAAGAAGACTCACATTATGACCTCAGCTTTTAGCAAATCTAAGACTTTAAAAAGCTGTAATGAAAACAAAACGACAACTGGCCTCACAAAAATCTTCAATAGCAATATGAATTACTGTAAACATCAGTAAACACACACACCACACACACACGAATCTGGGAAGTTAGTACATTTGTTTAACTTAGCAATTTGGTCACATGGCAAATTGAATTTTAGTAAAATGGCATTGGGGGAAAAGTCTCTTTTGCAAAACAGAACAAAACATGGACTAAAACATGATAGGTTCTCCTTTTCCCTAGTCTTATTTAAATATACATAGTTAATAATGATATAGTGTTTATTAAGTGTCAGGCACTCTGCAAGAACTTCACATTTAACTCCTTTAATTCTCCCAGGAATACTATGAGATAATAATTATTTTCTCATCTTACTGATGAAGAAAACAGGGCACAGAGATTATGAAATTGTATATGGTAGCAAAGCGGTAAGGGTGTGCCAGGACTTGAACACAGGACAGCAAGATCCAGAGAATGTACACTTAACCTTCACACCATGTGATGTTAGAGAGAGAGGAAGGAACTGTCAGAACTAAACAAACAAAACAAAACCCAAAACAACCAAACCTACCTTACAGAGATCATGTGCTCTAAAAGACCATACTTTATGAGTTGATAAAGAATTTACAGTCTAGTTGTGAACAATAAAAATTAGTTAGCTGGTTAACATAAGATAAAGCAAAGGTCCCAAGCAGATTAAATTATTAAATTAGTCTGTAATCAATCATAAACAATCATTTTCTTTTGTTGGGTTTTCCCTTCCACTCAAAAAATAAATAAAAAGTGATAGCATTCTCTCACTGTAAAAGTAGTTTTCCTGCTGAAACTGGCTTTAAATATTTGCAATGAAACCCATATCCTTTGGGTTGAGTGAATGCCAAAAGTTCTTTAATCTTGTTTGGGAGAATTGCACAGCATCATAAAGGAACTCTTCTTTAAAGGTAATACTGTTAATGAAGTAAGTTGTAAATGGCATCACCAATTTTGCCTCCTTTTTTCTCCTTTCTCTAATAAACCAACTCATATATCCACTGTGGAGATCTAAAAGCAGAGCAAAGAGGTTTAGTTTGCTTTTCTCCCTGGCTGTGGAATAAAAAAGTGACTGTGGTTGTTTCTAACTCAAATACAACACTAAAAAAATACTTTTAGCAAAGGATTTTTGTGTAATGGTTTTGCTTCCTGGTACAATATCAGAAAACCTATTAGCATAATTCACACAAATGAATATAGGGGAAAACAAATCTCGATTGATTCATAAGATGTATTTGAAAAAACTCAACACTGATTCAAGGCAAAAACTCTTTGCAAACTATAGATGAAAGGATATTTTCTTTAATCTGATAAAGGTTTCCTAATCAGACCCTACATTATAGTTCTTGATGAAGCATGAGGAATAGGTCCTTTCAAGTCAAGAACAAAACAAGGATATTCAGTATGACCACTTAAACACTATACTGGAAATGCTATATAATGTGATAAGAGAAGAAAAATAAAAAATGAAATAATTAGAAACAGAAATAAAACTTTCATTTTTCACACATGATATAATGAGAAGACATTCTGAAAACATACTATCACAATTAATAAGAGTTCATCAAGAATGTTGGATATAAGAACCCATGTACCAAAACTGAGTTCTTATATGCCAACAATAAACAATTAGTAAAGTAATAAGAATTAAAATACCATTAAGGCAAAAAATTAAATGTATCATAGAATAAAAGTAAAAAAAAAAATGTATAAAATCTTTACCAAAAATTATAAAATACTACTTAAAAATAATGTTAACTGGACAGGAAAATAAACTGTTGCAAAAAAAAACCAAAACAAAACACAAAGCAGTTTTCATTAATCTACTGTTTTATAGAACTTAAGAACTGTAAAGTTGAGATCTTACTCCCTGGCACATGCCATCAGTTTGGCTCAAATAAACTCTTAAAAAAATTCTAAAAAAAAATCATACAGAAGAGTCAAGGGCTAAGATTAGCTAAGAAAATTAAAGAACAATGATTAGAGAGGAATTAACAGTTGGATGTTGCACCTGGATAGCTAATGGACCAGGGAAATAATAGAAGTACACGGTTCAGAAAAGAGATATGCATACATCTAGGAGTTAGACATATGATAAAAGTAGCACTACCAATAGACGGTGCTGGGAAAGTTCGTAACTCATTTGGAAAAAATTACTTGAGGAATAGAAATGAGAAAACGAGAGTGGTCAATAAATGAAGACATGAAAAAATGTTCATTATCACTAGAATCGGGGAAATGCAAAGTAGGACAATAATGTGCAAACCTTAAACTGACTAATATTGAAAAGATTGATGATACTAAGATTGGAGAGAATGTCGTAAAAATGGAGTACAAATTGGCACAACCACTCTGGAGAATAACTTGGCAATACCTAATGCTGCTGAATATACACATACCTTAACATATACTAAACTGATAAAAGCATACATGGGTATGCTACACATCAACTTGAGAAAAAGCAGTAACCTCTGGAGAGGGAGGAAAAGCAAAGGTTGTTGACCTTAGCTTTAGATCAATATAACTTACAAGTATGATGGGGGTAAGGGAGGAAGAGCAGGAAGGAGATCTGATTCCCCTGCCCACTCCAAAAAGGACAAGCTATTAACATCTATGTAATGTTAGTAATGAGTGCAAGGGTGTTGTTTCTGCATTATCATCAGACACTTCCGCAGACATAAAAATTATGTAACTACAGCTTTCCTACTATTGTGAAAATTTGTAGTGCTATTTTCCTTATGAAAAAAGTCTCATGGCACAAAAATAAAATCTAAGTGATCATAATGGATAAATCCTGGCCTTTCCGTGCTGTCACTGAGTGGACAGGAACATAGCCGGAGACCTTGAAACCGTGTTAGTACGGTATTCGATAGATACATTTTCAAGGAAATGTGCTCAGTAGTGATAACGGTCCATAATTTTCATTTTGATGTTACACTTGTCCTGATGCAAAGTGAACAAGACTTAAAACTACTGACATGGCAACAGAAATGAAATAAAGTGAGAACACTACTTCATGAGGATGATTCAACAAGTCATGGCCTTGGGGGAAAAAGAAGAAACAAAGGTAACTCCCAGATTTTTAAATTACTAAGATTATGTTGGTACCTTTAATGAACTTCGTGATGCTTTCTAGCCTTATAAAGTTTGGCAACACACTTCTCTAACAAGATTCAGCAAGGCTTTACAATTTTATGATAAAGTTTTCAAATGATATTGATAATTACCTAATTACTAGAAATGTCATATTAATATGGTAGCTATATTTGTAAAATATACATATTCATAAAAATACACATCAAGGCTGACAGTTGAAAAGAAATCTTAAAACTAAAAGTTGACCACAGTTTGGAGAGCAATAGGAATTGGAAATTTCATTGTATTTGTTAATAATAAGAATCACTTCCAAATATTTTTCTATCCAGTACTTAATTAGCTCTTTCCCAACAACTGAATAAAACATTACTAATACCAATTTGATTGTCAAGGCCCAAGACTACACAGTTAAGACTGAATTTGTACTCAAACCAGCACAAGTTTTAAATGCTTTTTCTTAAACCATCCCACTAATAATATATTAGGAATAAGAAAAAGTATGGCTAGGATAGTTGGATAAAAAAAATAATCCAAGAATCTTATAAATAAAAGTGACCAAAGTTTTTTCTAGTCATCTTTTCTAACTTCTTTCTTAATATTGTTTCCCTGTTGTACCACTATCTAACCCCTGCTAGATTACTTCTAAGGCTGACAGCTTCGAATAGACCTATAAAGAGAGCATTAAATTAGTCAGTTCAGACTAATGACATAGTCATTTCCACATTCCTGAGAAGTTGTACACTAGCATATTTTAATTGTTAAAATGTGGTATTTCCTAATGATAAAATCCAGATTCTTAGCTTCCATTAAAAATCACAAAATATTGGGGTTAAAGAGGCTTTGAATTAAAAATAAATCACAAAACTAAAAATAAGAGCTGAAACAATAAAACTTCTGAAGCACTGTCCAAAAGAATACAATATATGCCACACATAAAACTTTAAATTTTTTAGTAGCTAAATTAAAAAAGTAAAAGGGACAGGTGAAATTAATTTTAGCAATTATTTACCCCAATATATGTAAATTTTAATTTCAACATATAATCAATATAAACTGACAACATATTTTCTGTCACTTTTTTTGTATTATACCTTCAAAATCTAGTGTGAACTTTATATTTACAGTGTATTTCAATTTGGATGCAAAATTTTCATCTGAAATACTTGAAATACATTTAGACTTCATAAAATTTACAGTTGAAAAAGGGGATCCACATAACCAAAGTAGATCCACATAACCAAAGTAGACCCACATACCCAAGTTCTTACGAACATACTTAAAATTTTCTCAATAACTGAATCAAATATCAGCTTTTAAAGTTAAATTAATTAAAATAAAATTTAAAATTCAGTTCCTTAGTCTTACTGGTAATACTGTGAGTATTGGTTACTGTATTGGACAGGGCAAATACAGGAAAATAGGAAAATCTCTGTGCCTTGGGATAGGCAAAGATTTCTTAGATTAGACACAAACAGCAAGACCCACGAAAGAAAACCTACAATGTAGACTTAAATTGTAAACTTTTTTCTTCAAAAGATACTCTTAAGAAAATAAAAGGTAACTCGACTGGGAGAAATTATTTGTAAAACACATATATGATCAAGAACTTGAATAAAAAAATAAAAAGAATTCTTGTAACTCAAGAGCACAAACAATGCAATAAATATGGTCAAAATATTTGACTAGGCACTCACTGAAGAAGACATATATGGAAGGCAAGTGAAAAGATGCTAAACCTAAGTCCTTAGAGAAACAAAAACCACAATGAGATAACATTATGTTCTTACTAGAAGGGTCAGAATTAAAGGTTGAAAAGTGCTGACAAGGATGCAGAATAAAAGGCCTAGCAGGGACACGGTGAAAGCTGTGAACCACCGGAAATCTCATACATTGCTAGCATAATGCTTTTGAGATTCATCCTTGTTGCAGGTATCATTCCTTTCTACTGCCAGGCAGTATTCCATTGTATAGATATACCACATTTGCTTATCCATTCACAAACTGATGGACACTGGGTTGCTGTTTTTAGTTTTTGACAATTATGAATAGAGCTGTTTACACATTCACGTACAGGTTTTTGTAGGGGCATATAATTTCATTTCCCTTGGGTAAATATTTAAGAGTGGGATTGCAGAGTTATATATGTTTAACTTTATAAGAAACTATCAAACTGTTTTCCAAAGCAGACAATTATTTTTAGCTTAAAGACCAGAGTCAGATTTTGTTGCTGGGCTGTGCACCACAGCACCCATCTCATTTAACCTAGGCATAAAGTAGTAGTTCTAACTTCGCCTCTAAGTTGCTATTAATCTGAATGAATCTCTAAAATCTTTTGGCCTCAAATTTCTTCATTTGACAAATGAGGAGACTTAACTAGATTATTTCTAAGCTTGCTTTCAACACAAAAATGTTGCTTCTCATCATTCTATCATTTCATGGGGTCAACCTAAACTTGGTATTTTATACAATCTGCCATCAAGATGTGTCTGTGCCATCATGTTTTTTTACAATTGACTTTCTTAAAGTACAAGAAATTGTACAATTTATAAGCTGGAAGGAATTCTAACATCATCTAGACCAAATACCTCATTTAAAGATGATGAACCTAGCTCTTCCAGGGTTTGCGAACTTTTCTCTGCACCAGCACACCTGAGTACACACATTCACTGCCACCAGTAAGTGTAGTTCACTTGGAGACACTCCTTGCCCTAACAGGGTGTACAAGGAAAGCGAGAGCACACTCTTTTGAGAATCCCTGCCTTATAGCACAGTACCCTGAGTTAACTGCTTCCATTGAGCCAAATTTGCCTAATTTGGAGCTATTACCTCTGCTAAGAATTTTGGGCCAGGCCCTCCAATAACTCATGAGACTTCTGGAAATACCTTTAAATTTTATTTGGTAAGCTTTCACTTTCGTCCACTTTATAGCTTGATTCTATCTTGCAGGAGAGCTGTCAAATGTGCCAATCATACTCATTGTCAAAATGGCTACACAGCTGGATAAAACAGAGGGATAATATTCCACTTGAGCAGAAAATTTGTAACATACACAGTGGACAAAGACAAGTTACTTTGTGGTTGGAGAGTAGCTAGATATCATGCACAGCTGGGCAACTAACACTTACGGTTGCTCCCTCCTGCTTATCTTGTCCTCTGACTTGGCTTTCCATGAAAAGCAGCAGCGGAAAGTGGTCATAAAAAGTACCCCCATCACCCACATACAGAGCTCAGAAAGGATGGGAATGTTGACATTAAGGGTGGGAGAGGGAAAACAGGTAGGGGTTAGCCTGGGAACAAACATTGTTGGTTATGTGATGCCAGAACTTTAAAAAAAGGTAAAAGAAAAAAAAGTTTGCAGAGCTATGTATATGACATAAAAATATATTTTTTTAAAATTAAAAATAAAAGACTGGAAGCACATATATACTAACTGGTAAAAGTGGTTACTGCAGAGGGTGCTTGATCATATTGGAACCTTCTCTTTCTACTTTAGATACTCCTATAGTCTTGACTTCTTTTTAAAAACATTAACCAGTTTTCCTTCTTAAAGCAGTATTGTTTTTTTTTTTTTTTCCATTTTTAAATAAAGAGTAATTACCACAGAGGTTTCTATTGGCAACAGTTTTAAAAGAGGTTGAGAGGAAAGAGGTAACAGTATCTGGAGGAAAGGAAATAAGGAATATGGGAGACATAGATAGGGTAGAAATAGCTAATAATAATAATAAATTAATAAGTATAACTCTAGCCTTTCATAGAAACTGTGACTATATCTGTGAATCAAAGCAAAAGCTGTGCCCCACTCACTACCAAAAAGAAACTGCATTAAAGATTATATATAATTGACATATGCGCTGTTATTCACTTTTGTTCTCTAGCATTTATTTTCAGGTCCTTAATGACCCAGTACATCCTATAAGAATAAAAACACAAAGGCGGATAAGTGTTAGTAAAAAGTAACATATGATTATGATGGATGAAGGTAAAGAACATTCTAAAAGGGAAAGGAGGTATGGAAATGATAAGTATAATTTTGGGATGAATTATTTAACAGTAGAGGCAATTTAAGGACAATGGCATTGAAAATTTGCAGCAATGACAATGAGCAAGAAAGCAGAACAAAAGGTTAACAAAATGCTAAAACTTGTAAATGGCTAAGAGGATCAGGCTAAGAGTATGTTGAGTTAAAGAAGCCAGGCACAAACAAGAACATACATGGATTTATAACTAGATAAAAATTCATCGAACTGTTTGCACACTTGAAATTTATGCTAGTTTTACTGTATGAAAAAATTACACACACACACACACACACACACACACACACACACACACCCTTGAGGTTGGCATTACACTGTCTAGTGACTTAATCTATATTCAGCCTGTCCATGTGACTGAGAATATCCTATGTATTTATCAGTTCTGCAAGAATGGGACCCCTTAACTCTTTCTCAATAAAGATGAGTCAAGGGATTCATTGAGTGTCTCTGCTCTTTTTCTTATCTGTGATTTCTTCTTATATAATGCCCATCAAATGGTCCTATTGATTCTCTGGATCCCTCCGACCTTCTGATGTGTTTAAAAGTTCGGTTAACTGCTTATGAGGTTCTCATAAAGTGCTTAGAAAAATCTTGTCATAAGTAGGTAGTTTTGACTTTGTATTTGCTTTGCTGCATTTGGTAAGCTCACTGATGTTTTGATTATATTTCACTTTTCAAAAACATTTTCTGTAACTGCAATGAATCATACTTTTTGATTTCATATTCCAAAGTGTTTTTAAGTGTTTATTTCATATTCCAAAGTATAATTTTTAAGTAAAATACAGTTCTTCCAATTCATTTGTCCTAGATTTCCAAAGGGATGAATTTAAAGGCTCCATGGATTTAAAATTCTTGAACTCCTAAACTTTCTGTTACTGTCCAAATCACTGCGTCTCTTATTTAAAGTCCACCACGATGGCTTCAATCTATCTTTTTAACTTCCACTCCTAATATATTCAGCAAGTCTGTCCTTGTTCCCAATTGCAGTAATCTAGTGCTCCAATCACACATACAAATCTTTCATATGTTAACACATATTTAATGAAAATGCTGATATTCTGAAGTAATGAATTAGGGGGATGTGAGAGGGCAGAAATGTGTGCATTTGTGCACACACTACTGCAAAGCACTATAAAGCAAAAAATACAAAAAATGTATATGCATATTATTGGGGAAACTAAGAATCTCATTCCAAATCTTATTTTAAATCACTTTATTTAGGTATGATTGACATTTTAAACTATATTGATATATATTAAATGTAGATTAACTCGATGAGTTTGGGCATAAGTATACACCCATGGAACCATCACTACCATTGAGGGAGGCCATAAACATATCCATCACCTCTCAAAGTTTCCTCTCACTCCCTTTATTATTATTGTGTTTGTCTGTGTGTTTTAAGAACACTCAACATAATTCAAAAGCTTTTTAGTTTAACTGTTCCTTCTACCTCCTGCTATAATATACAATACTTCCTCTTCCCACATATTTGTCAGCTAATGTACTTTTCAAGGCCAGATCAAATTTTACTTCTCTAGGAAGCTTTGATTTTCTGATTGGAATTCATCTTTCAAATCCTAATCTTACATACCACACTAGTGCCTTTGTCACTATCATTAAAACCACACACACAGTTGCATACAGAAATGGTACACACAGTACACTGTGTATGTGGTTTGTTAAATAATGAGTCACTGATAGGTAGGATCTATGTCCTATTCATTTTCTGTATGTCGCATCGCACCAAGGAGGTTTTCTGTAAGATAGGCATTAAATAGCATCTGTTGGACTGTATAGCCAAACAATGGATTTTTGTTATTTTTTTCTCTTATCTGTTAGTTTACGCTATTGCACAGTCGTTCATCAATGTTTTCTTCCTATTGCATCTACACAGCTTGAATCAAATATAGCTTAAAATAAATAAGCTACTGCCTAGGGTTCTGAACCTCTTTTTGTTTTTATAGAGATTTTTTTGGTGTGGTAATTATGTTTATTTTAACAGACTGATTTGTTTACATTTCTTGCCTTTATCAGGGCTGTCTCTTAAAAACAGAGAGGGAAACTATTTCTGGCTGTTCTGTTTTCCAAGGAAACCTTGCAATTTTCTTTTAAGGTCATAGAAGTCTTTTACTTCTATGAGTCTGCTATGCACCGCCTAAGACTTTAAGTTATAAAAACCATTGTTTTCTCAAAAGTCTGGAAAAACCTTGCAAGATATAATTAACTGCCTAGAATAAACAATACAACATAAATAGATCTTCTCCTTAAAAAATAACTTACTGTTGGGCTATGTGAAAGAAACTCATTAAATTAGAGACTAGAAAATTCTGCAGCTGGAAAGCAACTACAGTATGTAAATTAAAACATATAAAAATTTCAAGTCAAAAGTCAATAGAACAGTGACATGTTGAGTTCAAGTAGCATGTCCATTCACATCAAAAATAGAACAAAGATGCCTACCACTACTCTTATTCCAAACTATTCTGAAAATATAAGCCAATGTAACTGCAGCACAGGAAAAAAAAATGAGGTTTAAAGAAATTATCTACAAAGTTATACACCTGGAAAACTGAAGAAAATTAACTGGAAAAACTATTAAAAATTCAAATAGAAGATGCAACAAGGGGCTGCGTAGAGAATAAAAAAAGAAAAACCTTTCTTATATGTAAACTGTGTAGGAAAAGATTCCAATTACAGTACCCATGAAAACTATAAAGATATGTTTTAAAAAGTTTAAAAGAGAAAAGGACATTTCTTTTTCTTAGATAGACTCAATGATATGTTGAAAGAAATAAGTCGATTCTCTCCCTATAGTTTGGAAATTTAACCTGATTCTAATAAAAATATGAAAAGAATTTTACTGAGAATAATTCTAAATTTTCTATGAAAAATAAGTATTTGAGAGCAGTCTGGAAACTTCTGAAGTTAAGAGTGGTAAGTGGGAACAAGTACGAGGTATAAAAATACATTCTAAAGCTGCCTAAGATAAAATAGTTTAATACTATTAATATAATGTTAATAGATCAAACGAGATAGAGGAGTGTTGGGAAGGAAATTAAGACAGATGCTTTCATAAACGTTTGAAAACATGTTCCACATCTTGTAAGAGTGAAATATAAAAAGTGTAATGACACCATTTTTTCACTTTTCAGTGAGCAGCAGTTATAGGTATTGCTATGAAACGATCTATAAGATGTATTTCTAACTTAAAAAAGAAAAAGGAATATACAAACCCAGTGTGGGCAGTATCTCATCATTTATATAAAACATAAAAAAGGGATATGAATATCTCGGAAGGATACACAAAAAACCTGATAACTGAGACTGCTCTGGAGAGAAAGAGAAAGGTAGGAACGGATATGTTTATTTTTTAATGTACATGTATTAACTATATATTTTAAAAACAATGTCATGTATTAATTACCTAAAAAAATACAAAAAGATGCTCGACATCACTAATCATTAGAGAAATGTAAGCCAAAACCACAGTGAGATACTGCTTCACACCCATTAGGATGGCTGTTATTCAAACCAACCAACGAACAAACAAAAAGTGACAAGTGGAGGAGATGGGGAGAAATCAGAACCCCCATACATTGCTGGTGGGAATGTAAAATGGTGCTGATGCAAGATGCTGTAGAAAACAGTATGTTTATTTCTTGAAAGTTAAACTGAGAATTACTATGTGATCTAGCAGCTCTATTTCTGGGTATACAGTAGTACCTCCTTATTCATGGGGGATCCATACCAAGACCCCTCAGTAGATGCCTGAAACCATGGCTAGTAATGGACCCTAGATAACACTGTTTTTCCCTATACATACACCTATGATAAAGTTTAATTTATAAATTGGGCACAGTAGAGATAACGACAATAACTAATAAAATAGAACAATTATAACAATATACTGTAATGAAAGTTATATGAATATGGCATTACTAAGTAAAATAAAGATTACTTGAACACAAGTACTACAATACCATACTATTCAATCTGATAACCATGATGGCTGGCTACTAAGTGACTCTTGGGAGATTAGCACCTACCAGGGTTGTCCAGAAAGTATACAGCCATGTAATGTGAAAAATAGAGGCCTTATGGCTGGATTGTTTCCCGACAGTCCTTGTACAGTGTGGAGAACTGGACAAAGGGACAGTTCACCTCCTGAGTAGGATGGAACAGGACAGTGCAAGATTTCATTATTTTACCCACAATAATGCACAAAACTTAGGAATTTTTTTATTTCTGGAATTTTCCATTTAATATTTTTCAACAATGGTTGACCAAGGGTAACAGAAACCACAAAAAACAAAACCAGGAATGTGGGGGACTATTATATATTTGTACACCCATTATTCATAGCAGCTTTATTCACAATGGCCAAAAGGTGGAAAAAACCCAGGTGTCCACTGACAGATAAATGAATAAACCAAGTGTGATATCTACATATGATGGAATATTATTTACTCTTAATAAGGAAGTAAATTCTGACACATGCTACAACATGGATGAACCTTGAAGACATTATGCTAAGTGATGTCTGGAGATTGATGGTGGTGATGATTACACAACAATGTGAGGGTCCTTACTGCCACTGAACTGTGTACAAAGTAAATTTTATGTTGTGTATATTTTACTGCAATGTTTTAAAAATGTAACACACAAATACAAAATCTGAAGAGACCTATACCAAGTAAAGAAATTGAATTAGTCAATTAAAAATCTTCCCACAAAGAAAAGCTCAGGCCCAGATGGCTTCATTGAGGAATTCCATCAAAGATTTAAAAAAGAAATAATACCAATTCTTCACAAACTCATCCACAATACAGTAGAAGATGGAACATTTTCCAACTCATTCTATGAGAACAGTATTATTTTGATACCAAAGCCAGACAAAGATGTCACAAGAAAATTGTAGATCAATATCTCTTGTGAATATATATGCAGAAATCCTCAAAAAAATATTAGCAAACCAAATCCAGCAAGATATATTAAGGATTATATAGGGTCTAGCAGAAGTAATTTCTGGACTTGAGTTATGATTTTATTACAATCATACATGCTTATGATTTTGTAATAACACCCTTTGTATGAGTTGGTAATCTATACCAAATCTTTTATTACAAAGTCATAAGCATGTACGGTTATGATTTTTTAATACAATCCTAACTCAAGTCTGGGTATTACTTCTGCCAGACCCTGTATATCATGACCAAGTAGGAATTATCCCTAAAATGGAAGACTGATTTAACATTTAAAATAAACTTAAAGTAATACACAACACTAATATAAAAAAGGACAAAAACCATATGATAATTTTGATATCCACAGTAGTGAAAAACGGAATGCTTTCCCCCTAAGATTGGGAAGAGGGAAAAGATGGGCAAAGATGACTGCTTGCACCACTTCAAAGTATCTAATATTGTACTGGAGGGTCTAGCCAATTCAATCATGCAAGAAAAAGAAATGAAAACATGGAGATATTCAAAATAAAAACTTATGTTCACACAATAATCGGCCCCAAGGTCAGAGAATACAAATGTCTCTCAAGTGGGTACCTGGATAAACAAAATGAGGTATAGCCACATGATGGAATATTATTGAGCGGTACATGCTACCACATGGATGAACCTCAAAAATATGATGCTAAGTGAAAGGAGTCAGAGACAAAAGACTGCATAGTGCATAAATCAACTTAAGTGAAATGACCAGAAAGGGCCAGTCTATAAGACAGAAAGATTGGTGGCTGCCTAGGCCTGGAGGTAGTAATGAAGACTGACTGCTAATGAGCACAAAGGACCTTTTTGGAGTGATGGAAATATTATAAAACTGGATTGTGATGACTGTTGAACAAGCCTGTAAATTTACTAAAAGGCACTGCACTGTACCCTTTAAATGCATGAATTTTGTGGTATACAAATTATACCTCAATAAAGCTGTTTAAAAATACTTAAAAAGGTAATGATTATAATAACATCCTTTACATTAATACTATTTCCACATGTTGAAAAAAATGGGAAGAGTAATTAAATTAGAATATCCAATTATGTCTGCCTCCATTTCACTGGAATAGAAAAATGGAGAAATACTGTATTTGGAAAAGAGAACTGGTTAGGCCATAAATCTGAGAAATTGATTATTTATTAATGCAAGATATTTTATTAATCACCTCTCTCTGTACCCTCATAAACATCAGTGATGAAAAATAAACTGTATCTTAAGGGCAAAAAGGGTGTCAGTTTTACTTTCCTAAAAAAGAATTGCTTTCTTGAACATCATCTGTCTGATTATTTATTCTTGAGAAAGTTAAAGTTCATTCAGTTGGGCTTTAAATAAATTTCTATGTTTTAGACCTTTAAGGCATTTCCTTCAGATACATGGTCAATAAGGGACAATTTAAACTTCCTGTTTTCCTCACAGTGAAATTTCCACCACATAGTTCTCAGTCTTGACCACTGAGCCACCCAGGGGCTTTCAAGCCTACTTCTTTCTCCTACAGTCTTTCCCATTCCCCTTCAGCCATTCTGTTTGCATTCCTGCTTTTCTTGATCGCTGCAAATCCTGGCACCTACCTCTTCTTTAGCCTTCCTGACATGTCAGTCAATTCCTAGCTTCATCTCATTGGTTGTTCCTTTTTCCAGGGCATGTAAGGACTCTCCTAAGCTATTTACACATGCTTGGCCTAGGTTCATTGCCAATTTGCTTGATCCCATAATACTGTCATCATAATTACTGTACCCATGCATCAACATTTTCAAAGCAACACCATAGATTGTTTTTAAAGTTCCTTTGAAAGATTTTTATGATGCCACCTTTTTATTGGCAAAAATTTGCTCTCCTTTCTGATACATTTTCCTACATCCATATGTCACTATAAGGACATTCTACTAAATATGGCTGAAGTCTAAGAGACAAGAAGCTATGAGGTTTGATGAAAGAAGAAAGTTACATTAGCAGGACACACACTAAGAGTAAAGAAACAGATGGCACTGTCGGCAAGGGTAAAGAAATGTATTCTCATATACTACTGGTAAAATGGTAAACTAGTGCGCAAGTTGGTCATATCTGTTAAAATTTTAGGAAGAGATATTCTTGGACACAATGAAAAATACATTTTTGCCCACTGCAGTAAAAAAATACCAAGCCAATGCCCAATGATATTTCTATACCAGGAAGTTAACTGTAATATTGTTTCAATTGCACAGTAAGTCCACTAGACTTAATGTTCCGTAAAAGCAGAGAGTAAATCTGTTCTGTTCACTGCAATATATCAATATCTTGAGCAATGCCTAGCACAGAGGAATCCAGTATTCAGGAAGATTTGTTGAATTAATAAATGGCTGATGAAGATCTGAGGGGCAGTTTATGCCTGGACCTCTGTTGGTATTTAGCAAGTCAACAGTGAATTTTCCATCCAGAATGCTAGGCTTCACTGAGTTCCATGGCCATGCTGCTGGTACTCTTGGCTTTTGTCTGTCAAGTACGCTTGCTGATCATCCGAGCAAATGGCAGAGATTTGTGTACTCAGAGCAAACCAGACACAAATGTGCTTCTGTAGTTATAAGCAACAGTAATGCTGTCACGCTTGAATTGTAAGCCAGATTCAACTATTATTGCCAAAATAATCTGTCATTGGTACACTTTATTTTTTTGCCTTGATAAATATACAATATTTACTCTTCAGAACAACAATTAGGGCTTTGAATTGCCCAAGAGTAAATTATCCATTTTTATCTCAGAATACTACCGAACAAGGTATGTGACTTGGCCTTATGTCACACGTAGCTTTTCAAAGTTTGAGAGGGGGAAGAAACCTCACAGTGAGTTGGTGATAAAACATGACCTTTCAAAAGCTTGAAATGATATTACATCACAAAGACACATGAGGGCACTCTAATCAAGCAACAAGAAGAAACATAGAAAAGATGGCGAAATCTGGTTGACACTTTAACATCCTACAATAGGTGAATTAAGTGCCAGTAAAATTGTTAATGTTTGTAATTTGTAGCAAGAGAATTTCTGTTCTTGATCCAAATTCTAAGAAGCCAAAAGGACTCTGGAATTCTGTAAACTGGAGGAAGAATTGATCACTCTCAGATTCAAGGTGAAGATTTAACCACACCGCTTTCTAATGATTTGTTAAATTGACCTTGGGGCAGGATTTTCTCCTTTCAAGCGAAGAGCTTTACAATTACAATTCCACTTGGTGTTTTATCTGTCTTCCATTGGGAGCAGTACATGAACCCATTCTTTGCTCCGTTTTCACATGAGAAATAATGAATTAAAAGTCTGAACCTTCCCCCAAAGCCAGGAGTAATGCAGCAGCCTACTGTAAAAAGGAGCATAGACCTCTAAAGAATTTATCTTATGGCCTTCTTGAGGTTTTAAATATGTAAATGCAACTACAACATATAATTTCCTCCATAAAATTAAAAAAGTATAGCATAACATGTATTTAAATGATCTTTCTTTCAGACCTTTAACAAGAGAGCAACAATAACTGCAGAGAGCCATGGATTCTGAGGCAATCAGGCTTTCACTAAGGATTATCATTAATCTTAAAGTAACATTCAAATTTGTGCCTCAGCAAAATTACAAATAGTTCCTTGTCATCAATTTTTGGGGTCAAATATATTCATTAAAATGGCAAGTATTAAAACTTTGAACGCCCAGGGTATACTGTGGCTGCATTTTTGTTGACTGAATAAACTAGAAGATTCTATCTATGGAATTATAGGAAGTATGGCATTCTGTGTTCTTGTACTGCTTCCTACTATTTTTTTCACTTTAATCTTCGTCTATGTGAATGACTAAATTCCTGGCCATGATGTTTCCAACTCAATTTCTGTCAATGTATCCAGTTCTATTTTTTATGTTCATGGTCTTTTAAGGATCCTGCTGAAATCTAGCTCCTATCCTTAGCTGAATTGGCCACCAGGGTATACCCAATTAGGCTTAATCTATACCAAAACAGAACATGCTTTAAAATGTGCTAATTTAGGAGGTCCCTGGTGGTGTAGTGGCTAAGGCTTCGGCGCTGTCAACACTGTAGCCTGGGTTCGATTCCCAGACAGGGAGCTACCCACATTAAAAAACCAAACAAGGGAGTTCCCTGGTGGTGTAGTGGCTTAAAGCTCCAGCGCTGGTGCTGTCAGTGCTGCGGCCTGGGTTCGATTCCCAGCCAGGGAGCTACCATACCAAAAAGCAAAAAAAAAAAAAAAAAAAACAATAAATAAAATGTGCTAATTTAGAGGATACATTTCTGATTTTCCTGCTCTTTTTAAAATGATTCTAGTTCATTAAAGGTACCAATGAATTTTCTTCAGTTGAATAAAGCTGCCTGAATACTGCCTAATATTATAGGCAGTCATTACAATCTTTTCAGTTGGTATCTCCCTAAGAAGGAGATATCTAAGGATTACATTATAATGACATCCACTGTCTTCCCTTGAGTGTATAAAAAGCTACCAAGAGAATGATGTGTAAAGTCAGAGAACTCTAAATGGCACCAGAAACTAAATGGGGTATAAAAACTAATGTAGGCATTCAATTGGTATGATCTATGTTATCAAGAAAGTTTCCAAACTTTAATTTTTTGCCACCAATCTCAAGATCTCAAATTAACCAAACTCCCATTTAAAGTTAATTTAAAAAATAGCTCTGAATAAACTCTTTCTCAGTATGCACTCTGGCTTCCTTTCTTTAAGAGAAAACCTCACACATGCCAGGCAGGCACTGTGCAAGGTGCTAGAGTACTTGCCTCATTAAGAAACACTCTCAAGGAAGGAATCTTGGGTTTAGATCTTGGCTCTATCACTTTTTTTTTTTAACCGTGTAACTTTGAGCCACCCCACCTCCCTGAGGCTCAGATTTTTTATCAGTATAATGGGAATATTGTCACCTAGATCAAGGAGTAAATGGGACACTAACTATCAAGTACCTCTAATAGTGCCTGGCACACAGTAATTGCTCCATAAAGGGTAGTAATTATTTTTTTACTCCAATGGTTACAGCTTATTGTAATGTTTTAACTTTACCCCTTAATCTTTTCTCAATGATACTCACAGACCTTGATAATCCTTCAGAGATTATTTTTTTCAACTACTATTTAGCAGTGTCACACTTCGTGTCAGGCCCTGGGAATACAGAACTAAAATCAATAATCACAAATGTTATGAAAGGAAATACGCCGTGGAAGTGTATAGGAGGGGCACCTAATTAAAAAAAAAAAACAACAACCCTGAAGAAGTGCTATTTAAACAGAGACCTGAAATATATAAAGAAATTAAGCCAGTAGAAAAGTAATATGTTAATATTTAAAGTTCAGAGGCAAAAGAGAACAGGGAGAGTTCAAGGAACTGGAAGATGTGCAATATACAACAAAGATGTTCATATGCCACATGGTGTAACATTTTGTAACAAATTTTTTATGTCATCAATGCCATTAGATTCTAATTTATCTATATTAAATTTAATTGATGCCACTTAGTAGGTTTTGAGTATTTTTTTTGCTAAAATTCAATATAATGGTAAATTTATTACCATATAACAAAACCTTAAAATAAAAATGTCATTTACATACAAAGCAGCTTAAAATATTATTAAATGCAAAAAACAGTCAAAATATCAACTTTTTATTTTTTGTGGCTTTTTGACACATTAGAAAAACAACAACTTGAAGTCAATTAATACAATGAAAGGGGTAAAATGACTGCATGCAGAATAGAGAATGAACTGGAAAGGATTAAGTCAGAATGCAGGGAGACCAGACAGCTGGTCTTGAATTCCAAGTGTCAGGTGAAAAGAGCCCCTACAAAGACAGTATTGGTAGGACTGAAGAGAAACAGACCTGTTGAGGAACAGAAGTATAATCAATAAGATGCAGTCATAGACTGTGCATGGGAAGGGTAATTTGGCAAGTCATAATCTCAAAAACAAAAATGTGCTCAATAAAATGTATTTCTGTGTTTCGTGATATAAATGTAAAGCATGAATTACTATATATTCTTGAAGCAGTACACAAGTTAAAAAATTTAGGCCATGGGAGGATTTATTCCAACTCTATGGGAGGCATGTCACACACAAAAAGTCTAATTAAGTCAATGTTTTTGAAACCACTTTGCTATGTTGCTAGAAATTCTGCATTAAAGATCACATATCAACTACCAAAGGAGTTTTAACATGGCATACATGACTGAAAGTAAAAAAGGAGGGACTACAGGTAGACTTCCTCTTCCTCTGAGACATCTTTTGGTTCTTAAAGAGGAAAAAGTTTCTGCTTTTTCCCCCTTGCATGTTTTCTTATCTCTAAATAAATTAAGCAGAAGGACATTATGAGCAAACCAAAGTATACTGAAATTAAAACATGGCTCTCTGATAACCTTAGCAAATGAGTTTTTACAGAAAACCTGTTTCATATTTGCATGCTTTCTCACCGAGAACACCAAATGTGATTTATCCTTTATTGAAGACACATGGCCTGTGTTCCAACCATTTAGGCACAAGCTCTTTTGCTCCTAACTTGAACCCTGTTCATGGAAGGACCTAGGCTATTCATACTTATCAGTTCAAGAGTCACCTTTTCAGGAATTTGTCTCTGACCACACCCCCCGCCCCTGGTTCCCCTTTTATCCTTTAGATTCCCCAAACCCTGAACATTAATTCTGCTTTATCATGAATGCAGTGAATTATAATTTTGGCTTACTTTTCTATCCTCATTAGATTGCATGCTTCTTTAGGGCTGGTGCATGACTTTTAATGATGCATTTTTAAGTGTTTAGCACTAGAAGCAAACTGATATTCTCAAGGTTTACTGATTCTCACCCTCCTCCTTACATAAATGGCTTTAAATGGAAAGTTTTGGAGCTGAATCTACTTTTAACACTTTTTCTGACTTCTCAGAAAACAGCTGATACATTGTTAAGTGTATACTGCCTGTAGCATGGTAATGACCAAAGGGGGAATTAAGGGGATATGTACACTTTGGAAAAGCATGTTCAAATAATTACATAAATGGAAAAAGAAAATAAATCTTTTGCTTTTGTATAAAAAAGTACATAACGTAAAGCTTGACAGTATTTGGCTGCAGAACGTGATTTGAAAAGATACAGTATCTTACTCACGTTTTTCTACTCTCCTAATTATGCTATTCTTAATTCCACACATTTGTAATAAACTAGTTAGGTCTGTGTGCAGTGTCAGTAAAATGGCTAAAAATAAAGGTTTGAGAAGCTTTCCTCTAAGCCAGATGTTTCAGTTTTGTGATAGAAAGACTTCAGGTATACTAGCACGTTCCATCTAATCTTGGTTCATGAAGTCCCTATAGCCCTGGAATCTAATGTCTTTTTCTTTTTTAATTTGAAGACCTAATTGGCTTTATTAAGCGATTCAGGAATCGGGCAGCATTCCATCTAGCAACTAACTACAAGGGCGCTCCTGACAGTAACATCTTAATACCTCCTCTCAGCCCATCCATATCCTATACAGGGTTTAAGACTCACATCCTCCAAGAGCACAACCTAATCTCGTCCTTCTCTGAATTTCAATTAGAATTAGAATTCTAATTGAATTTAGAATTCTCAATTAGAATTCTTTAACAGAAAAGTTAATAATTACCCTCTGCCCAATATTTTCTACTGTCTGCTCATACATAACCAAAGGTTTCTCAACAACGGTAGGGAGAAACGTTAATCAAGTGCCAACTGCGTGGAAATCAGTTAACCTATCGTAACACGTGGCAGGTGAGAAGTCAAAAACCTAGTTGGTAAATCCAACCTAGTTCGTCGGCGAAGAAATACTATAGTCAACCTCTTATCTAACCAAAAGGACCCACTAAAGATGTATAAGAGCTCCTGGAAGTTGGGGAGTGGGTGGGGGGGTAGGGAGGTGTGATTTTTAATCCTCTCAACAACCAACCGCTTTCCTTAGTCCACCCCACTTTCTAGCTTCCTAATTGCCACCCCTTTTCCGCGATGGTTCCCTTCCCAAGGTGGAAACGACGAAGTCCAAAAGGATTAGGCATAACTATTGCCCTCTGACCTAGGAGCGGAGACTCACCAGTTTCATACTCGACTTTTGATTGTTCAATACCCGTCACTCGACTCCTCAAACCCCGAAGCCGTCTTCCGGTTCAAGCTCTGCCACTCGCCCGCAGAGAGCATTGCGGGACATGAAGTCTTTCTTCCCTACGCGTTCTTCCCTGGGGCATCATGGACAATGTAGTCATCCGTGCATTATGGGGACTGTAGTTATCTTTCCTTTTCCTCCCTTTCTTCTCTGAACGCCTCCTTCCGTCACCTCAAATTTATCCTCACCGCCTATTCATCCTCTCTCTACATCCTAGCATGATATCATGTCCCGACGCTAGGCCAGGATCCCACGGTATTCTGGGATGTGTAGTTATCATAGCTCGGGCGCCCCTTTCACCTCCTCCCTGTGGGAAGGAGAATGGGCGCGGGACTTGCCGGGAGCTGTAGTTCCCGGGGGTTGGACGCTGAGTCCTGCACTTTTACTCAGGGGAGGCAGGAACTACAACTCCCAGGGCCTCCTGGCTGCAGCAGGTGGGAGCGGGGCTGTTGATATCAATATGGCGGTTGTCAGCCAGACAAAGACAGTCAGTCTGATGTGATTGAGACAAGGGAGGTTTTCAGGGGGAGACTGGGAGACAGGGGCCTCCCCTCCCCCTTCTTCTCTTCCTGCGCGGACCTCAACCCCTCCCCAGTCCCCTTCAGACAGGCGCCCCACGCGGAAGACACCCCTCCCCCTCCCGCTTTCCCCTCCTCCCTATCTCAGCCCTTCGTACTGGGACGTTGGGGAGGGGGCTGTGCCGCGTGAAGAGAACTCAGCAAGGATTCGGAGGTGAGTCGAGCTGTTTTCAAGCCGGACCACCTCAAGTCTCTTTCCTCACTTCTTTCTCTTCACTTTTTTTTTGAGGGGTTTTGGGGCGCGAGTTAGTGGACTGGGGATGGGTCTCTTAAGCGGCCCTAATGAGGAGAGCGAGAAAGCAGGGGGCTTTCCGAGTGGGTGACCCCGACGCAGGGTATGGGGTGGGGCAGTTTGTGGGAAGCGGTAATTGAAAGGCGTCGGCTGCTCCCCAAATGTTTTCTCCTCGTTTCCTTCACTGTGGGCGGAAGGTTTGAATCCTGGAGGTGGGGTCTCCTGTTTGGAGTTTGGGAAACTATGAGGTGAATTGGAGGTGTATGGGTTTGTTTGGGGGTGTGTAACTGTTTTAAACAGTGTGACGTGTACTTGTGTGATATGTTAGTCTTGATTAAATGTCTAGAGATGAGAAGTTAGATAGCTGGAGTCCCAGCTTTTAGCTGGGCCTGGGCAGTTAGGTCCGGGTCCTGGACCTTTGGGCTGGCGACGTGGTGCAGGGTTAGCAACTCGTTTGTGTCCCGTTGCCCGATCACACTCCTCCTCCCCGCCTCCGCCCCCTCCCCTGGACAGTTCTCCACCCCAAACTACCAGCAGGAGAATTATAGACAGGAGATTGTGTGGAGACGGAGTTTTGCATCCTTAAGTCGGTAGATAAGGTGGGAAAGGAAAACTGTTCTTAATATTTTATTCCGGAACCGTGTTTTGGTTACACTATTGGGGCTACTTTGAAAGGAGTCCTCCACCCACCCTCACCCCGAAACAGCAGGTAGGGGTATCTATCTCATCGTCTTCGTGTTGAATAGATTAAACATTACTTAAGATTCGGGGGCATGGGTTGGGGGTCGGAGTGCTGGCATGTCTATGCGTCTCTGTGTGTCTTACTGAAGACACAGAATGACTTGTGTATCTTGAGATAGGGCGATTTATTTTCGTAGTAGGAAAAACTGTTGGAAATTATTTAGAGATGGGGGGAGTTGGGCGGGGGAGTAGCTGAAAGGCGCTGTTTGTATTTTTCTTCTACCCCACCCTGTTCTGTCTCGCATTTGTCTGAAACCTGGTACGAAGAGTGAGGAAGCATTGGGTGAGTGAAGGAGAGAATGCAGTTGGCATTAAAGCTACTATTACTACATAAAGTTCAGTGGTGTAAAGTGATTGCTTTTTAAATTTACCCTGAAGCTTTAAAAACTCTCATGTTTCATATAGCGTCGTAGAATGTAACTAGTTCATTTCTTCATTTCTCTGGGATCCTGCAGGTACAGAGACCTCTGCCTTCCCTTCTTCCTTTCTTCTTTCCTTCCTTCTTTCCTTCCTTCCTTTCTTTCTTGGCATGGTATCTTTCTCTTCCTGGATACACATAATGCCGCTTGTGCCTGTTTAGTTTGTGCTAATATGTTGTGCTTTTTGTGTGCGTAAAATATATCATTACATGAAAAGGACCTGCGTTTGTTCTGTATTTTGCTTTTAGCCATAGGTAATTGTCACATCAAGATTAGAGTTTTTCCATTAAATTTATTTTAAAATTGCTCAACTAAGTTGTTAGATTTAGTTGAATTATGTGTGTAAGTCAAGTTTGGAAAATTTGAATTCTGATTTTTTCAAGTTTCATTTAGAATTATAAAAAGGAGTGCTTGCTTCGGCAGCACATAGACTAGAATTTTAAAGGGAAGCGGTTTCTCACAGTCTTTAATATTTAATGACATTACACCTGAAGTTAAGTATTTTGTACTTCCTTCAGTCTGCAATGTAAGTTTTTCAGTAACCCTTCTCATGTGACAGACTTTTAGTGTAATGGACTTTTAAATGACTAAAGGAATTGGCATAATTTCTTATTCAGCTGTTGAGAATTTTGTGTATTTACATATTTGGCTCCAAACTTATCAGTTCTTGAACCTGTCAGTAAAGGACCTTAGATTCCATGAAAACTGAAGCTCACATAAATGCAGTAGGTAATTTTATGGTGTGTTTTATAACCTTTCATTTGAAATTTCTGCAGTTGATATTTACACAGATAAGTTGGCTATAAGCGTGAGGTAGCATATATATTTAGATTGACATGAATAAAAAGATTGATGTGTCTTCTACATTTTGTATTTAGAATATAGAATATGTTGGTACAAAGCTGAGCCTTTAGTTGGTTATAGACTAAGATTTCCAGACTTTGGTTTTAACCTATCTTAACCTGAAATGTTACTTTGTAAAAATGGGAGAAAAATCCTAAATAACTACATAATAGAATGTGTTTTTGTTTTTTTGTTTTTGTTTTGTTTTGTTTTGTTTTGGCTGAAAGATACTCTGTGAGACATAGAATATTAAAATGTTCAATAATTATTTTAGAAACGTAAATTAAAATGTTTGTTAAGAATTGGAAAATAATAAGAGTATTTTTTCTTCAACGCACCATCACCTCAGATTTTCTGTTTGTTTTCTTCTGTGGAAATGCAGTTACTGGGAGAAGCTTTCATTAAACTTTCTCTGACTAGTAGTCTGGTTGAAATTATTACAAGTAAGCCAGATATATTACTTGCATTTTGTTGGGATGATTCTGTTGTATTTTAAGCACTGAGCATTAAAATGATGTAAAGCTTTTACTGCAGGTTAAAGCATAAAACATTCTCAGCATGTGGAAGTCATATGGTTTATGAAAAAAGTAGAAAATCAGGGCATTGGTGCCTCTCCAGTCCAAGATTTCATCCTGTAACTGTGAAGGACAACTTATTTTAATGTGATTGCTTCTGAAAGTGTTGCCTGTATTATGGGAAGTTGAAAATCCAAACTGTTTTTATCAATCTGTTGCTGGTTTAGAGTACTGCATATCATGAACACTGTGGTTGCAAATGTGCGTTAAGGAGCCTTTAGGGGTCAGCTTTATGTTGAATGTCTTTATTGAGGCTTCGTTTTCACTACTGTACTAACAGATTTCTCTTTAGCACAAATCTTTGGGTATAGCATCACTAATAGAAACTTAATAGCTCAGTGTTAGTGAGTTACAAAATAGACAGCAACAAATCTCTCCTTGTTTCATCATTTAAAAAAAATAGAAGTAGCCGATTTATGGCAGCTTTTGTGGCAAGTATTAATTGAAAGGGTATTGCTTGTTTCAGTAGATGTTGAACACATGGGAAATATTTATGCCTAATTTGTTCATTTTGGGTCTTTTATATATTATATTCACTCTATTCCACTTTTAATGTTTCAGACAGCTTCATGTTTCCTATAAAACCGTGTTTGCTTTTTCTGTTCATTTCACTGCAGCTTTTGCTTCTATTATTTTTATATGCTGGTCTTTAAACTTGAATTATTTCTTATAGGAATTAGATGTAATTTTTCATAAATGTAAGTGAGTTTACCACTCAACTTTTTAAAAATGTAAACATTTACAGATAAGCTTAAAGATGCTCAGTGAAAATGTGCTGGCTTTGTTTGTTTTGTGAATCTGCTTTATTTAGATTTTTTTGGCTCCAGAATTAATTTCCTAGCACCTTTTGGTATTTGGCTAGATTTTTCTCTTAATTACTGGCTTTTACTTCTCACTTTAGTAGAACTTTAATTTCTAAAACAGTTGTTGTGAGTGGAAATCCCAGCTTGTCAAGAGTGTCACATATGACTCACACATGTAAAGCACCTTTATATTTGCTTATATATACGAGTGTAATTGATAGATACCTATCAAGTATGCAACCCATAAAAAAGGAATCTGAACTACAAATGATAGGAGACTAAAGAGTGGCTCAGGCTAGAAACCAAAGAGTAACCACCACCACATGATGTCCACATTATGGAAGTTATGGAGATTTTCATTATTATTGCAAACCATTACTTTAACAGATTCTGCCAAAATCTAATTCTCTCAAAGTGGAAGCTATTGGTATTGAAATTTTTTCTCAAAATAATATTAAATAATAGGTGACTTTGATTCCTAGGTGCAGCTGTCCCCCCAGTTGACCCTTACTGGACTTAACGCCCATCATTAGTACAAAGTAAAGATTTTTCCAAGTGATTATTTGACATAAAACTTTTAGTTAGAGTCTATTTAAAACATAATTCAGTACTTTACATAACTTGGATTATTTATTTATTTTTTTTATCTTAGATGAAGCAAGTTGGAAATTTACTATAATACTGTCTTGGACACTTTCCAAGAGTATTTAGTTACTGGAAGGCCCTGGCTTTTTTACCCTTACAATGGTGATAAGGTTGAAGTTATAGTAAGTTTTTCCAATGGTTATTATAATCTTAATGCAGTATTTTATGATCCTTGACTTGGGCTATAAGAATAGTGGGGGTTTTTTTTGTTTGTTTTATTTTTCACATTTACCAACAAGGTAAAAAAAGAACAATAGTTGATTTAGCCTTGAAGTTATGTTACTTTTTTTTTTGAATTCTAAAACAGGTGGTCACTGATATGTCCTTATAAGAGATAAAATTCAGATCAAATCTATTCGATGGACATTTAGATTTTTCTTAAACTTAGAGTTGATTATTATAAGAATGTTTACTAAATGCCACACACTGGGTATATTCTCTGTTGCTTCCCTGTCCATCTTTAGTTCAGTGGTTTTTCAGTGGTCTGCGTGTGGTTTATTGAAAACATTTAATAGCTCTCTTTACTGTATACTTGTACATATTAAACAATTGGAGTTGCCAAGAAGCAGTGATTTTGATATATGTAGTCACTTTTTTCAAAGAGAGGAAAGTCAGATGCTATGGCTGTTGCTGAAATGAGGATGACAAGATTGAAACTATCTGCTTTCAGATTTTGATGCAGTAGTGGTATAATTAAAATATGAAGCTATTGGGTTGGGCCTAGTCATTCAGACAATGGAATCTCACTTTTCTTCATCCAGTCATGAAGTCAAGTTGATTTTGCACCCTTTGTATTTATCTGTTCACTTCTTTTCATTCTATTGCTATTCCTTTAATTCAAGCCTTCATCATTTCTGGCTTGCTACATCAGTCTCTTAACTAATCTTCCTGCTTTCAGTGTTTTTCCTTAGTCATTCTTCGACCCTACCTGAAGGATCTTGCTAAAATAAAATGTGAATTTGGATTATTGTGAACTCTTAGAATGCAGTTAACTCCTTAAAATGCTTCTGATACATCATAAATGTTAACTATTATAACTACTATGTTAATACCAGATGTTTTACATATGTTCTGGTTCCTGCTTTATATTTCATTATTACCAATTCCATACTCTTAGCCATGACAAACTACTGGTGGGCCAAACAGATATTCTTTAGCATAGATATGGAAGTTTGTGTATTAGTCTATGAGGGTTGCATTTGTTAGTATTGTCTTCAAAAGTAAAGAATTAATTGTGAACTTTAAAGCATATTGCTGTGTAAGACTGATGGTATATTCTGTTGCCCTGGTTTGTTTTCCTCCCCAAATAAAGAGTAATACTATTTAGTTTATTGCCTAATTCAGGCTACAATTTTAAAAAATCATTTCCTTGCCCTGTTAATACATTTTTATGTTTCTAACCTAGAGTTTTCCCTTGCTAATCCAACTTTTCATATCTTTGCACTTAACTTCACTGAAGATACTACTTTGTGTAATTTCTTTCACTTTTTTTTTCCATGCACCTGAATTCTCAATCCATTTCAAGTAATGTGTTTTTTTTGTTTGTTTGTGTTTTTACATTGCTATTGGGACAATTGAATCATTGCATTATATGATCTGGAAGCCACTTTAGACAGACATCTGTTTTATTTACATTAATGTTTATATTTGAGATTGGATGGCTAGTTTATTTCCACTGCTTCTTGGTTTTCTAGAGTGGTAGATGATACACATATGGTGATTTATATCTACGTCTCATTCCTCTGAAGGAAGAGTGTCTCCTGTTTTTACCAAACTGAGCCTCACAAGGATAAATGCTACCCAAAACTATTGTATAGGGGTAACAGGATGATAGCTAAGGTACGAGTTCAGACTTCAGGGTGTAATGTGTGTAGGATGCTAATTATGCCTGTAATTTGCAACCACTAATTTAGCCAGCATTTGCCTTCATGGAACATAACTGTTCATTGTGGAGAACTTAAAAGTAGCTATTCTGAATATTATCTTTATTTGGTTGAAAATGCATTTTTTTAGAGTCAAATATAGCCTATGTTTAGTTTTACACAGTAGCAGTTTAGAACCACTCAGGACAAGAATAGTTATTGTGCATTCTTCTCTGAGGAAGACCATTCTGAAAGGATAGCATGATCTTATTTAGAATACTGTCTCATGCTTTTCAATAAGACATCACCTTTTTTCCAAAGGTAGTAGGTGTCTAAGGTTAAATATAAATTTCTTTGAGATATTTTTTCCCTCAAAAAAAGTTTCTTTAAATAAAGTAAAATAATTTTTAAAAAGTATACGAGGGCTGTCAGGAAAGTATCTAGCCATGTAATCTGAAAAATGGAGGTATTGATGGCTGGATTTTTTTGGGACAGCCCCCTTATGTATTGCTTGCATTTCAGTGCATTATAGGCATCAAATGACCTGGTTGTCGTCCTTAAAATAAGAAATTATTTAATGAGCACAAGTTATTGTTTACTTCCAATTTTAAGTTCCATCTTCTGCTATAGAATGTTTAGTTGACAGCATGTCAGCTAGGTGTCTTCACTCTGTTATTGACCACATAAGTTTGTGTGTATTACTTGGTTAGTTTTCAATTTTCTGCATTTCTAAACAGGGTATTTAGGTTAATTTGTTTTTTATATGTGGTATTTTTATTATCAGTAAATAAACTCATGAGTCGTTTGCTTATTTATTTACTTTTAATTTTGAAATAATTATCAATTCACAAGAAGTTGCAAAAATAGTAGAACAAGCCCTGTACTTTTTAACCTCGGTTCACCTAATGTTTGATCTTAGAAAACTTTAGTACAATATTAAAACCAGGAAATTGACCTGGTACAGTGTGTGTACAGTTCTGTGCCATTTTATCACATACATGAATTCAGTAACTTCCACCATCATCAGGATACAAAACTATTCTGTCACCACAGAGATTGAATAATTCCCCTCTTCACAGTAAATTCTGTTGTTAGTGTAACTAAGGAGAAAGATAGCAATTAATGCATTAGTAATTTCACTCTTTTGCCTTTTGTAGTAGTTTAGAAATTCTTTTGGCACATCTTGAAAGTTTTTTATGGAAAATTCCAGTTAAACTTTCTTGTTTTGAGAATTTAAAAGTTGGCAAGCTGTACATGAGCACTTATAGTATTAGTACCCATTAAACTTTTTTAGTAAAAGTTAACAGTAACAGTGAAAATTTCTGTAAATAAAATGTGAAAGATTTAAATGAATTCAAGCCTTAAATGATTTATTTCTTGCCAGAGCAGAAGTATGCTAGAACCTGTATTAGATAACCAAAATTATAGTTATTCTGACATTAGTTTGTTCTTCGACAGTTTTTAAGCAGACCTGTCAGATGAATTCATTGTAAGCTCATGTTGTAGTTCTGTTTGGGATTTGTTATAAGGGAACTCGCTTCAAAGTTAGTTCCAAGATTATTTTTAGAGAAAGGATCTTTAGAGGAAAGAACAAGTGTTTCCAGATACTATAGTTGGTCTAGGTACAAGAAAGGACTATCAGGTTAAAGGCTAGTTGCAGGGCAGGTTATACTTTGCCTTCTCTTTATCAGCTGTATGTTCTTAGGAAGCCTGTCTTCAAAGATGAGACTATTAACCCAACATACTGTTGATCATTACAGACTTCAGACAACAAATGTCTGCTTTAAACAGCTAACAAAATATTTTCAAATATATTAACAGAGTAGGTATGTAATGGTTTTTGTCTCCTCTGGGTTTGAGACTATTTATTATTTATAAACACTGATATTTACTTTGAAAAAATTATTTAATTTTTTTCATTTACCAGAATATGATAAATATTGGTGGCACTATTGATAAGTCAAATTCATATTAAGAGAGCCTTTTGGCTACCTGAGATTTCACTTTCTTCATGGTACATTTTTTTTTCTCTTTGGATTTATCTGTTGCCAGCGTTTTATTTATTTTGGTGTACATTCTTTAAAAAATAGTTCTTTAATCAAGAGTAGTTTGGCTTCAAAGAGAGGTTGTTATAGGGATCCAGCTTTTGGGGGTTGATAAAGAACTACTAGACCTTGTGCCAGGAATCTGAGAAGCTAAGTCTCTCTTCCTCTCATTTTGGGGCTGTACGATTTCTTGTCTTGCCTTGTTTTTCCATGTCTGTTTCATCTACCTTCCTGACTTTTCCCTTCCATGTCTGTTTGCCTTGCTTTAGGTTTTTAGTTTCTGATTTTCTATACTTTGACTCACAGATGGATTTCGTTTACTACGGTACTGACTTGAACTGCTCTTTCCTTTCCACTAAAGGCTCCCTCTCAGTGGTGACAGTGTGTTTCTTTTAGTTCAATTGGCCAGAGAAAAATCTGAGTGCATGGCATGACCATGAGTTAGATGTCTATTCCTATTCCATGACTTTGGTGGTTAAGCCACAGGAAAAGTCATCTTTTATATAAGGCTGATGCCATTGGGTGCTTCTGCATGAGGAGGATTTTCTTGCAGGGATTGAACAGGGCACACCGTTAAACAGTTCAAGTCTAGCAGTGCATGTTTAATACTATGTGGGCTACAAAGCTGAGTTGGATTTAATCTTTTTCTTTAAGGGTCACATTAATTTGCATGAAATGGCAAAAGTCTCCCAGTATAATTTAGTGTCAGTTTTTGTTAGTCTTCTCAGGCAAACCAGAAACGTGATAAAGTGGGACTATAGACTAGCCAGGAGTAGAGAAAAAGGACTAAAGGGAGTGCTAGAGACATGGATTATCCATCTCTACTATTTGAATCACAGATCTGCTAAGGCATGGAAGTACCCAGAAGTCATTCTTTCTGGATCCTAGTTGTTGCTATCAAGGAGCATCCCTGGTTAAATAAAAAGGCTCTTTTTGTGTGTGTGTGTGTGTGTGTGTGTGTGTGTGTGTGTGTGTCCTCATATCAAGTAGACAACATTTTGGCCACTGTTTGTCCCATTGTTGGGGTCAAGAGACATCTTAGAAAAACTCACTCATTCTCTAGTCCAGAAACTGGAACATTCTCATAGGCACTGTTTATATGGTGACAAATGTTGTCTTAGAAAATGTCTTTCATCTTGGACACACTTAGGCAGTAAATCAGAACAAAGACAAGACATTTGTGCCCTCTTACTTTAAAGGCAATAAACAAATTTAGATGATAAATAGTAGTGAGCATATTCTCCACAGACCTGGCAACATAAGAATTTACATATTGAGTCAGTCGATTATTCAGTCAACACCATATGTTATACTTAACAGAAGCTCCATGACGTCAGGGAAAGGAACTGGAATTCCCCCCGATGTCAATATTAGAATTGATTTAGATGTCAGGGCTAAAAACTCTAAAGCCAGCTCTTGATTATGTTATCAAACCAGGACTGAGATTTTAGAAATAAACACAAATCAAGTATAGGCAACTAAACCTAGAAAATCTGAGTTGGATTACAAAGCCACAGGAGATAAACAATTGGGGAGTCACAGCATTCTAACGCTTAGGCTACAACAGAGGGAGGCAGCGCATCTCAACTTTTGTGCAAAAGAATTACCTGGGAAAAGTGTTAAAATTTTAGTTTCCTGAGCTCCACCCCCAGATTCTTAAAATCTTAGATGTTCCCAGGAATATGCATCTTTCTTAAACATACTAGATAATTGATGTGGTCCTCACAACAGTTGAAAAAAAAAACACAGACGTAGTGTAATACCTACTGAGACCCTTCTGTGGGCCTGATTCTATGGTAGAGGGCTTGGTAACCTTAAATACCTGTTTATAACTTGGAATATTTCCTCCTTGACATGTGTCTGCTTTATGTGAAACATCCTCTGTAATTGCTTATGAACTAAATTGTGCCGTGGAATATGTTTTGCTTAAGCACGGCTATTTTTCTAGAGGTTATACTTAATGGTTTGAGTTATGCCCCAAACATCGTCAGTTCATTTTCCTAAACCTGTATGTTTTCACATACCAATTCTTAAAGGCAGTCCTTCCCAGCCCCCTCCCTTTGTCCGTAAGTTCTCTGCTATTCTAGTTTTCTGGATCTATTGAGCAAGACTTTTTTTTCATTGTGCGCACTTTTGGAATATCAACCATCTCTTGAATCTTTGACCTCACAAATAATTACTCACAGTTTTGTGTGTGTATGTTTTTTTGATCTGTCATTCTTTTAAGAGTAGAAAGTAGTCCTAGAATATTGTGCTGGTTGAGAACATGGAATTTGGAGCCAGACTGTTTAGGTGCAAATCTGACCTCCCCAGCTCATTCTGTAACTTTGTGTAAATGTTGCTGTGCTTCAGTTTCTCTATCTGTAAATTGGAGATAAATAATAGTACCCATATCATAGGATTGTTGTAAGCATATGAGGCAATATTAGTAAGGTGTTTAAAATAGTGATTGACACCGATTAAGACACACCTTTCTATCTTATCATTAGTTGGCCTGTGCTTCTTTTTCTAAAGTATTTATTCCCACCCTGAATCATTAGAATTCTTTAAAAAGTACCAGTTTAGAAAATGAACTGACGATGTTTGGGGCATAACACAAACCATTAAGTATAACCTCTAGAAAAATAGCCATCCTTAAGCAAAACATCCCATTGCACAATTTAGTTCATAAGCAGTTATAGAGGATGTTTAACATAAAGCACACACATGTCAAGGAGGAGATATTCCAAGTTACAAACAGTTATTTAAGGTTACCAAGCCCATAGAATCAAGCCCACAGAAGGGTCTCAGTTGATGTACAATATTATATAGTTTCAGGTGTACAGTACAGCAAATTAGACATTTATATAACTTATGAAGTGATTACCCAAATAAATCTAGTTCCCATCTGACATGCATAGTTTTTACACTGATTAATTCCCTATGCTATCCTCTACATCCCCATAACTATTTTGTAATTACCAATTTGTACCTCTTAATCCCTTCTCCCCTTTACCCATCCCCCACCCATCCCCATCTAGCAATCATCAAAATGCTCTCTGCATCTATGAGCTTGTTTCTGTTTTGTTTGCTTGTTTATCCTGGTTTCTAGATTCCACATATAAGTGAAATCATATGACAGTTGTCTTTTTCTTATTTGGGGTTTGTGAACCTTTGAGAGATTTTGGGGAAGTTCACAGCATGAGGCAAGACAGGCTGTTTATTTGGAAAAGCCACTGCAATTGATTAGAGTGGGGCTACAAGCTGGGTAGGGTGAGGTCTCAGGGAATCACCAGGGTGGGGCAAACGGTGTTAGCCAGAGCTCAACAAAGGAACAATGGCTTCTGTTAGCACTTCTGACTGGGAGAAAGCTTCTCCTCCAGTCCTTGCCCTGAAGCCAGGCAATTCAGTTTCTCCCTGTATGTCCCTGGTATTTTTCAAGCTGCTGCCCCAGCGTTGGAGCTCAGAGCATGTGAGTCATTCAGCAAGTAAATCCTTGCACAGTCCTTTTAAGAAGAATGCCTGCCTTCTTCCTTAAGGGTCTCCAGACACCTTCCGTCTTACTCAGCCACAATCTCTGCTGGTTTTCCCAGCCAGAATTTATGAAAACTACTCTTCCTGACACTGGAACTCTGGGCTGAGGAGCCTGGTGTGGGGCTGGGAACTCTCGCTCCTTAGGGGGGTCCTCAGAAGCTGAGATATCCCTCCTGATTTTTAATTGCCACACATGGGTGTGGGACCCCCTCATTCCATGTCTCTGCTGCTACCAGTCTCCATATGGCTTCTGTATATCCTTATTATAGTACTTTTCTGTTCAGGTAGATTTCAGGTGATTATCAATCATGGATGTTATGTAGTTTAGTTATAATTTTGAAGTGGTCATGAGAGGAGGCAAGCACAGCATTTGGTTATTCTGCCATCTTAACTGGAACTTATTAGAATTCTTTTATGTTGCAAGTAATCCTTTCCTAGCTACTTAAATTTTGTCATCGATTTGTTAATTTCTCAGTTTTACTTTTGTAGGCCTTAGGTACATTTGATGCAAATCCCTATTTCCTCTTAGTTAAAATTCTTTCTATCCAGGTCTTCTTCCTTCCATTATCCTTTTCTTTCCGATTAAAATTTACCTCTGGTCTTGGAGTTAAAACCTTTAAATTACCCTTTTAGTCCTTTCTGTTTGTATTTCTTGCCTTCCTCCCCCATCTAAGTCATCATCAATGTTCTGCTGATTCTTTCACCATCACATCTCTTAGATCATTCTCTTCCTTTTCACATCTGTAGTTGCCATCCTCATCACTTCTCACTGAGATGATTGCAGCAGCAAAACTGGCCTTTCTGCCTCTTTTTCACCCTATTCCATGGTGCACAGCACTGTTAGAATAATTTTCATGAACACTTTCCATCAAGTTATTCAAAAAATTACTGTCTTTTAGTTCAAATTGTTATATTCCAGTTTTTCATTCCTGTTCTTTTTAAAGTTTTCTAACATTTTCTTTCCTCCCTTACCTAGCATCCTACCTTCTTACTCCTAATGATGTTTTATTTGTTATATTCAAGTAAATTACCTTTCTTTTTGCTGTATGTTTTAAGCCTTTATTTCTTGGTATTTACTACTTTCTCCACTTATTATGTTTGTATATTCTTATCTTGACAGTTATCCTTCTTAATAAAACCTATTTATAGTCTTCTCTTTCTGAGAAGACATTTTTCCAGTGAATCCTGTCACATTTGGACCAATCACTTCATATTTAAGCTGCATTAATGTACTGAGTTTCAAGTATATATAATTTTTTTGTATTTACTTATAAGGTATATCAAATTTTAAATATTGTAGTTTTCAATTCATGTATATGAATTGGATTCTTAGTTGCAGTGTAAGGTCCTTGAGTCTCCTACTGGCTTATCTCCCTTTGCGTTCTTCACCCTCCTTGAATTTTTCATAGTTTATTACTCTCCTTCACGTAACCATTTTTGATTACATATTATGTGAGTAAGACATAGGTCTGGACTTTAGAAAGCTCACAATTTGGTTTTGGTAGGATCAGAAAGAGGACTCAACCTTAAAGTACAGATCTCAATACTGTACCTGAGTTATTTTCTCAATAATTTCTGTGATCCACCATAAAAAGTTGTACTTAGCAGCAGGTAGATTGCCAAGATATTTTTGCTGTAAAATGCTGGTACAAATGACAGTGGTTAAGAAGGTCAGGGTAGATGATAGGTAGCAATTTTAGGTTCACTGTCTTCTGAGGACAGGCTAAGTTTTCTCCTCTGTTTACCATGATAGCAGGAGATCTAGGGACTTAAAAATTATAAAGTTATTACATAGAAAAGAATCCAAGCAATAACAGTAATAATCCAAGCAATAAAGAAGTATATATAAAATAAGTGTAGCTGACTCCTCGTCTTCCTGACACATTCTACCCCTGTGTTCTTACTGGTTGTTCATAGTATATTTAGTAGCTTAAAAACCCCAAAACTTAGTAGCTTAAAACAACAATGATTTTATTCTGTCTCCGGGTTCTGGGGCTTGGGTCTCTTAAGTGGTTCTCAGTAGGTATCTCTCATCTGGAGTTAACTGAAGGCTAGTTCACTCATGTCTGATGCACAGGTTGGGAGAACTCAAACTGAAGGCTTGGACAGCTGCAGCTTCTTAGGTGTCTCTCTGTCCCTGTGTGGCCTCTCCAAAATGGTGGCTTCAGGATAGCTGGACTTCTTACATGGTACCTCAGGGCTCCAAAGTCAGGTGTCCCAAAAGAGAAAGAAAGCCAGACATACCACTTTTTATGACCCACCTTGGAAGCCATATAGTGTTACTTCCACTGCTTTCTGTTTATTGAGGCAGTCATATTGACCTGTCCAGGTTCAAGAGCAGGGAAGTGGCAAGGTTCTAGAAGAGATCATATGAAGGAAATATTGTTGTGGCAGTTATGGAAAATACAATCTGACACCCCAAGGATAAGTGCTATTAATAATTTGGTTTACTGCCTAATCTTTTTCTTTGCATGTAGAAATCATATTCCTGGTGCCTACTTATATAATTGTATCATACTCCAACTTATATTTTTATTTAACAGTATACAGGGTATTTCAAAATGATGGACCCACTTTCAAAGCATGTGATTTCAAATCAGATCCATCTTTTTTAAACATCCTGTATAATGGTATCAGTACATAACGACTCACCTTCTTTTTTTTCTTTTTCTTTTTTTTATGTGGATAGTTCCCTGGCTGGGAATCGAACTCAGGCTGCAGCATTGACGGTGCCGAAGCCTAGCCACTGCACCACCAGGGAACTCCATTACCTTATTTTTTTTGAACATTATAAATAAGTGAATCATAATTTGCTATAAACATTCATCTAATAGTAGACATTTAGGCTTTCTTGAGTTTATGTGTAGGAACCTCTCCTGACTGGTGTTGGATTGGCCTGCAGTAAACGTTGCAATGCATAGTACTATGTAGGCAAGAAATAGTAAGCTTTCTCCTTAATGTTGTACTTCCGATTATCTGGAAATTGTTTCTTAAATTTCTTTTTTTTTCTGTGCTACTTCTTCCTTCTCAGACCTACTCAGCAGACCTGTGCTTTTGTCTTGATCTCAGAAAAAAAATGTGGAAAAAGTAGGAATGTATATGAAGTAAAGCTATCTTATTTGGCACTTTGCCCAGCAAGAGATTGTTTTTACTTCTTGCTAAATACACAAAAGCCATCTGAAATGACTTAGTTTGACCTAGTAGTTGATCAGTTAAACAAAAAAGTTGGTTGTAGCAAAAATTATTAAAAACGGATTACTTAAACATTTTACATTAATGAAAATAACAGAAATATACATGTATTCATCAATGATTTGATAGAGGGCAGTGGTTCTTAATTGGGATAATTTAACCCACTGGGGTATATTTGGCAATATTTGAAGACATTTTTGATTGTCACAGTGGGGTGGTGGTGCTGTTGCCCTCCAGTGGGTAGTAGAGAAGCTAGAGATGTTGTAAAACAGTGGTGTCCAACCTTTGGCTTTTCTGGGCCACGTTGGAAGACTTGTCTTGGGCCACACATAAAGTACACTAACACTAACAACAGCTGATGAACTTTAAAAAAAAGCTTGCAAAAATTCTCATAATGCTTTAAGAATTTGTGTTGGGCCGCATTTAGAGCCATCCTAGGCCACGGGTTGGACATGCCTGCTGTAAAACATCTTTCAATTCACAGGACAGTGTTGCTCCTACCCCACCCCACCCACAACAAAGAATGCATCAGCCCAAAATGTTGATAGTGTCAGGGTCAAGAAACCCACTGCCCAGGGCCAGGGCCTTTTCTTGTGTACGAATCTACAGATTGGCCCTCTGCATCAGATTTTCATGCATAAACCATACCTGTAATGTACTGTTTAAGATTTCAAGTTTGTTCCTGTAAAATAGAGGGAGACTGTAAAGACATTTATTATATAATCTGAGTCAAATCTTAATATTTTATTATTTTCTCCAAGTCTTGTACAGTCGTCTTACCCACACCCAACTTAGTATTCTTTTTTTTAAAATAAATCATACCAAAACATTGTTTAACTTAATTTTTATAGGAACAATTCTTCAAACTTATATAATATTTTGTTGGTTTAGAGAACATATAATTAAATTCCACAATTGCAAAAACAACTGATACAAAACAGTGAGGGTACAAACCAACCTACTTTTCGCTGGCACACAGTGGTGTATTTGAAACAGTAGCCTTTAACATTTCATGTCACTTTCTTTCAGAAGGGAAATCTAGAAGGCTGTGGTGGAGTGTGATGGTTGGTTAGATGGAGGTGGCTAAGAGGTACTATATGACCAATAAGGACCTGAAGGATTTTTCTGTTGTTATTAAAAGGAATTCTCAAAGTTCATTGAAAACTGTTTCTTAGTTAAATAAACAAACAAAATACCCACAAATACAAAAACAAGAACAAACAAAAAACCTACAAATATTAGAGACTGCTTGCTATATGCTACAATTGAGTTTGTCTTGCCCAAAATTGGTAGGATTTATGAGGACATCATGGAGGAGAAAGTTCAGTGGCAATGCCAGGGGGCGGCCTTAGAAAGGGAATAATAATAATCGCTCTTGATTTACTGCTTTGGTGATAGACTTCTAGTGATGTTTGGTTATTCAGGATAATCTGGAAGCCCCTTCTATCTGGGAGTTATTAAATTATTTTGTTGGGTTCCAGTCTCTCTCATGAATATTTTAAATCATTTTGCTTGTTTGTCCATGCGCACTTCAAAGACTGTACTGCCAGTTGTCCTTATCCTATGTAAAAACTCTATTTTAAGCAGGATTGTCCTCTGTATTTCTGGATTACCTTCATCTGGACCTTTGCATATTAAATTTTGTCAAGCCAGTCTCCTGCCTTTTACCAAAACATTTCTTACACATCTTTAAAGTACTTAAACTCAGTTTCTCAGTTTTCACTAGTTAATTAAAGACTTGATTCTAACACATTTCCCATCTTAGTATTACTAGCACATTTTTCATCGTTGATTATGTGAACTTTCAGAATATATGCATAATTTTGGCTGCATTAATTTGTGCAAGCTGACTCATTGCCTAATAAAAATGGTGTTACTTGGAATTTAATCAGAGATTAATCAGAGAAATTCAGAAACTGGCATTTTAGATAACCTTAATGAATTACCAAGTAACGGACACCCAGTGGGAAATATAACCTGCATAGATGGTTAATCTTCTCAGAGCTAGAAGATTAAGCTGAATTAGTACAGGATAGTTAAAGTTGTTAATTACTATTTCTGTAGTTGGGGTAAAATGTTAGCTTTTCTTCCCTGCACTTTCTGTTAATGATGGTGATTTCTTTATCTAGGAAACTGTAAGAGAACGTTAAGAGATTACTTAGAACATCATGACTGGGTTAACTTTTAATTAATGAGATTTTTAAAAATAATCATTCCTTCCATGCAAGACTACATAAAGATAAAATTCACAGTATAAAAATTATTTTGTGTATTTATGTAGTTGTCTTACATGAAATAAATATTACATTTATGAAATACTCAGTATCTGATCATTTTTTGACTTTGTTTATCCATTTCTTCTTTCCTTTTTAAAAAGCATAATGTCATAAGTAGAGAGTCTGAGGAAAAACTTTTTGAACATGATGGTTTCAAATGGGTTGTCAAACTGGTAATTCCAAACTGATTAAGATGTTAAATTTTAAGTCAGATATATTTTAAATGTTGTTGGAATTATTTGGAAAATAATTAAATGGAACATTTGGGGGAAACTTCATTTCTTTTAAATGAAATATTATTTTCCAAATGAACCATGTATGTAAGGTTCAGTTTAGAAGTGGCGAACATTTTAAGGCACTTTATTGCGTGTATGTGGTGGTGATGTTTTGCATTGTTTACTTGTATCAGCAAGCCATAATGTGAACCCTTGAAAAGCTAGGACCAGAAATTATCTGTGTATCACCTTTATCCAATAAAGAAATGTAGGAAAAAGACATTCTTGTCTGAAGTCCTACTACCAGGGTAGAACTGAAGTCACTTATCTTCTTGTTTTACAGTCTCCATTGTAGTATCTGTTACCAAAATTAGGTGAAACTTTGAAATTTATTGTGCTCAAATTCTGCAAATTTGTGATGAATACTTAGGGGATTTGAATAACTTGCTTTTTATTGATAACTTTAGGTTTTTAACAGTAATTCAGTTTTTTTCTCTTTTCATTGTCACTTTATTGTATGTTGTACATTATCTAAACCAGCAGTATCCAACCTTTTGGCTTCCTTGGGCCACACTGGAAGAAAAATTGTCTTGGGCCACACATAAAATACACTAACAGTACTGATAGCTGATGAGCTAAAAAAAAAAAAAAAAAGGTCGCAAAAAAATCTCATAATGTTTTAAGAATTTGTGTTGGGCTACATTCAGAGCCGTCATGGGCCACAGGTTGGACATGCCTGATCTAAACAATTTCATGTAACTGGTATTAACATGCCTCTGTGCTCAACATATTTCTGGGATCTTAGGCATTTTCTCTTCTACTTTTGTCTGAGTCTTCCAGCCATTTGCTGACCCTTACATTATGAAGTCCCTCTCCTGGAGGTCTCTTAGTAATACACGCATGCTTGGTCCTTGTATTACCTGATTTTATTCATTCACATGCATTTTGGACATCATATTATATGTAGGTAATGGTTTCTACTGATTGAATATTTTTTGCATTAATTTCCAAATGGGTATAGGAATGTGTTGTGTGGTTTTGTTGTTGGAGAATGGGCCTTTCTTGGTGTAGTGTCCAGGTCCTTTGTGTCCCGGACAAAGAATTTAGCAAGACATGGAAATGAAGTGATGAAAAAGTAGTATTAGAGGCAGAAGTTTACTCCGAAGTAGGAGTGGGCCTGAGCAAGAGAGTGGCCCAAGGGCCCCAAATGGCAGAGGAAAGTACACTCCAAACAGGTAGGAGTGGGCTTGAGCAGGCAAGTGGCTCAAGAGCCCAGACTAATGAGACTTTGGTAGTTTTATTCTCTTTGGTTGTAAGGGGTTACGCCTCTCCGGGCATAGGACCTTTTGATTGGCATTTTGATTGACAGGGGCCATTACATCACCTTTTTTTAACTGTGCATTTTCCTTCCCAGAATTCAGTCTCTTATAATGATATTAATGAACTTCCGGGCATCTATATGATATTACAATAATGGTAAATGAGGCTTAGGTGAAATGAAGGTTGTCTTAACCCTTACTGTTCAGACACAAGTAGCTGGGTTAAACCGGTGGGCTTGTTGCACACTACAACTTCTTGTATTAGTTACTTTTTCCTGTCATTTCTGGTTGCCTAACTTGGGGCAGAAATTACTAGAAAAGGGTGGTATCAGGGTGGTGACTACTCCAGCAAGGTGGGATCCATGTGAAGGGTCCCAAGATCCTCCTATTCTATCTGCCTACCTCACTTTTTTCTTGAGTGTTGTGATCCCCATAAATCTCTATGGGATGGGAGGCCTCATCTTCTGTATCTTCCTTCTGCTTCCTTCTGCTTCCTGCTGAATGTGCTCATTATCCCTACCTATCGGAGAGTCACAGAATTCTCACCCTATTTGACCTAAAAGGGAGGAAAGGGTCTCAAGATCCACCTGGGAGACCGTGTTGACTTCTTTGATCGGGATGGGCTGGAAGCCTTGCCGGGGCATCATTTGTATCCCAGTGGCTCCTAAATGAGGAGAAATAGATTCAGTTAATAGATTTAAAAGCATTGGTCCAAGAAGCAGGCCTTAAAGCCACTGACACAGGGCAGCTACATGATGAAAGGTCCTTTCAGCCACTTGGAGTCTGTAGCCTGTTGACTTTTGGCTTAACCAGTCATTTAGGTGTCTGGGCTGCCATGATTACAATCAGCAAGCACAGTTCACAGGCTCCAGGATAATTAGTTAAAGTCTAGCAAGCACAACTAACTAAAGTTTTGCCAACACAAATCACAAATTTCAGGATGATTAACTAAGGCTGGAGACGGGGCATTTTGGGAATACAATTAGCAAACACAAATGACAAGTTTTAGGATGATTAACTACAGCCTGGGCAACTGGTATCCTGGGAGATTGTTTAAATTTCAGGATAACAATCTATTGTTTAAGGCTAGAGATCAGGGAATACTGATTGAGAAGGTGATTAAAACTAGAGATGAGGAAGAAGGTAAAGCTGGGGAGCTAAAGAATTAGGGAAAAGGGGACTGAAAATTCCTAATAGTGAGGGGCACTTTTGTTTGGCCTGTGTCAGTTTGATTTGTAGGATTTTTTCCTAGGACTATAACTTATCTGAGTTCAAAGACTAGATTTATTTTTCTTCAAATTCAAACTTTATATAATTTGAGTTTTTGTCTGGTAATTATAAACTTGAAAATCTGTTTATAAAAACAAAAATAGATGAACATTACTAAAATCTGGGTTATTGATAAATATGGCATTGATAAATATGCCACTAGAGTAGTTGGTATATTTGAAACTTTTATTTTTTAAATTAGTTTGACCTACATTGGTAGATAGTGGAAAAGCCTTGTAAATAGTTTTCTTCAATTCTTGGTGGCAACACATTCATTTTTAAGTTTCCAGTTATTGGCTGAACGGTAAAATTGTAAAATACAATAAAAATGAATAACTAGAAAAAAATTGAAATGTTATCAGAATTATTTGGAAAATAATTAAATAGGATTTTTAAACTTTGCATATCCATAATTTGGATATACATCTAGCAGATGTATGATTTTCAGATATTTTCTCCTAATCTTTGACTTGTCTTTTCTTTCTCTCACTGATGAAGCATTTTGAAGTCGAAGTCTTTCAACTCTTGGTAAAATTGTTGCTTATTTTAAAGAATCACAGGGACTAATGAAATGAGAGACCATGGCTGAGTACTTTATCAGCCCTATTTCAGAAAGTACTTATGTAATCCTAGAGTTTGATTTTTGAGTGATGCTAAATAATTAAGTCACTATTTCAAACCAGATATCCTAGAATGTGTTTGGGGGTTTCTGTTTTGCCAATGTATTATTGACATAAACTTCAGCTTTTATTTTAATTCCTCAAGCAGTCAGTCAGGTTTCTTAGTTGGAAGCAACAAAAACTGACTGGCTCTTCAAGCTAAAAGTAAATTTATTAAATGGATGTTAGGAAGCTCTCAACATTGCTAGGAAGACTAAAGAACCAGGCTTGTACCATAGAAAGAGCTCTTGGGGGCTGGGCTGGACCACACCACAGGTACAGTCTGGCTAGGACAGCATTACTGTTGCTTGCTTACTGTTGCTGGCACTGGGCCAGCGACGCTGCTGCTGCGTGGCTTTTGTTGCTGCCCCCGAAACTTAACGCTTGATGCAGTGGTCCTCTCTACTCAAAAAGGTGCTTTCTGGTTGTTTGTGACAATTTCCTGGTTCCAAGTCAGAGACAGGTACATCTACCTATGTTCTAGTCCTAAAGGAAGCTAGGACATGAATATTGGGCATTTTCAAGCTTCTTAATGAGGGATAAATATTACCTGTTCTTAGTGATTCAAGATGCTCAGTTGTTTCCCATCTTAGCCCCCTCAGCATCACTCTCCCACCCAGATTCTGCCCTGTGTCTCTTTTCTCCTCTAAGATAACGTTAACTACTCTCACCTCTGTTTCCTGACCTTACATGGACTCCTTAATCCACTAGAATCGTGTTCTCACTAATCCCCAGAACTGTTTTCCACTGTGTAACTAATTTCCATGGACAAATTTCAGTCCTGTAGTTTGATATCTCACCAGTTTTTGTCAAGGATCATGCCCTTTTACTTGAAACACTTCTTTCTTGATTTCTTTGATACCCACCCCCATCTTTTGGTTTTTCTTCATCTCTTGGAAGGTTCTTTTTGCTCACCAAATTCTTCAGGTTCTTCAAAGATCTGCTCTATTTTCTTATTACACACTCCATAGTCAGGCTCATCTATTCCTATAGCCTCAGTTACCACTTATAGGCTGGCCTATACTTGTCTTTTGAGCTCCAGAGAGACCTTTATATCAAACTAGCCATTTCTTCTTAAGTGTCTCCAAGACGTCTCAAAGTCAGCACCTCTACAGGCCACATTCAGGTTTTCTCTTTTTCTAGTATTATTGCTTGGAATGCTACTACCAAGCAAACAGCTATTAAAGCTAGAAACCTGGAGATTATTCCCGACTCTTCTTCATGCCGGAACTAGAATTCCATTTACTAGCTATCTCCTGAAATTCAGTATTTCTCTCTTCCTCCTGTAGTCACCCTGGTCCAAGCTACCATCAGTGATGACCTGGAATAGTGCTGTAAAACCTTCTAATAACATTCCCTGGTGCTGGTCTTGTCCTCTTGCCCACAGGATAGCCAGGTGGATAATGTTACTCTTTAAATCTTTCAATGGTAAACCCTTGTCCTTAAGATAAAGTCCATATTATTTAATGTACCTTACAAGGCTTTGCTCATTTGTACCCATTTTTTGATAGAATTCTTTAGTTTTGCTTTTCTTCTTCCATTTGATATTCCAGGTATACTGAACTTCCTTCAGTTTCTCAGTTGGGCAAACTTCTTCCCACATACTATTTAAGAAGGACATTTTTCTTTCCCACTTTGCCATTTCATTTCCCTGCTCTTTAACCTAGCAACACCCACTAATTCTTCATGTTTCAATTAAAATATAATTCCTAGACTAGATTAGAGATTCTCTTACATGTTTCTGGAATACTCTGTTCTTTCCCTATAATAATACTCATTATAATTTATTCTAATTATTTGTCTTTTCCCCCAATAGACTGAAAACTGCATAGCGGCAAGAACCATACACACACACCTTCATAGCACTCAGCATAGAGCTTGAACATAGTAAATATTCAATAACTGTATGTTAAATAAATAATAAGAGACTATTTGATCTGTTAAAAGTTTCTTGTAAATCAGAAGAACCACTTGAGATAGGGGAACTCAGTGTCCTAGACCTAGATTAATCTATTTAAAATTACCTAGAATTTTATAAATCTACATTGTCAAAGTATATATTTGAAAATCATTGGAACTTATATAGTAAAATCAGTGTTTAGGAACTTAAGAGTGAATTTGTAATTGTGGGATCAAATATGTAATCAGAATGGTCTTATTAACAGTTAAAAACAATAATGTTCATTAAAATCATCTTTTCCCACTTTTAACTATGCAGAGGCACTGTTTGGTAGGGGAGGCCAGTACCTGGACACATGCCTTTATTCTCCTTTGTCACGACAAACATCTGTATGAACATCAGCCTAGAATCTTTTGAATCACAACACTAGAATAGCTATGACAGATGATATGACAGTGAAACCTATTTAACATCCATAGCCTAAGTAGGGACTCAGTAGTGTTTGAATTAGTAAATGAATATGTGGTTTTCATTTCAGTGAGAATTTCTTTTTTCTCTATTATTCTGTGATAACATACTTATTTGCTTAGATTTTATTTCACTTTATTTGAAAACAGTGTTTGCTTCTAATACTTATAATGGAAATGAAGTGTTTTTATAAAAACCAGTGAGTATATTATAAACATAGACAAATAGAGTGAAAGAACTACAAAGAATATGAAGAACCTATTTTTATTTTTTCAAAGTGGCACCAGAATAATGCTGCTGGATTAGTATTAGGATACTTTCAGTTGCAAAATTACAAAATTGACAAAAGCTAACTTAAATTATAAAAGGAACCTATTCATTAATTGTATCTGAAAAAATCCAGAGTCAGTTCAGGCTTTGAGCAGAAGTTAATCCAAAGATTCCAAGATGTCATCAGTAATCTTTCTGGTGTTGTGTTAATGCTGTTTGACTTGGCATTCTTGACTTTCTAGAGCAGTTCTGTCCAATAGAAATACAATGACAGACACATTTTTAAATTTAAATATTCTAGTAGCTATGTTTAAAAAGTAAAAAGGGATGACAATTTTAATACCTTTAAGTCAGTATGCACAAAATAATGTTGTTCCAACATATAATCACTGTAAAAATTATTAATGAGATATTTTGATTCTTTTTCATGCTAAGTCTTCAAAATCATTATATATTTGACATTTACAACACATCTCAATTGGGATTAACCACATTTCAAGGGCTCAGTACCACACAAGGCTGGTGGCTACTGTAGCAGACAACACGGTCTTAAAGTTTCTGCTTTGTCTTAATGCTGCCTCTCCCTATTTCCTGAAGTTGGTCAGGTGTAGTTAGTGAAACCATCCAGGCCTGGAGTTTCCTTTGTTGGGGTATTTTTAAACTATGAACTCACTTTCTTTAATAGCTGTTGGACTATGCAGGTTATTTCTTTTGATAGTTTATGTAATTCAAGGGGTTGGTCTATGAGTATTTCATGTAAGTTGCTGAATTTATGGACATAGAGTAGTTTTTATTCTTTTAATCTCTATAGGGTTTCTGGTGATGTCCTCTCTTTCATTATGAAAAAACATAACTGATTAAATGTGCTTCATTTGAATGTATAACCATCATTTTACCACCAGCACACCAAGTTTAAATGCTTCCAATTTTTCACTTAGCATAAGTATATAAAAGTAGTAGAATTGAAGTCATTCAAAAACAGTCATTTTCTGGGACATGAGTGAAAAGATACCTGAAAAATAGTCTACTGATGGTTCTGATGTGCTTATCAAAGTTATTTAAGCACCTGAATTCAGTGAAGTCTACTAAAGTCATAATCCAGTTTTAAATAGTGAGCTTCTTCTGAACACATTATCCAAACACTGTAGCAACTTTTAAAGCATTTCTTACACTATTAATTCTAAATTAAAAAATTAAGGTATTAAAATTATTTAAAGTACCAACAAAGAGGAAAGTGACAGACAGAATATTGATTGTTCAATGTTCCTGTCATAGCTAACTTTACTTTTATGGTGAAGGTTTAACCCTGGTAGAAGATATATGCTAAAGAAAGATGTGGGATATCCACAACCTGAAGGAACCTGTGCATTTGGAGATGTCAAAGTAACACACACTCCCTTGTTTAACTTTCTTTTGGCAAAAAACATATCTTTGAAAGGTAGTAAATAATTTGAATTTTTATATACCAAATTTTGTTGGAAATACCTAAGAAGAATAGGTAAAGATAAAAAAAATTCTGTTTTAAATGCTTTTATTAAATGAATACCAGAGATCATTGCTAGAAAAATTTAGTCCCTTTTTATCCTTTTTTGAAGTTCAAAGGTAATTGTAAATATGAATTTTAAAGGGAAGTTAATATTACCTTAATTTAAAAATGACAGCCATCATCAAAAAGATCTTTCAAATGTTAAATATTATAAAGAACAATCAAAATATCTTTTCATAACCTAGGCCTAGAGATGTATTGCATACAAAATTGGCTTATGAATAAACAGTTATGTTTATTGTGACAAATACAGCATTTAAAAAAATTTCTTCCAGGATTTAACATTAGCCAAGTAAACTTGACAGCAGCCCTAGTTTCAAATTGTTATGTTAATCTTTTATTTATTTTGTTTAGTTATTCATCAAATCTCTTAAGTTCCTAGTATCAATAAAGCACTGTGGTAAAGACTTGGAATACTATGTGAATAAGACAAACTTCATCATACTAAACTAATAAGCCCTTCATGTTTACTTGTAAATTAAAATCCCAGGCAGTCTCCACTTAAAGTTTGACTATACTATCATTTTCGTTACCATGAGAATTTTTTGTGTATTCAAATTCAGTGTTAGTTGGTAAGTGATATACACACATTTATTCATACTCAAACATGTTTATTCACAACTATACAGACAGACAAATATGTGTGTATTGGCTATGTTTGGAACATAATTAGCAGAGCGTAGTGGTATAGACTCTGGGGTTAGGTTACCTGAGTTTGAATAATAAATCTGCTACTTAACAAGTTGTATAATATTTAACAGGTTAATATTGTCACCTGCTTCATAGGGTTCTTATAAAGCACATAGGTTTAGATTACATACTTAGGGCTCTGCTAGTGTTATCAGTTAGTATATTTACTAAAACCTACATTTTGTCAGAAAAATAAGTGATTTTATTTATTGATATGAAAAAATTGGAATCAAACCTGTGAAAGCCCTTAGCTACAAAGGAGCTATTACCTGAGTTAACTAACATAGTTTTGTTTGGAATTTTCTCTCCAATTCTGACTTGAGAAGCTCTTTCTACCTCCGTCTCATAGGCCAAAACTATATTATATGTTCACCTCTACTCTCAAGGTGATTCCCATTGTCCCCATGGTGATTCTCATTGTTTACTATAAACAAAATCAAAGTTTTGTTACATTAAAAAATTTTTTTAAACAAGCAGTTATTAGCAATGTCTGCCATAATTTTTTGAAAAATCATTTTTTTTTTTGTTTTGATACCTCATATCAGGAATTTTCTTTCTAAACAAAACAATAAAGGATTAATACAAGGTAAGAGTGTTGGAAGTAATTTAATATTTTTGTACGTATGTTATATACCATCTTTCTGTACTTTTTAAATGACATAGTGATCTTAATTCCACTGAAATTTTAACTTAGGCTCTCTTTTCTTTGTACTTGAAATGTGTGTTAGGGGCTAAGTAATTTTGGCACTTAAAATTTATCCCATTGCTATTTTGTGCTTACATAATGGAAGACATATCTGTTAAGATAATTGTGTGGTTGGATTATTATGAGTTATATTTCGTTTAATGATTCTACATAAACATGTATTCATTTATCAACACTGCCCTCACACTCAAATATTTCCTCAAAGAAATTCATGAACAAACATTATTGAGCACCTAGTATGCTAGAGACTGTGTTTAGGTTTTAGGAAAAAATAGGAATGAAATACACACTCTAACTTTTAAGGGTTACTGTCTGATGAAGGAGATAGGGATATAAAGGAAGCAGCCAATGTGATTATTGCCATAATAGAAAGATCCCAGGGCGGTATTAGAAGCAAAGAGAAGGAAAATGCTTAATTCTGCTTTGATATGTGAGAGGAGAGTCTCAGGAAAGGCTTCATCTACCTTTTGAGAGAGTTGAAGTTCTATAAACTAATAATTAGATAAAATAATAATATTGGAGAACCTAGGGTAACTGAAATTGCTAACTTAACTGGAAATATACTTTATTTCACTTTCTATCTTGAGTTAAAGAATAACTTAGTCTTAGATAAATTTGACTAAACATAGAGGAAACTCTGGATTTTCTATGTAATTTGTAACAAGTGGTTCTAAATGCTTTATAACAACATTGTGATGGCAAAAAAACCCTTTGAAATGAACAATTTTGTAAACATTTCAATCATATTTAAATAAAATATATTACCATAGTTCCTTGGTCATTATTTGATGTCCAAAATGATGGATTATGACGTTTCATCCTTCGTTTGTCACGCAGTGTTGTGTAAGGGAAACCTGTAAAACAGGGGTCCCCAATATTTTGGCTTCCCTGGGTCACATTAGAAGAAGAGCTGTCTTGGGCCACACATAAAATACACTAACACTAACGATAACTGATGAGCTTAAAAAAAGAGGTCACAAAAAAAAATCTCATAATGTTTCAGGAAGGTTGACAAACTTGTGTTGGGCTGCATTCAAAGCTGTCCTGGGCCACATACAGCGTGCAGTTTGTACAAGGTTGCTGTAAAGTTTCTGGGAAGATTTTAATATATGAAGATTGTTCACAGAGTATCCAGCTGCAAACTGTTCTTGTTATATGGACAATGGCTAGATTTTTTCTGGACAGCCCTAGTATTTCTCTACCCGTGGGTAAAATAGGCATTCATGGATAACACTAACAGTGTAATGAAACCTTAGTAAATATAGCTGACCAAGTGAAACAAGAGTTTCTTTAATGATGACTTCTATAACTGGATATGTTTCATTTATTATTCAGTGTTACAACTGCAAGATACCTACCTGATTTGAATATAGAAGATGTACCATAATAAAACATTTCTTACAGTTAATTTTAAGACATATATGGAGCTTATAAAAATAAAATTATGTTACCTTTTATATTCTAGGATTACTAAATAAGTGAAAAACAAATCTCCTTCCTTGGGTAGCTTACCACTTACGGAGGTAGAGAAGACCTCCACAATACTGCTAGTCACCCAGGCAATGGCGATACATATCAAAGTGTTGAATTATACTGAATCAAAAATAAGAAGCTAACTATCATAAAAGAAATACTTAGAACAGTAATAGAAAAGAGAATTAATGATGAACTGAAGTTTTCAGGAAAAGCTTTAGGGAAGAGGCTGGACCTAAGGTTAGTCTTGAAATAATAGAGCATTACTTTGGTGGACTTTATTTTTGAGTTATAATTTTTTAAAGCATTTTATCTTTGCAAAAGACAGTCTATACTTTCAGAAATCAAACAAATAATTCATTTGTTCTGTAGATTCTTTGTGGCTTATAAGTAGTTGTTAACCTGTGTTCATTGAAATAGAAAAATTACAAATTCTGTACTCATGATAATACACACACACACACACACACACACACACACACACAAAATTTTTATGTAATTTCAGACCTCTGGTTAAGAGCTCACCAGGCATTGATTCTATAGTTGTTAACCTAAATTGTTCTTAATCTATAATGGAGACTTTGAACCCATAAAGTTTGGAGAGAAGTAACAATATATCATTACTAATATATTCTGTCAACTACTATGACATCTCATTTATCCAGTGTATTTTGGTAGCAACCACACTTTTCTAAAGTAATAATTTCCTAGAATAATAATAATTTATAGTTTATAAAGTGATTCCATATACCCGATCTCATTTTATACATGGAGTAATAATGTAATAAACAAGTAATAAAGGCCTGTAGGTAGGCAAGCATTATCCTCTTCTTGGTCTTTTTAAATTCCTTTTAAAATATTTTTTTATAAGGTAAATATACATAACATAAAATTGGCCATTTTAACTTTTCATGCCTACAATTCAGTGATATGGCGTACATTCATAATGTTGTGCAACCATCACCACTATTTAATTCCAGAACTTTTTCATCACTTCAGAAGGAAGCACTGTACTCATTAAGCAGTCACTCCCAAGTCTCCCTCCTCCCTAGCCCCTGTGAGAACTGATCTACTTTCAGTCTCTATGGATTTGCCTGTTTTGGACGTTTCATTTACATGGAATCATATATTCTATGGCCTTTGCCTGGCTTCCTTCATTTAACGTAATGTTTTCAAGGTTTATTGATGTTGTAGCATGATGCAGTAATTCATTCTTTATTATAGCTGAATAGTATTCCATTATATGGATATGCCACAGTTTATCCATTTATCTGTTGATGGACATTTGGGTTATTTCTACTTTTGTCTATTATGAATAATTCTGCTGTGTACAGATTTTTGTTTTAACACATATTTTCAGTTCTTTTGGGTTTATAAGGGGGAAAAAATCCAGCCAGAAATGCCTCTATTTTTCATATTACATGGCCGGATACTTTCCAGACATCCCTCGTACACCTAGAAATGGAATTACGGTGTCATATGGTAATTCCGTGTTTAACTTTTTGAAGCGTCACCAGATTGTTGCCACAGCTACTGTAGCTTTTAATATTCCCACCAGCAATGCATGAAGGTTCTAATTTCTCCATATCTTCACTAACACTTATTTTCTGTTTTTAAAAAATTCTAGCCACAGTAGTGGGTGTACAGTGGTATCTCATGGTTTTTATTTATTTCCCTAGTGACTAATGTCATCGAGTATCTTTTCATGTGCTTATTGGTCATTTGCTTATCTTCTGTAGCGAAGTGTCTATTCCTCTGCCCATTTTTGTATTTATTTATTTTTGTTACTTAGTTTTAGGAGTTCTTCTGTATATAGTCTGAACATTAATCCCTTATTAGATACATGATTTCCAAGTGTAATTTTTCATGACTCTCTAATAATGTCCTTTGATGCACAAAAGTTTTTAGTTTTGATGAAGTTGTTTACCTATTTTTCATTAATTGCTTTGCCTGCATTGTTACAACCAAGAAATTCTTGGCAAATCCAATATTATAAAGAGTTTCTTTGTTTTCCTCTAAGTTTTACAGTTTCAGCACTTCTGTGCTTAGGTATTTGATCTATTTTGAGGTAACTTTTATATATGGTATTCCTTTTTTATATATATTTGAAGAAAATGAAGTTTAGTGAAATCATGGATCACATATAAATAAGAGACAGAATAAGTTATCTCTCCTATTAGTTTTTTTTTTTTCTTTTAGGCTATGGGTTGATAAACTATGGCCCACAGGCTAGATCTGGTTCACTATCTGTTTTTATTCAGCCCATGCACTAAGAATGATTTAAAATTTAAAATTTAAATAATTGAAAAAATCAACAAAAGAATAATATTTTGTAACATGTGAAAATTAGATCGACCACAAATAGTTTTAGTGGAAAACACCCATGCTCATTTCTTTATGCTTCTTAAGGGCTGCAGAGTATATCAGGTGTTTTGCATCAATGACTGAGAACTGAGCCCCTGTGTAAGAATACCTTGAAGATAGAATAAATCAAGATTTATATGTGATCAAACTGGTTTGCAGAGAAGACTTTTAATTCTGGTTTTTGTTCTTTCTAAACTAGAGCCATCCTTTCTTTTGTTTCTTTATTGGCAAACTATATATATTATATTATTGCCTGCTTTTAGCTATGTGGTGGTGATGGGAAAAATGTTTTGAAAGCACAGGGGGTTCTATTGGTGAAAATTAAATGTGTTTCTTAGTAAAGTAGTAGTGCACATAAAGCAGCTGAGTCAGAAATTCTGACTCAGCCTTGAAGGTTTGACTCAAAGTACCTATAACCCCAACAATCATTTGTAAAAAATTCTCTTTATTATTTTATAGGCATCCATCTATACTATTTCTTCCTTATTATATTGTTTCTTTTTTTGTCTTTTTAATGAGAAGCATCTTTTATTTCAAATCTTTTAATTTGATTCTTATAAAGCCAATTTGTCTATAGTTTTAAAATAAATATAATTTAAAAAATCAACTACATGTAGCTGAAGGCTTTTCTCTCAACTGTTATCTTTGGTGACCTTGAATCTACTGCTTTTAGACACTTTGATAAATGAAACATTGGAAGCATTTAAAACCTAGTGTGCAGATGGTAAAAATGATGTTTATTCAGATGAGGCATAAGCATTTCATCAACTTTAGTGTTTTGATATTGATATTTTTGGTTATAATAAAATGAATCTGAATTTGTTATTTGCCTTCCAAAAAATTGTAACACCCTTAAAGAATTTGTCCTTGAATATGAAGTAATTTTGTGACTTTATTGGTGATTATATACACATACCCACCCCCACTCCTATACATACATACACATTTATTTAAAAGGTTGATAGATTAAATATATTAAATTTCTAACATTTGAATTTTACCTTTGAGCTTGAGAGAATACCTCTGTCATAAAATTATAATGCTTCTAGCAACCTCATGTCTTATTCCAGATCTAGTTGAAGAGGCATTTAATTTAATTCTTAATATACTAGAGTAGACATCATAAGATAAGGCTTTATTAGTATGAATTGAATAATATAGTATTTTAATTTTTTTAATAGCAACATTTGTGAGGTAGAGATAGTCTTTAATCAGATAACCCTCACAAAAATTAAAATTGCCACTGACACAACTGCTATCAAGTGCAACTACTGCCACAGCTGCTATAAAGCAGAGTTGCATGGTGCTCTGCATGCCAACTTGACCTACTCTGGGAAGTCAACAAAGACTTCCCTTGAGCTGAGATCTGAAGGATGAGAAGTTAACCAGTCTGTAAGAGAGAGAGAGAACATCCTTTGAAGCAGAAACTCTGTGGTAATTACCCAATGGCCCTTTGTAACATGTCTGAAGAAAATTGGTCTTTATAACAAGAGTAAGTGTTTTACTAAACAAGATGAAGGGTATGTTTGAAAAATCTCACTGTAATTCTGTAAAGAATGATTGTGGGAAGGGAAATGAGACAGGCTTGAATATGGACTGTTCAAATAAAGGTGATGGTAGCCAGCCCTTGGATGGTAGTGATGGTGATGACAATGGCAATTGATGGAGATTAGTGATAGATTGCAGAAATATTTAGGATAGTAAAGAGACAGGACTTTAAATGGGGGTAAGTACAGGGTATCAAGGATAACTTCAAGGTCTGGCTTTTATGATCTTCATGAAGGGAATTGTAAATTACAGAACTAGGATGTTTTTTTATTTGGCTTATTTGTTTAGGATAGGGAGATTGGGGTGAGAGAAACCTTCATGCATTCCCTTTGGACCTGTTTTGAGTTCCATGAGTTGTTGGATAGTTACGTCTGGAGCTCAAAGGAGCAATCTGAAATAGAGAAATAAATTTGTGAGGTTTGACAATTCATTTTATAGTGAAATACTGTCATCTCCTGCCTCACACACTCTTGATTTTTTCCTAAAGCGCTTTATTTTTTTCTCTCATATTTTCTAACGTACTATGTCATTTGTCATATGATACATGTCATGTATTACCTGTCTTTATTGTACATTGTTTATTTGTTGAATATTGATTGAATGAATGAATTAAGATAAGGAGTGTAGGGTTAGCTTGAGATAGGAAGAGATATTTCACAGTTTTTAAGAGACCAGAGGCAAGATTTAAGATGGATGCAATAGTAGGTATGTTTGTGCATTTAAAATTGGAAAGATATCAGAGTTCTTTCCTGATGGTTATTTTTTTTTCTAAAGTTGGAGTAAAGGTCATTTCCACAAGAAGAGAGAGGAGTGTTGGTTAGAGCATCAAGGAAAGTGGAGATTTGCAATAGCCATGGTGGAGTGTGGAAAATGCATTCATTAACCAGAGAAATGTAGGATTATTCCCTTGTTTGGGGGTTTCTTTGAGATCAGTAATGATGAGTTAATAACAGACCCAACTTGCCCTTTAGAGAACTTTCTCTAGTAGTTGCTTGGTTGTTCAGGTACAGTCATGCATGGAGAAAGTACATAATAATAGGATATATAAGTTAGTTAATTTTGTTGGAAAAGCATTTTGAATGAGATCAGGATCCAAGGTATTACCCTTAGCAATAGATGGCTAAAGTGGCATGAAGGAGAATTTCATTGGAGATGACCTGAGGGACGTGCTGTTGGGAAAACAGTTCTCATGGATCTAATTATTGATTTTGATGACAAGGCTTAGGGGAAGGAGACTGTAAACTGAGTGCCAAAGACTTAGGGAAATGAGAAGAGAATGACTGGGAGGTTAGGAAATGACAACAGTGAGAGGAGGAGGAAAATGGTAATATAGCTGAGAGTGCCTAATTATCAAAGAAATGGATTGTTTTGTGTATTTTTAAGTATGATGGTAGAATAGTAATTTTTGAAGGTTACCCTGGGATTAGGGAAGCCTGTTTTTCCCTCCCAGACCTAAAGTAACTACCGTGTGAGGAAAAATGTGGCATCTTTACAGCAGAGTTGTTCAGTGCTTTTCTACCTCTAATGGTCACATTCAGTGTATCTCCATGAAAATGGAACAGCTCTCATTAGAGTCCATCTGCTTCTCTTTTCATAATATGGTAAAAATGTTCCTGGTGTTTTCTGTGGGCATAGGTGGAAATCCTTCCTGAGGGACAAAAGTCACTTAGGCTCCCTGACCCAGGAAATGGAATGGATCCTCTTTCCCAGTGGTATTGCAGAGCTCCTGCAGAATTAATCCTAATTCCTGATACTGGCTTTCTTTGAAGAAAGTACCATTTGATTATGCCACCCACCTCTTAAACAAAAATGTGTTTTTAGTCAAGTGGATTTCTTGGCGACCCTTTGGCTTTATCTATTCCTAGGAACTTTCTTCTAAAATGACCTAAAAAAGTATTTCAGGTTGCTTTGCTTTTGAAACCCAATGACTGGTAATTTAGACTCATAGTTTCAAATAAAGAATGTACCAAGAAATTTTTTGTTTGTTTGTTTTTAAGTATAGTTGGCATACAATATATTAGTTTTCAGGTGTATAATATAGTAATTCAACATTTCTATATCTTACAATGTGATCACCACACTAAGTTTCATAGCCATACCTGTCACCATGCAAAGTTATCACAGTATTATTGACTGTAGTCTCCCTTCACCTTTTTCATCCATTCCCCCGGCAGCTGTCAGTTTTATCTGTATTTCTGAGTCTTTGGTTTTTTTTTTTTTTTGTTCATTTGTTTTGTTTTGTTTTTAGATTCCACATGTAAGTGAAATCATATGGCATTTGTCTTTCTCTGTCTTTTTACACTTAGCGCAATACCCTCTGTATCTTTCACATTGTGGTAAATGGCGAGTTTTTATTCTTTTTTATTGCTGAGTAATATTTGTGTGCGTGTGTCTCCACATCTTTCATCTATATCAGTGGACACCTAGGTTACTTCCATATCTTGGGTATTGTGGAATTTTTTTTAATAGCTGAACTAATTGACATTATCTAATGAAGGCACATCCTTATCAAAAAAGTATGTTGGTGCGTAATTGTGACCTGTCTGATTATTGTGATCTGTTTCTGCACTGTTTTTTATTGAAAGTTGGATATTATTGAAACATTCAGAATTTAATGATTTTTTTTTTGGGGTGGTTCCCTGACTGGGAATTAATGATTTTTTAAAGTGAGTGTATAATCAGCAATTCCTTTTGATGTGAAATGAGTTTATACATCACTGGAAAGACCATTAAGAATCACAAAATGTATGTCCGTGTACAGATCAGTTTAAGAGTTATGTGTATATTAGTTTCCTAACAGTCACATATCTAACATTATAACAGTGGGCTGTAAATGTAACAAAGTTAATACTTTACTTTGAAAATTTAGTGCCTGACCTGTAACTAGTCTGGTTTTTGTATTTTTATGTATTACTCACTTGTACTTGTTCAGTAACTCCAAAGCTTTTGGAATTAATCTTGCCCATCAGAGTTGAAAGAGAGCCCTGGAATATAGAAACTGTCAATCAGGAACCAAACCAGAAAGCCACAGTGTCCTCTTACCCTTCTACATCCTGATATTTATTAATCGGCTAACAGTAAAAGTGCACCCACCTTTAGCTGATCTTGATCTTGATTATGCCTCCTCTTTGTCAAGAGAAGTTAGTATACTTTACTGAAATGTTTGAATGACTATTTTACTTGATGTGGCATAATTATTCTGTTGCTTAGTTCAAATGGTCTAAAAAGGCTCTACATACAGTTTTGTAGTTTTCTTTTCACTTCACATTATATCATGAACATTTCCTGTGTCATTTGGTATTGATTTCCAAAATTTTTTCTTAAGTGTGTATCTTAATGAATTCTGTAACTGTGTCATAATGTATTTAATAATAATCTATTGGACATGTGAGTTGTTTCCAGCATTTCATTATTCTAAGCATTCTTGTAGTTTAATATTTGTATCTATATAGCTGTATACCAAATCTGAAAGTCTTATATACAAATATATAACCTTAATTTTAATACTTGCTCTACTGCTGCCTTCATATATATGTAAACCTCCAGTATAGATTTCAGTAAAAATAATTGACAATCTTATGTCGGAAAGATAATAATATAAGCCATACATGAAATGTCACTAAAGACTAGAGTACTCAGGAAAGCCTTTTGGAATGTTGGTATTTGTGACTAGACTTTTGTGTAAATACTTAGTGTTGGTTGCCAAGTCAGTGGGTAAGTATACTGATGAAACTTTAAGAGGTGGAATTGGTTTTGAAAAGGTAAAAATTCCTGCTTGTAACATTTCCAGTGGGAGAAATCACAGAAGCAAAAGTGAAAATATGTTCAAGGATTTATTAGACTTATGAACATACATGTTTCTTATGCCTTCCACTAACAAAGGGGAGAGAGTTACTATATCAGACTCTATTCGCAGCAAAAGTGAGATATCAGTCCTAGAGTCATTTAGGACTCTTAAGGGCATCTGAGGGTATCTGACCTCATTTTTTTTTCCCAAGAAGCATAAATCTTGGTCTTCAGGTTTAAATTCTGTTTCTAGTTCTCCTGTGAAGAAAGTTACAATCTAAACTCTGTCATAAGAGCTAATTAGGAAACACTAGTTTAGTTTCATGTGCTCACACATAGCACTATTCTGTGGCATAGTGTGGGGTTATGCTGGCATAGACTCTTTATTTTAAGGGTGACAGCTTATTAAAATCTTATCCTTTTCTTGTAATTTTCAAAATACTTAGTTCTCCATTAATAAGGAGCTTGATCTTTCTCATACTTTAACTCATGGGAGTGTGAAGTGAGAGTCTAAAACTAGTACCTTATCTTTACATAATTCATTAATTAAGAAAACAAGTATTTAAGCACCTCCTATGTGCCTGACACTTTTTAAGGTCCTGGGGATATAATGGTGAACTAGCCTGAAACAATCCTTACTTTGACAGAGCTGAGAGGACAGGTATACAAATAAACAAGTAAATAATTTTAGATAGTAGTAAATTCTAGAAGAACGTAAGTCAAGGTTATGATAATATATAGCATTTTAAATTTATTGGACAAGAAAGGTCTCTCTGAGGTGACATTTGAATTAGCACCTGAATAAGATATCACCTGTGAAAAGAATATTTCAGACTGAGTGCAGTTAAAAGCAGGAATAAGCTTGGAGTATTCAAGAATCAAGAAGAAGGCATCTGTTCTTTGCCTAGGGCATAAGGAATGAAGGGCAAAGGACAAATTTTAGAAGGCACTGTAGATCATGATAAGGAATTTAAATTTTATTCTGTGTACACTGGGAAGTCACTGCAGTATTTTAAGTAAGGAACATGACATGATTTGAATTAGTTTTAAAAGATCCCCCTGACTACCATTGAGAATGGGTTGTCAGCTCTTTCCCAAAGGGAGCAGAAATTAGCCAACACTGAGGACAATGTAAAGCTAATAAATTATGAGAACCCTCTATTTTTTCCTACCTCTATTCGTTTTTAATTATTTTTTTACTTCTGTGATTATTGAAGAGTAGGTTTAGCAGTATTTCCAGTGACTTGAATACTCATGTTTTCCCCTTATCACCTCCTTAAAAAGAAAATCGTTTCATCTGTTTATCTGTCAGTACTTAGTAGTTTAAGTTAATTATAGACTAAATAGCCACTTCAAAACTTAATGACTAAAAACAACAAGGATTTATTGTTTCTCATGATTTTAAGGTTTGGCCCCACTGCTTCTCTGCTGGTTTTTTTTTTTTTTTCTCTGCTGGTTTTGCCTGGGCTTACTCACAGCTCCATTTAGATGGAGGTTTGGCTAGGTTGAAAGTCCAAAATATCCTATGTATGTACACGTCTGACTCTTGGTTGATGTGCCTTGGTTCTCTATGTGTCCTGTCAGCTTCCAATAAACTAGAGCATCTTCAAATGGTAATTTCAGCACAAGAAAGTGAAAAGCGGAGTTACCAGAGGGTCAAAGTTTAGTTTCGGAAGTTGTGTAACCACACTTTCATCACAATGTTTTGGCAAAAGCAAGTCCAAGTCCAGTCAGATTCCAGTCCTGTCTCTCTCAGTAGGAATAGTAACAAAGTCACATTGCAAATGAGCAATTATTATGACCATTTGTGAAAAATCTAGCACCATCTGCTCTTCAGCTACTGCAATTTAATGTTCCTTTCACAGCAAAATATAGTCATCCTCTTCCCAAATTTCCCAAAAGTCTTATCTGATCATCTTTACTCTCCAAATCCAAGATCTCTTGATCTGCGTTGAGTCCAGTTGTGATTAAGGCTCCCCGTGTTCATTTCTTCTGGTGCAGGAACTCTTGATTCAGAGAACTGTGAACTAAAAAGAGTACCAAATCAGTGATCTAAGTTTCTAGCCTAAGAAACTAGATAAAGATGAGCATATTAAACCCAAAGTAAGCAGAAGTAAGGAATCAAGAACAATAATCAATAAAATAGAAAACAAGCAATACACTTAATGAAACCTATAACTTGTTCTTTGTAAAGATCTATAAAATTGTTAGACCTCTAGACAAATTAATCAAGAAAGGAAGAGAAGACAAAATTACCAGTATCTGGAATGAAAAAGAGGATATCATTACAGGTCTTAAAAACTTTAAAATAATTAGAAAATATCATGAGCAACTTTGTTCATGATAAATTTGAAACTTAGGCCCTTGAGCCACTCTCCTTGCTCAAGCCTGCTCCTACCTCTTTGGAGTGTACTTTCTCTTCAATAAACTATCTGTTTGTTTCACCTCTAAAAAAAAAAAAAAAAAAAAAAAAATTGAAACTTAGATGAATGATCAAATTCTTTGATGGACACAAACTATCAAAGATCACTCAAGTAGGTTATAGTAGATAACTTGAAAATTCCTGTGTCTATTAATGAAATTAGATTTGTAGTTAATAACCTTCCCACAAAGAAAACTCCATATCCAATAGTGTCACAGTAAATTCCCCTCAACATTTAAGGAAGAAATAGTGCTAATTCCACATAAGCTCTTTCAGAAAGTAGAAGAGGAATACTTCTCGTCTCATTTTATGAAGCCAGTAATTACTCTGATACCAAGACAAAGACATTACAGGAAAAGAAGTCTATAAACCAGTAAACCAGTATCAAGAATATATACAGAAATTCTTAATAAAATATTAAAAAATGATAAAGTAACATTGAATCCAAGAATATAGTAAAATGTTAATACATCATGACTAAGGTAATGTCAAAAAATGTAAGGTTTCTTTAACATTCTACAATCAATCACTGTGATTCACCATCACATTGAAAGAAACTATAATCATATACTGTAAGAAAAACTGCAGCCATTTCAATAGATACAGAAAAACACCATTCATGATTTAAAAATGAAAAACCAAAACTCAGCAAACTAGGAATAAAAAAGAACTTCCTTAAACTGATAGACGCTCTCTGCCAAAAACCTAACACTAACATTATATTAGTACTTAGCAGTGGAAGGCTGAATGCTTTCCTCTTGTGATTGGGAACAAAGCAAGGATTTCTGCTCTTGGAGCCCCTGGCTAGTGTAGTAAGGTAGGAAAATAAGTAAAAGACATGTAGATTTGAAAAAATAAGCAAAACTCTTTATTCACAACCTGATTGTATTTATAGAAAATCCTAAGGAATCTGTTTTTTAAAAAGTCCCTAGAGCTATTAAGTCAGCTTGGCAAAATGACAGGATATGTAGTCAATATACAGTAATCATTTTTAGTTCTATACACTCTTCTACTAGCAGTGAACACCTGGAAAATGGAATTTCAATGACAAAACCATTCATGATAACATAAAAATATGAAATACTTAAGAATAAATAGTAAAAGCGTACAAGACCTGATGTTGAAAACCACAAAAAACTGCTGGTGGACAAGGTCTGACAATTAAGTTCACGAACTTACCACCGTGTGCTTACACTGGCAGACAACTTGGTAAGGTTTCATAACCATGGTATATCAGTGTCTCCCAGCTGTGTTTGTGTCGATGTGTGACTGTGTCTCGCTGAGTGGCGTTCATTATTGTTGCATGTTTTTGTGTGCCATCGAGAAAATGCTGGAGCTTGAATTAGAGCAACAAACAAACATTACATTTCTTGTTAAACTTGGCAAGAGTGGAAGTGAAATTAGGGACATTTTAGTCCAAGTTTATGGGGATAATGCCATGAGGAAAACAGCAGGTACAAATGGAGTAAATTTTTCTGAGGGGAGAGAGCGTCACTGATGAAGAGAGGTGATGCTGGCCAATAACGAGTAGAAATGATAAAAACATTGCAAAAATTCGTCAAATTGTGCATCAAAATTTTCAGATGACTGAGAAGCATAGCAGACCAAGTAAACATCAATAGAGAAACAGAAAAATCTTAACTGAAAATCTTGGCATGAGAAAGGTGTGTGCAAAAATGGTCCTGAAGGAGCTCACCGATGAACAAAAGCAAAGGAGAGTTGAAGTTTGTCAAGACCTTTGTGAGAGGCAAGGCAATGTTTTGGGCCATGTTCTCACTTGGTGATGAAACATGGGTGTACCAATATGACCCTGAAACAAAGTGCACAATGGAAGTCAGTCATTTCTCCATGATCAAAAAATTTCTCAGTCCAAATCAAGAGCCAAAACAATGTTGCTAACCTTTTTGATATCAGAGGGATAGTTCTTTATAATTTGTACCAACTAGACAGTCAACCAAGTTTACTATTTGAAAGTGCTAACAAGGCTGTGTGAAAAAGTTAAATGAAAACGACCTGAATGTTTCGCCAACAACTCATGACTCTCGCATCACAACAGTGCATCAGCTCACGGACTCTGTCTATGAGGGAGTTTTAGCCAGTACAGAAATAACTGTATTGGAACACCCTCCCTACTCACCTGATCTGGCTCCCAATGATTTTTTTTCTTTACCTGAAGATAAAGAAAATGTTGAAAGGAAGACATTTTGATGACATCAGGAGGACATCAAGGGTTATACGACAACAGCTCTGATGGCCATTCCAGAAAGAGTTCCAAAATTGCTTTGAAGGGTGCACTAGGCACTGGTGTTGGTGCATAGCTTCCCAAGGGCAGTCTTTGAACATGACTGGATAGATACTCAGGAATAAGATATGTAGCACTTTTTGTAGGATGAGCTCCCAAACTTAATTGTCAGACCTCGTAAATTAAAGAAGACCTAAATAAATGGATATGTATACTATATTCATGGATCAGAAGACTTAATAATTTAAAATTTTTAGTTCTCTCTAAATTAATCTATAGATTTGACACAATCTCAATCAAAACCTTGTAAAAGGTCTAGAAGAAACATAGAAGAAAATGTGACTTTGCAAAGGCAAAATTTTCTTCAAGAAGACCCAAAGGCATGACCCATAAAAAAATATATTATTTAATTTTACCTTATCAAATTAAAATTTTTCTTTCTTTGAAAGACATGGTTAAAGAGCAACAGGGTCACATTACAAACAGGCATACATCCTGAGATGGGTGTAATTTGTAGCCATATTTTGCAATCCATCATTTCAGTAAAGTGTAGAAGAGACTGTTGAGTTTAGAGTTAGGAACTTTGCATATATAGTCGTAACTTTGGCACTTGTCAAAGATTCTGTTTACTAAATTATTTAGTCTTCTCTGAGCCTTGGTTTTTCCGTGTCTGTGTGTGTGTGTGTGTGTGTGTGTGTGTGTGTGTGTGTGTGTGATAATATTAATACCTTTCTTGTAGATTACAGTGATCAAATTAAAAATAGATAAAAAAAACATGGAGTGTTATTGTTATCTTTAATGTATCATGATCATCATTAGTATTATAAATAGTTGATCCTTAATTCCTCCCCTTGAAAAATGGTAACTATGAAAGGACCTGGACCTCTCTCTTTTCACATAGCCAACTATAATTATCTCTTAAGGGAAGAAATTTTTTTTTTAATGTTTTGATAGATGTATATAGATAGATCTGTAAACTTCAGTTTATGTTTCTGATGGATCCTTGTTAACTGTAGAAATCAAAAGTGGGTATGGTCACATTTTTTAACTTTTTAAAAATTTTCTTTTAAGGGAATAACTGCTCATGCTACTTTTGTTGTATGCCCTATAGGTTTATGCCAGGCCAATCCTTTTTTATCATCATGACTTAGGAGCCCTTAAAAATACATTCTCTAGAGGTATAGAGATAATAAGTACTTATACCATTTATTGTTATATGAATAAATATTATAACAGATATATACTATATGTAATGTATTTAAACTATAATAATAGAACTAAACGGTCATTTGTGAACTTTTACCTGGAAACTTCCTCCATGTACTTTTTTAGTGTAGCAAGATTCAGCTAGCTGTACTTGAAACATTTAATCCACTGTGAGAAATGAAAGGTAGTTAAGTGGTTCCTAAGAACATATTAGGTACTTGGAGCTAAAAAGAGAATGATTTCTTGTCAAATGAGAAAAACTCTATTGCTTCACAAATCCACTTGTCTTGGCAAGAGAAAATGAGTTTTTTAATAGCTGAAAGTTAGAATGTAGAGACTCATCCATGACTCATCCGATACAGATTTAAACTGTCTGTATTACAGAAGTTAAGAACCTTTTTTTCTATTAAAGACCACTGAACCAGAGGGTTAAAAAATAATAGCAAACAAGACCACTTTCAATAAAGCCAAATTAAGGAATTTGGAGGCCAGAAAAATGGAAAACATTATTGTCATTCTACTTTTAAAGTACAATATTGTTCTTCATCTTAAATTAAGGTAGATAATATAGGTTATGAGTCAGCAGTATTGAAGAGATCAAAAGAAAAACATCCGTTCTGTTGTATTCCTTTTATTTCAGTTTTTGGTCCACCATGTTTTCAGTCACCCAGGTTTCTCTCACTGAGACCAGGAGAGAGACATGGACAAGAGGAAGTATGTAAAATTGGTAGTGAGGATGTTACAGCTGAGATGGAAAAAGATTAATTATCTGGTTCTGGAAGTTTTGAAGTGGATATTGCTATTTCTATGCAGATGTCTTAAGTCCTTTGGATTATGTTAAGTTATAACTTTGTTATTCATACTCATTGAAGTCTTTTTCTCACTAGCAGTTAATCATTATTTTTAATTTAAATTCTTTTCCATTTTACACTGCCTTTAACTCTAAGGAAAACTATTCTTATGTATACACTGTCACTTTATAGAATACTTGCTAGAAAGGTTCATAAGCCAGAAGCAAGTCTTTGGATCAGTGTCTATGTTATGTGGAATCTTATTAATCATGGCTTTGAAATTTTCTGTTCTTCTGTAGAAAAAGAAAAGTCCTTTCTGTTTATGAAAATAGAGTAATGCCCAGCAGATTTTGTTGAATACCAACCAGTGATTGTACCTACTGCTGTTGCCAAAATATAGACCTTTGAGACTAGAGACTTTGTCTTTGTATCTTCCCCAATATTTTGCTCAAAGTGGGATCTTAATATTTATTACTAAATGAAAGACTATTATTTACATCATTTAAAGCCCTCCATGTGTTAAAACAGCATAGATTTCCAATGTGACCAAAACTCATTTTGAAGGCAACCTAGGAAAAAACTGAAAAATTACTTTAAAACATCAGAAAGTATTGTTTGAAGGTGAAGTGTGTCTCCCCCTTTCTGTTCACTTTTGTCCCTCAGTGTATTGTGCTTACTTCTGTTTTGTCCTCCTGCTCCTCCACCCTGTGTCCCCCAACCTCCCTTTTCACAGTTTTTTTTTTAAAAATACCTCAGTTGTTAGGTCTCATCATAGGTGCCTCATTGGAGTTTCTGTCTCTATCTTCTTTTTTTTTTTTTCCTGTCTCACTGTCTGAGAAAACCACTTTCCTATTATATTATCTTCATTTAAATAAAACCAGAGTAATTGGTTTTTCCCTAAAATTATCACAGTAGAGTTCTTATGTGTCTGGTTTCCCAAGCCTAGTCAGTTCCCCAGATTTCAGATAACAGATTTTGATATGTGTTCTACATCCTGATGATCATGAATCTATAATGTTTAAAGGAACGAGCAGTGTTGAAATGTGACCTTGCACCAATCAGCCTCATTCAGCAGGCTTTCTTTATCTGCAATATCAAGAGAATTAATGTGTGCCCTTGAACCTAATAGAATTTGTTGTGAGTATAAAATTAAACAAAGCTTTGTAAGCTCCAAGACCTCTGCAACTTTAAGATATTATGGGGATGATATTTCTAAAGTACCACTTAAGAAAGGCTACATTAAAATAAAATATTCACACTCCTGTGAAGCAACCAGAAGTATCTTTTCAGTTACTTCATTTCTTTACCTACAGTAGCCTCTTTGTCCTCTATCAATGGAAATTCAATCCACCTCCAAAAGCCCAGCGCACATGTCGCCACCTTCATAAATACTCTCATTCTGTCCTAAATTAAAAGTGATAAAATTCCCTAGAAGTCAGGTAATTTGGCAACTTCTTAATAGACATAGCAGTTCCCTTATTTTGTATTTTTTAAAATCTATCCCCTGTTCCTGAGTAAAACATCTAGATATTATAAAATAATCATTAGACTAGGGCAGTCACTCAAACCTTAACGTGTCTAAGGTCACATGGTTAATCCTGATTTCACTTTGGAGGTTGGGGTCAGGCCTCTTCTGCTTCAACCACACCATTCTTCCTTGAGTGCTTGTATTTTACACAGCCTCTCCAACAGCAGGTGCACGTGATGCTGCCTTCACCTAGAATTAATCCTTCTTTGTCTATATGATGCTGTCTTTCAGATCTGAGCTTTATCATGAATTCCTAAGGGAATACTTTCCTAGCATATCACTAATTCCTAGTCACCTCCCCCACATGATATGTTCACACAGCACGGGTGTCCCATCACAGCATTTACCACAAGTGAAACTTTTCCAGTTATTTGTATAATTATTTAAATAAAGACTCTCTTAACTGGAAGCTCAGTGAGGATATACACTTTGTTTTTGTTCTTTATTATATTCCTGTTGCCTGTATGTATGCCTATTGCTTATAGTTCCTGGAACACAGTTATCGCTTAATGCACATTGAGTGGGTAGATGAATAGTAAGTAGTCGCAGACATGGGACCAGAAGTACTGGACCCTTAACATTTGATCCCTGACTTACAACTGACTTTAAGTTCTTTCTTAACCTTTTTATGTATGTTTTGGTACCTAAAACTAAATGAAAACTGTTCTATCTACCTCATAAGGTGTTGTGAACATCAAATGAGAAATATGAAGATACTTTGAAAAGTATAAAGTGCTGTTCAAATATAAAATTAAAAAGCTAGTGATATAAATGGAATAGACTGTCATGGATACAAAGTACATTTGACCCTTGAACAATGCAGGGGTTAGAGGCATTTACTCTTGCACAGTAGGAAATCTGTGTATAACTTTTGACTCCCCAAAAACTTAACTGCCAATGCCTGCTGTTGACCAGAGCCTTACCAGTAACATAAACAGTTGATTAACACATAGTGTGTATGTTATATGTATTATATTCTTATCATTAAATCAGCTTAGAGAAAAGAAAATGTTAAGAAAATCATAAGCATTTATAGTATTTATTGAAAATAAATCCACATATAAGTAGACCTGCATAGTTCAAATCCATGTTGTTCAAGGGTTAAATGGATAAATACATGGACTGAACATGTTACTGTTACTTATTCTATAAACCATAGGAGTTGCATTTCAAAGTAGAGTTGAATCTCAGTTCTTATATATTTGACTTATTATCTTAGAAATTATCTCTCTCACTATCCATTGTTTAGAGTAGTGAATATCATTTATTTCCTCTTGTGAAAAACATGAACCAAAATTGCCTAAGATTAGCCTTCAAATTCCTTTCTTTTTATGGTCCAGTTAGGCCTATGGTATTAGTACAAGCCCCATCTTTCACAGACGGCTTATCTCTGTATTTATAATTATTTAACATGATATGCTGAGAAGCATAAAGAGATTGTATATCTTACTTTCACTCTGGATAAAATCGAATAGGAAAACATCAGTTAAATGAATTGATACTTTGTTATATTTTTGGATTTAAGGGCAAGCTATTTTATCTTAACTTTCAAACAAACTGTATTTGGTCATTCCATAATTTTCTGTCACTAACCTATTAAAATTTATTTATGTTTTCCCTTCTCTATTTTCTATTCCCATTTCTTCCTATTTCACCCTTTTCATTCCTCTAATTTTTCTTCTTTTTAACCTCAACAGTCTGGGTTGCAGGGGAAAAAACCTGGCACTTAATCAAAAACATGATCTCATTGCTTTCAATGGCTTAGAAAAGAAACATTTTAAAGCAGTTGAAAGATTTCACTTTGGAAAGTAGGTACTGCATAACTAAGTGTGTTGGTTCCCAGCAGTGCCTTGAGTAACCTCTTTCCAGCCATCCTCGTTTTTTTTTTCTCTTCTACTTCCTGTTCAGTGAGCAATATCCTAAGTTAAAAAAAAAATCCAGTTAGACTTTCCTTTGGCTTTCTTGCCAGAGTATTGTTTTCTGTTCTTTAATACATAATACTTTTATATTTTTATAGTGTAATTGTTTCTAGGCTTCATCACCTATCTAGAGAGGGAGTATAATTTTTAGTTTCCTGCTGTTTACACAAACCCCCAGCCCTTTTCAGAGTTTTCTTAAGTATTTCTGGGAGTCCTTGAGTGGAATGTAACATTTATTCAGAAGCAGAAGTGAATATTCTTTTCTTACAGCCTCCATGGGAAGTTGTCCCCCTCAAGTCACCCCACATGGTGTCGTTCCTGGCCACTGCTGGGTCCTAGCTGTGCCAGGAATGTTGTCTTTAGTGCTTTCAAAGCTGTCGGTCTTCAGGGTACCCAGGGTGCCCCGTCTCTGTACCACACTTTGTCTCTAAGTCCCAGAACAGTGAGTTTGTGCTTACAGTTTCACAGTTTCTCTTGTAAAGGTTTCTTATCTTTGAGATCTACCCTTTTACTCCTTCTGGTCTCAAAACCAGTTCAGAGAGCTAGATGGAAAAAGGCATCATGTCATTTCTTCCATTGTCTCCTTATTTCATCTTTCTCTCCTGCTCCACCCCCTCAACCTCCTCTAGGTTCCTGCTGAAATTTCCACCGTCCGTGAACTGAAAGGCAGAGTACCATGTACATGCAGGAAGGTCACTGGGTCACTAGTTCTGGGAGTTGCTGAATTCTTAATCATAGGTGGAATCAGCTCAGGCAACCTGTTACATTTTTAAAAACTGATTTACCTGCTGCAAAATTCAGAAGATGCAAAAATATATCTAGTGAAGTTTCCTAGCACCTCCATCCCTTAGTTATCAGGTTCCCCTCCCTGATGAATCGGCATCAGTTTCTTCTGGATCCTTCCAGAAATACATTATGCATGTATAAACAAATCTATAGTTAGTTATATATTCTTCCTCTCTCTCTCTTCTTCCTTCTCCATACCCTCTCAAATGATACATATGCTCTGCTCTCCCTCATTCTTTTCACTTGGAGACATAAAGATTTTCCTTATTTCTATGACTACATTGTATGGCTGTACTGTAACTTGATTTATCTAGTTCCTGTGGTGGACATTTAGGTTGTTTCTAATCTTTTCCTATTACAAATAATGCTGTAGGAGTTCCCTGGTGGTGTAGTGGCTTAGGCTTTGGCACTGTCAATGCTGCGGCCTGGGTTCGATTCCCAGCCAGGGAACTACCCACATAAAAAACAAAAAAACAAACAAACAAAAAACAAATAATGCTGCACAGAATAACAGTGAACATAAATTATTTTGCTTGTGTATGATTATATCCATAGGGAAAGTCCTCCAAATTGGAATTGCTAGATTAAAGGTTATATAATTTTGAATCTGCTATATTTTCAGTTACTCAGTTCTAGGGGCAGTTTTTTTGCTTTGAGATCTAGTTTATATTCTAGCCTTCCCCTTTTCAGTAAACTAGCTTTATTGCCACCTTGTTTTATTTGTTGATTGCTCAGGCAGTGTCCAGGCAATATAAATAAGTGGGCCAGGTGCAAGTAAAAATAAATTGATTTAGTTTTTATTTTCACAAAGACTTAAATGTAAAGAATTATTTCTCTGTCACAGTATAAGCTTGGTGATGAAAGGCAGATGATACTTAGTGTCTAGTGATGGTAGAGACTGTGGTGAACTGGAGGGTGCATGCCTCATAATGAGGGCAGTGAAGTTCAACTCCAACCAATTGTTGGCACACCAGGGGTTGCAGACTCAGTGGTGACAGAGATGCTATTTTTAAAATACAAACAAAAGCCTCCACATTTATAGTCAGTCTCCTGACTTTTAAATACCATGTAGACCAAACAAAATACATCCATGGGATTGACCCAACTCCCTGGAACTCCCACTTATTCTAGTTCATCATCTGTAATCAGCTAGATATTGCTTCTGGCAATGTTTTATTGGTTCTTAAATAGGTCTACATATTATCATTGTCCATCTTCTTAAATCTTTATTTAGAATTTCCTTCACCTTGATGTTTTCCAGTCAGGAGGTACAGAGTAATGAGATTCTAATGTCATGTTTGGATTCATGTAGTCACCATATCCTATGCTTCCGACAAACATGCATTTTGTGTTTTAGAGGTGTTGACTGTTAGAATTTTAGCAGCCAGGTGCCAAAAATACTGATACTCATTATGTTCTCTCCACTATCTCTACCAGAATTCTTTTCTAGATTTCGGTCTTTGTTTGAAGGGGAGGGAGAACATGATTATCGATATAAAGCTTTAACAAGAAAGGTTTTTTGTGTCTGAAGTCATTCTTGGCATTCATTGAATGTGGTTTATCCTATGAGGTATTAGAAGAGGAATTAATAGCTTGAGCCAAAGTGTTCAAACATTGGATTATGATTCCCAGTGGATCAAAAACTCTTACCTGGTAGAGTTTGATTATGATTCCCAGTGGATCAAAAACTCTTACCTCTAGTACTTGATGTTTTGTTCTGTTTTGTTTTTTTAATTTCATTTTTTCAGAATTTCCCACTGGATAGGGGTATACAGTTGTCATACCACCTCTTCCCTCCTTCTAGTCAGAACTTGCATTGCCTCCACCCCGGACTACTATCAAAAGTGATCACACAGCTTTTGGGAGATAAAAATAATTCCTTCAAGACAGAAACTACTGCTTTAGGTGCTTTTTCTCAAATAGTCAAAACCATTATTCATACTTAGATTAATTCAAAGGTTAGTTAGAGACACTATAAAAAACTGAATTTTGGAAGAGAAACTTGGGACAATGAGTCCTTGCAGTTACTGGGGCTGGAGGGGAGAGAAGCAAGCCTTGTCTAAGCACTTCTTGCCTGACAGCTGTCTTCCTAGCTCTGGATACTGATAAAAGTACTCTCTGATCATAGTTTTCCAAATAAACTCCCCTACTAGAAAGCAGGTATTTCCAATACCATCCATTACATTGTTTTTGTGATACTCTCCTTTAATCAGCTTTCCCCTAAGATACGATAACCTTTTTGAAAGAGTGATGGTTCAGACTTGCAAGAGTTGGGCGAGAAGGCTAAACATTTCTGGGTGTCTACTTTAGGAACCTTTTTTACTGTATCTTATTTAGTCCTCATAGTGACCCTTAAAGTAGATATCATTGTCCACAATTCACAGAGGAAACCAGGGCAAGATTAATACATATTTGTATAAGATCAGACTTCTAACAAGTGGTAGCACTTGATTTTTCAAACACAAAACAGTTTTGCTCCAAGTATCTTATTCTTTGTATTATTCAGTCTTACCCTCAGTTTTGCATTTTAGAAAGATTACTTTATTAACTATGTGTAACAAGAATAGGAATGGAGGTAGGGAAGGAAGACAGTTGGAAACTATGGCATTAATACAGCAACAGAAAGTGAAAGTTTCGAGTAAAACAGAGGTCACACATCAAAGAACCTGCCAAGGAATGTAATTGGTACCACTTGGCTTAGTATATACTTGTGTTTTGTTTTAGTTCACCATATAAAAAGTGGATTTTTTCAGCTATAAATTTTAGTGTAAAATGACAGACTGTTAAGTTATACGTTGAAGTTACCTTACACTTAGTATTTGGTGATATGGTATTAAGTAAAAACTCAGAATTTTAAGACTGAATCATTCCCTGCCTTTGATAGGAATTATCTTTAATGCAGATGTGCTTGATACGTATTTTTACATCTTTACTTTTATTTATATATTAACTCATTAAAAAAGTAATAAAGAGCATAGACTACAGATTGAGAGCACTTTTTACATCCTGGTTAGACATAATAGAAAAAAAATTTACCTGATTTGAGTCTGGAAATTATTCCAAAGATTGAGGAAGTCTTGCCACCTCTAATTAGGTAGAAATCTATAGCACCGTGGATACTTTTTGAGAGCTAGTTGTATTGGGTAGCATACAGTAATTAATTAAAAATATTGATACTGTGTGTTTGCTGATGCATTATACTTTATAATTGTCATTATAGTTTGAGTATTCATGAGCCTGTCAGTAGATATTTGAAGTAAAGAATTTAGAATAAGGGACCTGAAATATATGGAGACTTTAGCAGATAACATTGAGATAAATAAGCCATTATGATTCTGAAATAGAATACATGATCTTGCTGGAAATGGCCAGGTTATGGGGAACATAGAGGAACAAAAGAAATAGAGAAAATGTGATGGTTATCTGCGGCCCCAGGCTTTTAAAGACAGGAGTATGAGAAAGCTGAGTGTTATGACAACATGGCTGGACCTAGAGGGTATTATGCTAAGTGAAATAAGTCAGGCTGAGAAAGACAAATACCATATGATTTCACTTATATGTGGACTATAAAGAACAAAATAAACGAACAAACAAAACAGAAACAGACTCATAGATACAGAGAACAAACCAGTGGTTGCCATTGAGGTGGGGATTGGAGAGCTGGGTGAAAAGGGTGAAGGGATTAAGAAATACATTATAAAATAGTCACGGGGATGTAAAATACAGCATAGAGAATATAGTCAATAATGTTGTAACAACTGTGCACACTGCCAAGGGTATCCTAGACCTACCAGGGGGATCATTGCATAAATTATATAAATGTCTAACCACTATGCTGTACACCTGAAACTAATATAAAATAATATTGAATATCAACTGTAACTGAAAAAATAATAATTTAAAGAAAAAAGGTGTGTGTTTCCCATCTCAGGTTGGGAAACCCCAGGAAAGCCTTTTCTTATGACTTGAGATACTTTTTATTATGTCTGTTCGGTCAGACAGTACAAAATGTGAGGCCCTAAAATAACTATACTAGACTGTTTTGAATGTGGAAAGTAAAAGAAACTGTTGTTCTTGGAATGCTTATAGAGTATTATGAGTATCGGGGTAAAGCATAAGTTGGCTCCTCCCTGGAATTTCTTTGGCTTCAACTTTTGGTTGTAAAACTATCTTACTGGACACCTCCTCATTTTGAATTATATATTAGCATATCCTCCTGAGATGTGGGAGGCAAAACATTTCTCCACTTATCTTGCAATAGAGAGCTTCAAATTCTCTCATCCTCTGCCTTCTTACCCTCCTTTCAGCAATCACCTCCTGGTAAATTGACAAGAGGATGCCTCAAAGCCAGTCTTAAGAGTAGTTGATGATGCTTTCTGAAGTAGATTTAATGGATGCTGGGAATGTCCAAAAATAACATCTCTACTAACCTGTTGATACCAGAAATTCTGCCATTAGCAATTCTTGCTAAATTTCCTGTTAAATGGGGTCATCCCTAGTAAGGTTCTTGATTTGATCCCTATCTAGCTAAGACAGTATTTAGTATTCTTTAATAGACATTTTCAACTACAGGCTTCTCTTTTATCTGGTCCTCCCCGGAGCCTTTGCATCTTGGAATCCATGTTCTAATACATTACCCTGTGCTCATACAAATCTAACCACATTGTTCTCAGTGCTGTTCTTTGAATGTGATAGACAATTTCTGCCTCAAGGTTTGGTTTCTTTTAATTTTTAAAAATTTTCTTTTCTGCCTGAAAGTCTCGATCTTGAATGCTATTTCCCCTGTATCTGCATAATATGCTTCCTAACTTCAAGTCATTAACTTTCACTGAGACTTTCTCTAAGCACCCTATTTAGAATCGTAACCCCACCACACACAATCCCCAAATTATTTCTCAGCTTTAATTTTCTCTGTTGTACCTATCGTGATCTGACTATGTTTGACTTTTTTTTTTTTATTAAATTTGCCTGCCTTTCATCACAAGAATGTAAACTTTAAGTGAACAGGGTTGTTGTTCTCTTCACTGCTGTATTTCCCAGTGCCTAGCATGTAATAGGTGCCCAGTAAGTAGTTGTTGAAAGCATAAATACAAGTTCCTGCAAGATTGAGATATAAGTGCCTTTAGAGAAGTGCCTGTAGAGAAACTGTACAATTATCTTATTGTATAGTTTTTCTTAATATGGTATTTCCCAAAATATATTAAATTTTATTTCTCCCTCTACAGGAAATATTTGTCTAGGTCCAACAATGAATAGCTTCTGGTTACACATTTATAACAATTCTGAACTTTTAACAAAACCTTCAAATGACATGCATTTAAAGACCCTCAATTTCTGAATGACTGACTGGACCTTTTCCTTGTATTCATAGGTAAATTAGTATAAGTACTAATTTGAAAGTCAGGGTTTCTGGCTCCTATTATCACAGATTCTTTTCTTTATCTGTAAACTGACGTGATTGGAAAACTTGTTAACATCAGTTTTAGTTTAATTTAAGATTTTATGATTCACCCTAGTCTAGCTTAATCTCTAATTCTATAATTATTTCATTTATGAAACATTGCAAAACTACTGGGATAGGGAAAATGCAAAATGGCAAGGAATATAGTGGATCTTTCAGAAATGAGGAACACAAGTTTTTGTTCTGGAAATTATTTATCGGTGCATTACTGATATTCTGCCTGCAAAAGACTGTAGAGGTTTCAAAGCCCCATGAAATATTTGAACAAAAGATCATGGCATCTGGGTTGGTTCTGTGAGTAAATTGTTAAATTTGTACATCTAAATATTCTAGAGGTATACCAGTAGAAACAGTGTGTGTGTGTGTGTGTGTGTGTGTGTGTGTGTGTGTGTGTGTGTGTTTTAGTCCAGAGGATAGTTTCTTCTTTGAATGATGGTCTCACAGACTTTTAAAATTATTTATGCTAATGATAGGAGCCCCTGCCGTTCAAATTTTAAGTTTTCCTGTTGGAGTGAATTCTGGAGAACTGTCACGGATTAAGTAATGTGGAGTTGTTGAACTCGTGAATTCTCAGTCTATTATTTTTAGCTATCGCAAGACTCCTAATAGCGTTTGGCTCCAAGGGCCTTGTGATAGAGATTGTAAACCAATTAACAGGCTATCTCCTTGGTCCTGGGAATACTCATATTACCCAACTATCAAGAGCAAAGCTTGTTTTTTTGTATCGTTAGTATTTGCACAGCATATAGCTTAGGTACTAAATAAATGCTTATCAGTTATCTTAGAAAATGTTCCAATTGCATTCTTCTAAAATTTAGTAACATAGAATCTTTTGGTGTGAGGTTTTAGCCTCAGAACCCTAAAGGTTATCTTAGTTGAATGAGACTTGAAGATAGGCATTTTTTTTTTCCATTTTTTTGCTATGCAAGGGTTTATTTACTGCTTACAGTGTTGCTAGCACATTTGTAGAGGCTGGAACTACAATTGATAAGAAACTATCCCTGCTCTTAAGAAGCTCACGTTCTAGGAGAAAAGGCCAAATTTGTATTTGAATTATCATAATATAGTATAAGAGAAATATATTTATGGTACTCTAGTAGCAGAGAATTTGTAAAGGGCATTTGCTCTCTTAATATGAGTCACTGGGGATGGTAGAAAGGAAAGGGAAAGGAAGACATTCCATTTCTGAAGGGGTAAGGGAACTGCTTGGCTGCGACAAGTACTGTGTAAGATGAGGAGTAGAGTTTAGAGAGAACCAGTTCGGAAATATTTATATGAGTTGCTTTGACCAATATCTATTATATGACTTCCCTTGAAGTAGATATGTCTTACATGCTGTAAAATTTGCCTTCAATTTTGAATAACTAATTAAATTTATTTAGTTAAGTATTCAATTTGGGATGTTGGTATGGGATAAAATAGGAGTTATTTTGGGTGATGTTATTGTCTTATACCTAGATGTTGTATTTTACACAGAGGTATGACATTGCATTATTAGAGTTCTTTCTTGTCCTCTAAACCAGTGGTTTCCAAATAGAAATATTTACCTCAGGAGCCGTTTAAAAATATTCTTGGACCCCAGTTACTTGGATTCAGTAGGTCCAGAGTCGGCTATTGGGATTCTGCACTTTTAAAAGATAATCCTTGTGATTTTGCTGTACAGCATAGTTTGGGGACAGCTGTCCTAAGCTGACATGGAGAGAAAGTGCTATTTGCTGTACTGTAATTCAGTTAATATTGGAGTAGAGGTCATTTGTAAATTTCACAGTAACAGCCTCGTAGGAACTGAGCACCCTGAGACTTACATAGTAGGGAATGCTAAACAGTAGGTGCTCCATAGATGTGTTTTTAACTTAAATGAATCAAAAAATCTGAAATAAAGCCACAGAGTGAACAACTACAACTCTTTGAGAAATGATGAAGCCACAAGGAAAGTGGCATCTAAACTGACTAGGTGTAAATGCTCATGGCTGGAGTTAAGTACACCTGAAGCCATGTAAGAGACAAAGATGGTGGCCTCTGACCTAAGGGTAAGTCTTTCCTAACATATCATAGCACAGTTCAATGGAGTTCACCAGTGTCCTACCATTAATAATGGGGCAATGTGTGTTTTTATTTTCAGTTTATGTAATTATTTTACAAGGAAAACGTTGGGAACAAATTAAGGGTAATGTATTATAAAAAGCTACCAAATATCTTATTATAACATAATCAAAACCTATAATCCTTTTTTAGACTGTCACAGGAAATTCCAGAGAGCTTGTGGCAGTCATGTGGCTCTTCTCATTAATTGTGTTTATTGATAAAGTGTCAAGATCATCTGCTAGTGAAGTATAGTAGCCAAGAGCTTGCTTTCCAGAAGCCATAAAGAATATGAATGTTCCACCCTCTTCTATCTATTCATGAGTTCAATAAATATAACAAAAATAGTGCCTTTTATGTTCCAGATACTTCTTTAGAAGTTGGTACAAATAATGGACAATAGTGACATGGATTATAAATGCAAAATAAATATATAATATGTCAAATAGTAATATTCGCTTAGAAGAAAAAGCAAAAATGAAACTATATTGCTTTTATAAAAAGCTGGGGAAAACGGAAGCCTGGGTCAGTTACATCCTGGATGTTTAATCACTGCTTCTGGAAAGACTGCCTGCAAGTTTAATACACACAAAAAATGACACGGTGGGAGAAAGTAATATAATTTTAGGTCCAGGGCAGGAGAGCTAATAGTTCCCACATCCTGTTCTGATGAGGTACTCTAGAGGAGTCTTGTGTTGAATGTGGGGAGCCACTTTTTTAAGAGAAGACAGGATAATGACAAATGAAATCTTGTCAGACTGGAATCAGGACTGGGAATATTTAGCACGGAAACTCGTTGTAAAGATTATGCAGAAGTTTAAAAGATGCCTTGTGGAAGAGAAAAGAAGAAATTTAGTCTTTATTGATTCAGTCAGATGAGTGAGTTGAAGTTACAAGAAACACTTTTAGAATCATAAAAGGAAACTCTTTATCAGCAAAGTCTCCATTAAACATTCCTGTCACTGGAAATTGAGGGACAGCTATGTGACTATCTATGACAAGTAGTATATATAATTATTCTTTTGGAATAAAAATCTCCACGGTATATGACATACCTTCAGTCATGAATTTAATGAGTGAAACACACATTATTAGATATTTTAGAGGTGTATCTGTTGCTCAGTTTGTTACATAGTACCTATTACAATTAAACATCTGCTCCAGAAAAATGAAAATAAATAATATCCCTAATCTTGTATTTGGAAGAAAGATGAAGCCTAACATAAGTACTTCAGCTACAATTCTAATAAGAAAAGGAAGTTCATTAGCTGATTGACCTTGGGCAAGTGATGTCTTGTCTTAATTACCTACCTCAGGGGATTGTGAGATTAAGTAAGTTTGTGTGTGTAAAGCACTAACTCAGTGAGTGTCTGACTCAAGCAAGTATTCATTAAATAGTGATAGTAGTTGTTATTTACAGTTTCAGGCTACCTAGGGGCATTATTTGAGAGATTCATATTCTAATCTAGATGAGTTTTTAATTAGTAATGTCCGTGGTTCTGTTTTCTTCACATGTCACCAATCCTTCTTCACCTAAACTCTCCATGTACCTCTCAAGTCACAGCTAAATGTGGTAAAATCTCATTTGTCTGGCATTGTTAAGGGAAAAAAGGTTTGACGTATGTGAGAGATCTTCTCATTAACTTCCTAAAACTTTTCTTTGAACCATTTCAACTTTAAAAAACAAATGTATCACATACCTTACTGCTTTTTTAAAACAGAGATCCTAAACATTAACTTTTTAATGTGTTGTCGTTGTTATATATATTTATTTATAGTTTTCATTAATTTTTTTCTTTTCAGGCAGCTGTCATTTTTTTCCTGTGGTAAAGCCTTTTTATAACATTGCCAACCACTTCCTAAATTTTTATGTCTAATCTACTCTGTCTCTGGAAACCAGGTATTAAAACTTGCTAATAATTGTATGTAAAATGATAAGATGTCTGGAATTGGCTTGAAAGCATACACTGGAGCAAGGAGAGGAGTTGTTAATTATTCAGGCTAGGTGATGGGTACATAAGCATTTATTACTCTGTTCTTTCCACTCTGCATGTTGGATACATGCAGGTCTATGTATATTTATTTTCTTAGTTTTTATTTTGTAAGGATTCATGGTAATTTTTGGACAGACAGACTGAGAGCTACAGGGAAGGGATGTTCACCTTTTATTGATTCTGGTGGAGTTTTATGACCGTTTTTACCTCCAGGTATTTATGTTTATATGTTTGTGTGTTTCTTTCTAATGTGTATCTATCTAGTCTGAAAGAAGGTTCACTTCCTCATTTTAAATTGGAAGTACTAATAGTATTTAACTTACAGGATTGTGAGGCTTGTGTACCTCTGTATTTTAACACATTTTTTGTTTTACTTTACTAGATATTTTAGATGCATAACACCGGGTTCTATGTGAGGTGCTAAAATAACAGTAAAAGGCACTCTTTAATAGCTGTTTCCAACTTCTGAGAATCTTTTTGGTATCCAAATCTGGGCTTAATGGCTCACTAATTGATATTCGCAGTGTCCCCTCACCTCTCTCTCTTTAATGGCTTGCGTACTATAGCTAAGGTAACTCTTCACTCTCTTATGCTTTGCTTTCTTCCTAAAGCCTTTACACTCCTTCTTTCTTATTCCTTTATTTTATTTAAATATTCTGCCCTTTCTGTGTTTGTTTACCATTATTGAGTGAAACAGATATGGGCTGAACTGCACAATGTAAATTCAATTGTAAATCATCATTGGCATACTGGATTCACAATTAAGGATTTCCCGAAGGTGGGAGTATAAATGGGTACCTCTTTGGGAGGCAATTTGATAAAATCCGTCTGTAGTAATTTAAAATGTATATACTCTTTGTCAACAATTCCTTTGCTGGGAATTTATTCTAAAGTTATACTCACATGTGTTCAAAGATGTAGAGATTTTGGCTGGCCTCTAAGTGGAAGAGAGTTTGCTATACTGTAATTCAATGATTACAGCTATAAAAGTTGTCTGGGAGGCAGACAAATTTTATTGTGTCTTTTGAAATTCACCTTTTCTTTTTTTGCCTTATACAATTACTACTTTTGATGTTAAAGAGAAAAACTAGGATAAAAAGAGCCTTCTTACCCCCTGTGGGTGACACAGCTTCTGAAGATTCTTATTCCTAACGGATTTTCTGGGTTACATTTTTCTTCAAGGGTCAGCAGTGCTGACAGTAGGCTTCTTCATTGTTCAGCTTGACTTTGTGTAGGATTTTTGACAGCCCTAAACTAATCATTTAATAATTGAGCTCATTTCTGATAATAGGAACTTTAATAATTTTATTGCATAAATTTATGCATTTATCTATTGCATAGATGCATTTATTCTTCCTGACCTATATTCCATACACATGCTCATCCTTCACCCCAACTCCATTACCTTTTGACCACCTGTTTTTCCTCAATGCTCATATACTTAAATGTTATGTATGTGTTTGTGTGTATGTACATATATAGATAAACACTGATGTGAGACATACACACATAAAGGGATTTTTTTGGTTGTCATTTTTCTTTTTAAACCTGGTCATATTATACTCACTTGATTGCATTTTGCTTTTCTTAATTCATTTGAGATGTGCAAATCTCACCAAATCACCTGATAAAACTCTAATATATTCTTTTTAATGATTGCATTGTTGTCAGTTGGTTAAAGTATATTGTAATTCATTCCTGTATTGATTGAAACAACTTTGTATGTAGAAACAGGAAATTGGAAAATAAGTGACAATAAACATTCTTTTACATATTATTTATGAATACTTTTATTTCTTTTTTTATCTAATTTTATTATTGAATTTGTTGAGTGATTACTTTATTTCTGTATGATAGCTTCCCAGGAATAGGACTACTAGGTTAAAGGTGTAAGTACTTTAAATTTTCATATATTTTGCCAAATTGCTTCCCAAAAGGATGTCATAATTCACATTGAGACCAATAATATATAACAGTACCCTTTTAAATTTTTGCTAAAGTGATATCTCATTGTTAAATTGTTATTTCCCTGATTTCGAGTAAGTTTGGGTATTTTTTATAAACTTGACAACTTGAATCTGCTTTTGATCTACATGTCAAATCTTTTTTTTTTCTGATTTAATTGCTTTGTTGATGGGTGTTTTTTATAAAAGGAAATTTTAAGCTTTTTATGTCTTTTTTAAAGTTTCTGCTCTTTGTTAAGAATGTTCAGAAGACATGTCATCTAAGTTTTGTTTTGGTTGTGATTTATTTTTTACATTTGTCTTTATTCTGCCTGAGATTTATTTTTTTATATATAATGTAAAAGATCTATTTTTATTTTTGCTAGGTGATAACTAGTTTTGTGATGATTGTTTTAAAAATTTATCCTTTCCTCCTGAAATAAAATTTAACCTTTGATCTGTACATTTTCTCATGTGCTAGACTACATATTTAAATTCTTTATTCTGTTACACTTGCCTGTGTGTCTGTCTATTCCTATTCAAGTGGCATATTGATTTGATTAGTGTTTTTGAGTATGTTCTAGTATCTGGTAGTGAAGTCTGCTTTTGGTTTTCTTCTTTTCAATTTTCTTAGTGGTCCCTGGACTTCATGTTTTATAACTTTAGTCCTATTTTTAAATTTAGAAAAATCTTTTGAGTTTATTTCCCAATGCAGTTAATCATACATATTGGGAAAAAGTTACTATTGTGAATGAAGTATTTTCCCCATTTTTCTAGGTGTTTCCTACTAAACTAGGGAAAAATTTTATTAATTTTAAGTGTATTGTATCACATCTCTTCTTAATTTATTTTATTAATTTCAGTTTTCTTTAACTAGAATTTTTTGAGTTTTTAAGTATCCTATCTAGATTATTAATAAAAAGATATTTTTTCTTTCATTCCAATGTTTATGTCAGTTAATTTGTTTTCATGACTTAGTATGTTTGCTGTAATCTTCAAGTCATTGTTGCATTATCAATATAAAGGGTTTAGTGAGCTTCTTGACAAAAATCCTAATTTTATTAATTTGATTTATTGAATGAATAACATTCATATAGTTAAAATAGTAAAAAAACTTTCCTGTGAACGCCCTCTTTCTCACTGTCATTCCTAATCTGTCCATTTCCCACCCTGTTTTCAGTTCCACAGATGTCAAATTTCCATATAGAAGCAAGTTCTTGAAAGATATAGATATATACATAGCATGCATTCGTATGTAATATATCTGTAGTATATGCATACAATCTTTATTTGAAATAGTTTCCATGGTTTGCTATTTAAAATACTTGCTATTATTTTTTTCCCAAAAATGTTTATTTTTTTTCTGTTGGTTTTCACAGAGTTTTTGTTAAAAATGGCTGCTGAATTTTACCAAATGCCTTTTTAGCATCTGATAAAATCATATAAATTTTTTCTCCTTAATTTTTCTCCTTAATTTGTTGATACATTGGATTATATGATCCCTAAGAAAGAATCACTCTTCTATTTCTGCAATAAATTATAGTAGTATATTATTTTTGATACATGGCTGAACTTTATTGTCTAATTGGATTTTTTTATTTAGAATATCTACACTTTTAAGTGGAATTGGTTTACAGTATGTTTTGTGTACTACCTTTATTAGATTTGGTATTAAGTCATTGTGACTTCATAAAATAAATTGAAATATTTTCTGTAATTTTCTATGGTTAATGTTATTAGAATTATGAGGGGGGGTTGTTTTGTTTTGTTTTTGTTGTTTTTTTTAAATCAAGAATCTGCCGAGAATCCAGTTGGTCTTGATGTCTTTTTCTATAGTAGATTTTTAAATACCTTTAATTTATGGTACTTGGTTCTACTCAAGAATTCATTTCTCTTGAAGTTTCCTGTTTTACTAGGAAATCATTTTTTTCTTTCAAGCCTACCTACCCCTTATACATACATGTTAAAGGCCAGGGATATAGGTCTACTTATTCCCTATATATACCTCATAATCTCCTGGTCCTTCTCCCAGGAGTCTTTTCTCCACTGATTTTTCACCTCCCTTCATATCTTATTTTGGTGCAAATCCTATGCTGATCTTCAGATAACAGCTGAGATCTCACTCTAAGAAGTTTTCCCAGTTCTCTGTAACCTAAATTAATTTCTAAATTGTTACTCTCATCTACCTTTTATTTTAGTCTTACCACATTATTCCTTTAATTAGAGAGGTGGTGTGTGTGTGTGTACTTTTTATTTGACCTTCCCCCACAATATAATAAACTCTTACATTGCTGGGATCATATCTTACTTTATACTATGATCTTGTTCCTATGACAGGGGCACGTAATACTACTTAGTATATTTTAACTGAATTTGAGCAACAGTGAAAAATGTGTATTGACCAGTAATCAGTTTTGTAGCTTAGAATTGATATTTTGTCTAAGAAATGCGATCAGCAACATTTTCAGTAGATTTTGTTTGTACTTTATATCTAGTTTTTTAGAATGAGTGTTCCTTAAGTCAGCAAAAAAATTAAGTGCAACAGAAACTTTATTAAATCTACAATTTAGGATATGCAAATGTGAAAGGTTTCTAATTTTACCCTGTATATTTCACATGTACCATTAATTACTGTTAGACACTTTGATCTTGCTTAATATAATTCAGTGCTGAATGTGTATTTTAATGTGAGAGTTTTTGACATCAACATTTTAAACTTTCTTTAATTTATAATCTTAACTTTGAGTTAATGGAAATACTGGCCTCTATAGATTGTGGTTTGAAACTGCTAGTAAGTTCAGACAGTACATACATGATCTTTAGCTCTTAAACCATGAATAGTAGATTTCATTTTTTGTTAAGATCTATGTCTTAATTTAAAGGGGTCAAAGTGTCTGAATGGTGAATAAAGCAGTAGAATGCTAATCAGAAGATGGAAGTAACTAGACTTACTCCTTCCATTATTAATTCACACTGTGTTCATAATCTAAATGCAAGATAGGTATGCATCCTTTTTTAAATTGGTGATAATAACCCATGCTACCTGATAGTTGGCGAAATGCTTTATCACCACCATTTAAAAAATGTTTTAACTTCTCATAGCTCTTTGAAGTAGATGTCTGTTAACCCTGTTTGATTGATGGAGAAAATGAGACTTGAGAAATTAAGTCAAGCAAGATTTGGCTAGCAGTAAAATAAGTAATATGCTTGGAACTGGACCCCAGGATTTACCCCATAGCTACAGTCATGCTGTGGTGTGTTTTTTTGTTTTTAGGATTCTGTATAACTCCACTGATGTTATTATCAAAAAGTTATCTTGAATGTTACTATAGTATATATAGTCCATTACATGTTTAAATCTGTTTCCCTAGGTGGTGTCTTATAATAGGCTTATGATTTTCATTACTTTTTGCAAGTGAATAATTTTGAAAGCTATCACTAGTATTTTTCTATTTTTCAGTTTTGCTTCAAACCAGTTTCATTTCAGAATTATGAAATAATTTTAAAGACATGATTAGCTCATGTTAACTGTTAATATCCTTGATTATATAATTAAAATTTTTATTCAACATTTGATTAACAAATATTTTTGAATTTTCTTTCTTTATTCTACAGAATGGTAAATAACTCTAATCATCTCTAGAAAGGATATTGATTCACCTCATGTAAAGTATGCTCAGTTCCTTCCCAGTGGTGTAAGTATCTAGCCTTTCTCTTAATTTTTATTTCTCAATTGTTTTTAATAAAGTTGAGAAGTCTTTATGATTATGATTCAGAAGTGATAGCAAACATTTGTAGAGTTGAAATAATTTTTTTCATAATCATGTGGTAATTTCTTTGATGAATTTTCAAATCTATCAACTTTCTCTTTCACCATTTCTGTTTTCAACTTTGAAGTCTGACAGTTTTTAAGTGAACATAAAATTATTCTACTTATTATTTATAACTGCTTAATAGCCTAGAAACATGTGAAATAGATATTTAGCCATTTGAGAGAGCTAGTGTTAGATTCCTTGTGACAAGCAGAATATTGGGAGGGTTACCTTAATACTGCTTTTTGTGTGCAAACTCTTAGCACCTTAGCTATTTTCCTTTACCTACTGGGCATAATAATGTAGTTAAGCCTATTAGCTAATGTAATTGCTAGCCTTTCTTTGTAGCCAGGCAAAAAATACAAATTGAGATGGTGGTATTATGTTGAGAGGTTTTTTATGCTAGGATATGAACTGTAACCACTAGTTCATATTAAATAGGCCTCTGAATAAAATTATTCCAGGAATTTCAGATATTAGAGAAGATAAAGTATCTGTTAGCTCATTAAGTGCATCTTTAGAGTCTAACGCAGAGTGCCTTTAGCATAAGTATTTTCTAAAATTTTGTTCAGTCTCTGTTTCAATTAAATTCCTTCCGTTTTGGTCGACAGTTCTATAATCAAGTAAGTAGACATTAAAATAGGTTTTCCCTATTATTTATGTTTTTCATTATAATTTTTTTCTCTCTCATTGACTGTCATACATCAGAAAGTCTCTGGAATAGGCCCAGCAGATGTGAACTGTACCCTGAGTTTGTGCTAAGTCTCCTTGGGAAGTAGGAAGGCATTGCCTGGCTTTGGGCTGTAGTTCCCCTACCCCCTTTTTCTTTTTACTATTTATTTAATAATGGCTATTCTTAATAGCCATTAGAATGTAAGCATCATGAGGCCAGGAATTTTTGCCTGATTTGTTCCTTGTTGCATCCTCTGTGCCTCACATGGTCTGCCACACGGGTCACTCAGTAAATCTTATTGAATAAGTGATTTATGCCTAAATGGTCTTCAGTTGTCTGATTCCACACCGAGTTTATATCTCCTTCTATAACCTTGCATGTTTTTACTTGGATATTTTTCCCAAATGTGCATAAGGTGGCTACAATAAGAAATCTCTATCTTAATGATAATTTAGAAATAACTGTGATGTAATTGACACATTGGAATATAGTCCTATTTTTCTTGAAGTCTTTTTATTATGAAAAGAATATTTTTATACTGTTATCTGTAGCCATAACCTGTATTCTTGTGCATCTATCAGTTCTCCTCTTGATTAGAATTATGGAATCATTTTCCATACTATCAAGCTCAATCCCCAGTAAGTCTTCATTTCTTATTTGTTTTCATTTCTTGTTATTTTCTTACTTTAAGGCCGCCACTCCTTTGATGGTAATGTAATTGTGAAAGAGGGTAATGTGCCATAAATAGTAAGAAGGACCTAAGTACATCTTTTTTTTTTCTAAGTACATCTTTACTTGATGAATATTATGATTGACTTTAGAATGTGTTAAATCATCATGCAGTAAATACCATGCAATCAAAACAAAACTAACTTATGATCTGATAGTATGTTCCTTAAGAACATCAGTTTATAAACTGAGCTGTAATTTCTGAATTTAATTGTTCTTTCAGTGCTTTAGACATTGTCTATATTATTGCAGTGTTGAAATTCTTCTCACTCATTTTTCAATTATTGTTGGCCTGAGTTGCATTCAGATTAGTAATTTAAAGTGAAAAATGTTCCTTATCCCATGAATAGTCCTTGTGCTACATAAAAAAATTAATGCTGTTCTTACATGTTTTCTTTTTCTGTTTTAAAAGAATTGCTGGTATCATTAATTTGGATGACCCTTGTAGGTAATTTACTTTCATAATTTCATGATTATGTGCTTCTACTAGGTAAATTATGAGATTAAAATTTGGAAATAACCAAATGTGTGCCTTTATGTTGATGTACATTGAAATATTATTCTCAGTATTCAAGAAAGTTTCTAATCCTGGCATTTTCTCAGAAAAATATTGTGCCTTCAGTGTTATAGATTATGACTTAATCCTGCTTGTTATACCATTATCATTCTACTCTGTAATGATCATACATTCCATTCTCGCAGTTGTAGATCTTTCTACTTTTGGTATATTTTAGGATTGGGGCCTCTCTTGGTGCAAGGCACAGATACCTAATTTAAACAAGATGAAGCATAAAGTGAACAATAAATACAGCAAGAAGAGCAGGGATGTTGCAGGGCTTAGGAATTAATAGAATAAGAGATACAAACACTGCAGAGCTTTTACCTTTGCTCTGCATTTCTTGGTATGTCTGCTTTATTCTCCTACAAACTAGCTTCTTCCACATGGTGAGGAATGTACCAGACTAACAGCTTCCTGCAACTGAGCAGTTATAGTGACTGTCTGCTAGGCTAACCTGAATAGTTTGAGGAGAGCAAGGCTTTGCTTTCTTTGTGCCACTCCCTTGGCCTGGAGGTAGGATATTGTGAGTGCCCCAAGAACATGTGGTTGAAAACTTCTGTTATCTCCTTTTACAGCTTTTGGAATAAAAGTAGTTCTCATTGTCAATGAATCAGAAATGACATAAAATATTATATTGCTTCAGATATTGTGGCCTCTTTAGTTCTGATAGTTCTAATGCCAGCTTTAAAATGGATACTTTTTAGTAACAGGTTAAATTCAAATAATTTCTTTTAGTTTTATGCTGTATAAAGTGTGCTGCTCCATACAGAGAAAGATTTGAAGAGGCTTGTATAGATTATTCTCTGTTCTGGTGTAAATAGTATAAGAAAATATTGTGGAGACATAAGAAATTAATTTTCCTCTCACCTTCTAAATTCTTCTAGCTGGCCTAACAATAAAATTAACAGAGCGGTATACAGGACAGAATGTCCAAATGTTTATTATAGAAATATACATTCAAGGACGTGATAATGAGATCCAAAAAGGCACTGAGTAGTTGGGACCTTGGTGAATCACGGGTAACTGAAACTGTGGAAAGCAAAACCATCGATAAAGTGGACTATTATTGTATTACTAAGCACTTGATAGAGCAGACAAAGGGCAGGGTTAAAACAGAAACTAAAGTGTAAGTGTCTATTATAAGCCATTAGGAAAAATTTTATACAGTTTTTCAACAAACCCTAAGTACAGCATACATACTGAAAAATGCACAAATCAGTAATGTACAACTTGGTGAATGTTCACAGTGAATGTACCTGTGTAATGTAACTAGCATAGAACATAGAATATTATCAACACTGCTTAGCATTTTAATAACACATTATTTTTGTTAAGCAAGGCATACTGTTCTTTTGAAATTGGTCAGGAGAAAAAGTAATTGAGTTACTCTGTCAATTTGGTTGAAAGTTTTCTCTTCTCTCCCAACCAGATGATGTCATATTATAGGGGGATAAATAACACTAAGAAGAAAACTAGTATAGAGTGCAATTGTAATAGCCAAAGCATTTAGAATAGCTAATAATTGGAAACAGTCCAAGTGTCTAAAATAGAATGGATAAGCAAACTTGTGGTATATTCCTACAATTCCAGCAATAAAAAGAAACAGATTGTTGATACATACAACATCATAGACGAATCACAAAAACTTTATGCTCAGTAAAAGAAGTCTTACGTGAAAGAATACACAGAAATTCCATTTATATGATTTTCTAGAACAGGGGAAACTAATCCATGGTGGGAAGAAATCTGAGTAGTAGTGGTTGCTTTTGAGGGAAAGGGACATAAAAGGGACATGAAGGAACTTTCTGGTGTGATGGTAATGTTCTGTCTTCATAGGGATTTGAGTTTCACAGGTGTACGTAGTTCTCAAAACTCATAGAATGGTAAACATAGGATTTGTGTATTTTCTTTTATGTAAATTTAACCTCAAAAAAAGAAAAAGAAAACCTGAACAAATACTGACCTGTAGTCAATGATATTCATGAAGAATATTTAGCGGGAAGTATACAGATGTCTAACTGATTTTGAAATGCATCAAAAGATAAGATGAATGGAGGGATGGTTGCCTAAGGGAATGGATAGTATGTGATAAAGCAGGTTAAATGTTAGTAATGTAATCTAAGTAGTTAGTATATGGTTGTACACTGTATGTTTATTTCAACTTTTCTGTGTGTTTTAAAATTTCTTATAAAATGTTGGAGGAAGAAACCTAGGCTATCAAGAAAGAATGTAATGATCATGAAAACAGGACTTTTATGATAGTTAGCAGGTCACAAATAAGTATTAGAAGAAAGCAGAAGATAATGTGTATAGATATAAGGCAGGTACTCTGACCTATGGGCACAAATGTTCTACAACATGTTATTTTGGGTCCATAAAGTGTGTTTGTTTTTATTTTTAAGGAAGCTGTCTCTAAAACTGGAGTGATTTCACATAAAAATTCTGGATTTCTGCTTGCTTATTTTTAAAAGGATTTGAAAGACAAAACAATCAGTGGAATAGAGTAGAAAATCCAAAGGTTAGATAAAATTTGTGTGGAAATTTTGTGGATGATAAAAGTGGCATTAACCGATCACAAGAACAGAGACATATTATTCAATAAAGCATATTTGACAACCGTCTATCCTTCTGGGGAAAAAAAATAAAACTCAAAGCTTTTCACGCTCATTAAGTAAATATAAATTCTAGATGGAGCAAAGATTTTTAAATGTAAACAACTGTGGCTAGAACCCATAGTTCATTAATAGAGTGGTTTTTATCTAAGTGGTTTTAACTGGAGACTTCAAAGAGTCCAACAGCCTATGTCTAGAATCATGATTTCAGTATGTTCTGCCATAGATTGGAAAGCAGAATGATGTATGCTTTTGGAGTCAGTAATATTTAGGTTAAAATCTTTTTTGTTATTTCTTAATCAGACTTTTTGCAAGGTACAAAACCACTGTGAGCCTTAGTTTCCTCAATAACCAGTTAATTGATAGAGAGGTTTATTAAAAATCTACCAGAGAGGGTTGTTGTAAGGATTAGATGAGATTACAACATATGAACCTCTTGCCCAGTGCCTTCCTTCATGTAAATGTTCAATACATTTTTAATATAGAGGGATGAAGAAACAGACCTTCAGTAGCTTAGAAACTGGCCCAGAGCAGATGTTTACTTGTAAAGGATGAGAAAATGTCTTGACATTTATTTCCATTAGCAAACACTTAATTGAGAGCGTGCTACATGCCATGCATCCTATTTGGCACTAGACTATAAAAATAAAAGTAGAAGAAATTACCACTTTAAAAATATGAAATAGGAAAGTCAGAATTTATAAGGAAGAAATTAAAGTAGTGAGAATTTTTATATTTAACAACTCCTTTAAACTTAATAGAGTCATATGTTGCTTAACTATTGGGATACCTTCTGAGAAGTGCATTGTTAGGCGATTTGTTGTTATGAGAACATCATATAGAGTGCCCTTACATAAACCTAGGTGGTAACTAAACACCTAGGCTATATGGTATTGCCTATTGCCCCGAGGCTAGAAGCCTGTATAGCATGTTACTCTACAAACATCATGAGGTTAAATCAGCACAAGAAAATGATGCAACCAACAGATGTGTTAAACACAAGACGTATGAGACTACTTACTGCTGGAATAATACAGCATGCTGTATTAAAACAAACATTTTTTTATAAGCAGAAAGAGTACGAGGGTGGTCCAGAAAGTATCCAACCAGGTAATATGAAAAATAGAAGCATTTATGGCTGGATGTTTTTCTGGACAGCCCTTGTACACTCTAAAACAATAATAAAAAGTATAGTATAGTAAATACATAAACCAGTAAATAGTCGTTTTTATTATTGTCTTGTACATAATTAATTGTATGTGCTATATTTTTATATGACTAGTAGTATAGTAGATTTGTTTATATTAGCATCACCACAAACACAGGAGCAATGTGTTGCACTACAACGTTGTGATGGCTATTACAATGGCTATGATTTTATTAGGTGATAGGAATTTTTCTGCTCCATTGTAATCTTATGGGATCACTGTCATATATATGGTCTGTCCACCAAAACGTCACACATGACTGTATTATTATTATTGTAAACTCTGAAACATTTTCTGATGTGCTACACAGTATCTTGTGTTAGTTAAAGGAAACAATTTAGAAGCAATTTCCTAAGAAATGAATAGTTCAGTTTGGCTACAACCATGAAAGATCCATTTCTCAGGATATCAATGAACAGATAATGCATTACAGAGATGAAATACTGATGAAATTGCTAAGTGGTGGGTGAAATGGTACTTAATAAGATTTTTTATGTACCCCTTCTTACTTTTCCATTTAAGTGTTTTTGTTGGGTATTAGTATTTACTTGGGCTTAGCTTTTCAAGTCATTTGTTTATACTAAATGAAGTTACAGAGTTGTAGGTCAGCTTTGCTGATATTTAGTAAAACAAGATAATACAAACTATCTTTTTCAGCAACTTTCTATTAATACTCTAATGTAGAGTAATAAATTTGAGATGGAAAACAAGACGTGGTAATCACATAGCCTGGACTTAATACTGTATTACTTAAATCTGTTGTTTTGGTATTATTGCTACAACTGAAATTTTGGTTCATTATAATAATAATATTTTAATTTCAGTAATGAAATTGATGTAGAAATATTGCATCTTTTGAGCCCCCTCCATTTTCTCCACTGTGGTTGTACCAGTTTGTATTCCCACCAGCAGTGCACGAGGGTTCCTTTTTCTCCACATCCTCTCCAGCACTTGTTATTCCTTGTCTTGTTGATAGCTATTCTCACAGGTGTGAGGTGGTAGCTCATTGTGGTTTTGATTTGCATTTCCCTAGTAACTAGTGAAGTTGAGCGCTTTTTCATGTATCTGTTGGCCATTTGTATGTCTTCATAGAAGTGTCTGTTTAGGTTCTCTGTCCATTTTTTAATTGGATTGTTTGTTTTTTGTTGATGAGTTGTACAAGTTCTTATCTATTTTAGATATTATCAGAGGCATTGTTTGCAAATATTTTCTCCCATTCAATTGGTTGTTTCTTTGCTTTGTTAATGGTTTCTTTTGCTGTGCACAGGCTTTTCAGTTTGATATAGTTCCATTCATTTATTTTCACTTTTACTTCCCTTGCCTTTGAGGTCAAGTTCATCAAGTCTTCCCTGAACCTGAGGTCCTTAAGTTTAGTACCAATATTTTCTCTACAGTTTACCGTGTGACCTGGCAGTACAGTCCCTCTTCTGGGTATCTACCCAGAAAACTTGAAAACCTCAGTCCACAAAGATATGTGTACCCCAATAATCATCGCAGTACTATTCATTGTGTTCAAGTCATGGAAACAGCCAAAGTGTCCTCTGATAGATGACTGGATAAAGAAGTTGTGGTACATTTACACAATGGAATACTACTCAGCTATAAGAAAAGATGAAATAGGGCCATTTATGACAACATGGATGGATCTTGAGATCATCATGCTAAGTGAAATAAGCCAGACAGAAAAAACCAAGAACTACATGATTCCACTCATGTGGAACATAAAATTGAAAGCAACAAAGAAACAAAGCTCATGGACACAATCAATAGTTTAGTAGTTACCCGAAGGTAAGGGGGGAGTGGGGTGGGGGAGAAGGGACCATATATTTGTTCTCAATCACAAATATATGATGATGGTGGAAGGAGAACTGACCCTGGGTGATGAACACATAATACAACACATAGACAATGTATTGTAGAATTGTACACTTGGATCCTATGTAATTTTTACTGATCAGTGTCACCCCAATAAATTTAACAATAAAAGAATATTGCATCTTCTTCTGAGCATTCTCTGTAACAGTATGTTCTTTGGTAGATATTGTAAATAAAGGGTCTCTTTTAATCCCTTTTTTTTGTTTGTTTGTTTTTCTTTTTGTTTTTTTTTTTAGTTTGTTGGAAACCATGTCTCACTATACAGATGAACCCAGATTTACTATAGAGCAGATAGATCTGCTTCAGCGCCTTCGGCGTACTGGAATGACTAAACATGAAATTCTCCATGCCTTGGAAACTCTGGACCGTCTTGATCAAGAGCATAGTGACAAGTTCGGAAGAAGGTCCAGCTATGGAGGAAGTTCATATGGGAATAGTACCAACAATGTTCCAGCATCTTCCTCTACAGCTACAGCTTCCACCCAAACCCAGCATTCAGGAATGTCCCCATCACCTAGCAACAGTTATGATACCTCTCCACAGCCTTGCACTACCAATCAAAATGGGAGGGAAAATAACGAGCGATTATCCACATCCAATGGAAAGATGTCACCAACTCGCTACCATGCAAACAGCATGGGTCAGAGGTCGTACAGTTTTGAAGCCTCAGAAGAGGATCTAGATGTAGATGATAAAGTGGAGGAATTAATGAGGTTGGTTTCTTTGCTTATTCAGAGTCCCCAAAATGTCTGTGTTCTTAGATTTTGAGTAATAAACCGTATGTAATTCAGCTACTTAACTGTAAGAACTGTGCTTCTCCCCTGCCCACTTGAGAGATGAAAAAAAATTTTTAAATTTTAATTCAAATTTTCTCTTCTCTACTTCCGCCCTTTCACTTTGCTGCTTGATAAGCCTTTTCCATTCTCTCTGTTTATCAGAGCAAAGATTGCCCTTCTCTTTATGTTTCTAATTGCTAACATCTGAATTTTCAGCATTGCTAACAGACACATTCTAATTCTTAAATTCGTTGTTAAGTACTTTTTCTGGGCGAAAAGGTGATTTTTATCATGATACAGAGTATGTATAGTCTTAATTTTTTCCTCCAATGTACCAATCCACAAAATAATTTTAAAACACCTGTTATATAAAAAGTAGTGTTCTGAGGAAGAAAAAGTTATGGTTTCTACACCTGAGAAGCTGAAATTCTAATTTTAACATACACACGCATACATATATTTAATGTTATCTACAAGATAAGCTAATGAGAAAAGAAGAAGTCCTCTTTGAACAGGGGTAATTAGGAATGGCTTCACGCTCTACCTGGGACATGTTGAAGGCAGCAGCCAGGTGTTTTTGACTGTTGGATCTCTAGGATCTGTACTGCCTTTCGTATATGGTAAGGGTGTAATATGTTAAGTAAATTGATGAATTTGAGCTAAACCTTAACAAACAGCCTCTATTTTATAGGTACTTGGTTTAAAGTTAAGGGAATAGTAAAAGCTAGAAAAAGGAAGGCTTGTTTTGTGTTATAAGGATTGCAGATGGGCTAGACTGGTAAGAATAGTATATTAGGAGGCAGTGCAGGATTTGGAAGATTTGGGTTCCATACACCTAGTTTATGTTTAATTTGATTGGAGTTAAGGTGTTGGTACAGATCTTTAGGAATAGAGATGATAACAGCATTGCTTTCAGTTGATTATCTCTACAGGCATACCACATTTTATTGTGCTTCACTTTATTGCACTTCACAGATATTATGCTTTCATCAACATCGAGGCAAGACCCTCCACCAGCAAAAAGATTTTGAGTCACTGAAGGCTCAGATGATGGTTAGCATTTTTTAGCAGTAAACCATTTTTTAATTAAGGTATGTACTTTTTTTAGACATATGCCATTGCACATTTATTAGACTATAGAACAGTGTAACGTAACTTTTATATGCACTGGGAAACCAAAACATTCATGTTACTCCCTTTATTGCAATATTTGTTTCATTGCGGTGGTCTGGAACTGAGCCTGCAATGTCTTTGAGGTGTGCCTGTGCTTTAACAGGGAGGAGAGGAAGCAAATAGACTACGTACAGTACTTAACGAAATAAGCGGTGGCAGGAGTTTGTCAGGAATAAAGTTAAAATCTATAATTATGAGTTACAGTTTTTCCTAATGACTTTAACTCTCGAAAATAATATAATGGTGACTTAATATTGCCATATGGAAGATCTATCCTGTAGTACCACATTGGTGCAGTATCTTTTAAACAAACTCTTCTGAATTTATTTTCAGGGTGGAACTGCCTGTATGAAATTCTGGACTGAGTGGACTGTTGTTGTCTACATTCCAATGTAATTCCTGTAATAAATAGTTTCATAGCCACAGGACACTATTATTTAGGCATTTAAAACTTAAAAATATACAGGATCAATTTGGCTTTGAATTCATTTTCACTTGTTAAAGCACCAACCAAAGTTCAAGTGTTCTTTTTGAATTTACATATATTTCACTGTCAGGATTAAGAGAGTGGCAAATAAAAGTGATTGCAGTCATTGAAATATAAAAAGGTTAGCTTTTAATTTTCCTAAGTAGAGAAGATATCAACAACAAAATTTATTTGTTAGGATGCTAGCCTGTTTTTTGTTGTTGCTGTCATTAATCAGTTTCAGTAAGTTTTTAAAATAACAGTTAATTCCCAAATGTATATTATGCTAACAAGAAATTTGGGAAAACTTTCTTTTTAACAAAACATTCTGGAAGATGGGCCAAGGTCTAAAACTTGAATATTAGCTCTTAGATTGACATATTGTAATTCAATTATGTCTTCAAAATAAACAGAAAACCTATTTAACAGTGACTAGGATTTGTACTTAAATCCTGCAATTACACACATTCAAGTTTTGCCATTAAATGTATACATGGTTATACACTGTTATTAGTATTTAATTTACATACTGCCACTTCTTGCATAATTAGGATACTTTTTGTCTTCTTCCTTTTCTCTTTTTCTCTCTTAGAACTGCTACTTTGGTGTCCTCTAATCATCTAGGGGTTCCATTGGACCTTCTGGCTCTGTGGTCTTCTGCCTTTGTGCCCTCATTCATACCTGCATTCCTCTTTTGTGCTCACCTCTCATTTTTCTCAAGTTTGCAGATAATAACAATCCTTAGGTTGGAGGGAGAACCTTATTGCATGACTTTTCTCACTTTTAATCGTTACAAAATGCCGTGAGGTGGAGCAGAAAAATTGAGATTCACAAAAATTACATAATTGACCCAAGGAAACTTAAATATGAAGTGGCAGGACCTGAATTTTAACCCATGTCTTTATTACCAGTTGCCACTGTTATCTGTTGCCTCTCAAAATAAATTTTTCATGTTTGTAGATTTCAGTAAGATTTTAGGAACAGTGGTTAATGTAACTCAAGACAAAGTGTGCATGCTTAAATGGGTTAAGCACCCCTGCTGCAATGCCTGTAATATCTGCCACTTCAAATCAATCACTTACTGACCAAATCAATTTTTATTTAGTAGAATGTTAGAGAAAGAGTGTGTGTGTGTGTGTGTGTGTGTGTGTGTGTGTGTGTGTTTCTCCGGACAAGGATCGAACCCAAGCTGTAGCGGTGAGAGCGCTGAAGCCTAGCCATTACACCACCAGGAGAAATTGTTGAGCAGTGGATCTTTCTGAGTGCCCTACGTATACACATCCCATGCAGGGCTGGCAGTATTGCCCTTGCTGATAAATAAACACTATGGTGATAGTATATAGTGGGTTAAATTTGGTGGTCTCTAGGTGGAAAGAATGGGTACCTGAATGCCTTCCTGCCTTCTTTTCTACATGTATCATATATAATTCACCTCTTGCATGTTCATATTGCCCAACTTCTAGAGCACTCAACTGTAAGATACATTTTTTTAAATCTCATAACCCATTTAAAGCCACACGATTAACTTTTCGTAATTTCAAAATACATAGAGGAAATTTGTTTGTAGAAATTGATTGTTATAACTGTATACCTGATCAACTTGTTAAGAAAGGATCAAAGTAACTGGTACTTTTTCCATTTATAAATTGGTCAGTATAAAAAAAAATAAAAGAAAACTAGAATATGAATTCTCAACAAATTTTAGAATGTAACATTTTAGGAAGTACTTTAAAGCTAAGAGCTAGAATGAAGACCCATTTCACATGTTAATATTTTTAAATGCATCTACTTATATATATTTATATGTAGGTATATATATCTGCTAATATAATACTGTACATCCATTAACGTGTATCTGTTATTTTGTGTATCTATTATGTTATAAAATAACAATTAAAATGAGGTTAGTTTTATAATAATGTGTATTAGCATTTTATACAAGGTCCCAAGACTTTCTTTCAAGTTAGTTATCTATAACCCTGACAATAAGGTATTTACTTGTGTAGGTAGGGCACTTATGGTTCCATGGGTTCCAGTTACCATGTGTTTATACATTAGAGTAGCTTTTCTTTTAAAGTTACCTTTAAATTTTTTAAATTACGCTTTGTTTATCTCTATGGGTGGAAAGTAAAGGGAGCAGGTTTTTATTCAAATGTGGAAGAATTTATATGTAATTACATTTTTCCGTCTGTGAAATAGTCTATCTGCCGTCTCTGGAAGTCTTTGAGATAGGGGTCCTGAAGAGCATGTAGGGTATAGCAACCACTGGAATCTGGAAGATCTTAAAACATACCACTTTAAATATGCAGTTTTTAGTATACTTTATTTCAGAAAAGAAAAGTATTGCCATTTCAAGCTGGCATAAGAAACTTTTTTCATTCTGATTTGGAAAATTTAAATATATTTGAGAATAAGAATTTCGAGCTTTTTTTTTTTTTTATAATTATCTCAATCAGGTTTTCCATTTTACAACCTTTTATCTCCAACTACAGATTTGTTCATTCATTGAACAAATTAAGTTCTTTTATATTATATGCAAACCCCATGATGAATAAGACAGTCTTTGTGCTGAAGGACTTTACTGCAGGCTAGCTAGTAGGAGAGATAAGACCAGATCAGAAACAACTGTAACACAGAATAGCATGTCACATATTAGCATGTGGGTAGTATAATTGAAATGTGAAAGTGCTGTTGGGAGAAAGATAGTTTTTAGCTCTGAGGATCAGGGAGAACTTCTCTGTATAGATAACAGTCAAATTGTATCTGCAAAAAAGGTGATTCCACAAAGAAGTATAACTGATTAATTCATCCAGATACTTAGAAAAGTCTGTGTATAACAATGGGAAGTTCAGCAAGTTATAAAAATAATGGCAATGGCGGGTGGGTGGAAAGGAAGAATTTTATCCTCATGTGGAAATCCCCCAGAGATGAACCTCCAGCATGGCTGTGACTTGGGAAAGAAAGTAGGAGGAGATTGACAGGGACTTTCAGTGGTTAGATGCAAATGGAGTGGTAGCTCACCTTGAAAGTAAGCTGTAGAATCAAAGGAAGATCAGCCTAAACTTGACCAATTGCGTAAGACTTGAGGAATAAAAATCATGTGTGTGAGATTTTTTAAGCAAAAGGAGAAAAAGGGATTCATGCTCTTTAAAGTGGATGTCAAATTTCAGATGAAGAGAGGAAGTAAGAAGTAGGAGAAAATGAGAAATTTAGATTAGGAGTAAATGAAGGGATTTTTCCACCAAGAAGTTGGTGATTTCACAGGGTACAGTGGGTGCAGAGGGAGAGGCAGGCTGTTAAAGAAGGCTGAAAATGAGAAGAGAATGGTGGGCGTAGGGGCATATTGAAAGTTTAAAGAACGAAGCCAACCCAGTAGAATGGAACTTTCTGAAATACATAAGAGAATCGAACCCAGTGCAAGTTGAATGCTGTTACTATTTTGAAAGTACCTGGTAAAACTAACTGAATGCCACATCACTGCTTATGTCTAAAATGACTTTCTAGATGTTTTCTTCAACCTTATATAATTATAGCAGATCACTTGTTTCTTTTGCTGGGATTCTTTCTGGGGTTTTATAAAATAGTAATTATTGTAGTACTTTGACAGTTCCATAAGCATTTTTTATTTTATATCTTTTACACACACCCCCACATACACACACACACACGCACACACGGTGTTAAATTTCACTTAATTTCAGTGTTTAGAGAAAAATCTTCAGAGCTTATCAAGGGGGTATTAATGTTCTCATTTTCCCAGATGATGACCAGGGTTCAGGTTTATTAAATTACTTGCTCAAGCACACCCTTATCTATTAAGTCTTACACATATCTTCAATTCAAAAAAGTTTCTTACTGTTGAAGCAGTTGAGTAAAAAGATATATTTTTAAGTCATTGTGGGAACTTAGGAAGTTGCCAAGTATCTAAAAATATAGTCTGTGAGAGGATAAATGAATTGCTGTTTTTTGGGGGGGTTCCCTCTGACCTACTGCTGTACTTGATAATATCGTATACTGCAAGGCTATGAATAATTCACAAACTGGATAATTCCCTATTGGAATAATTGAGTATTATCTTCTCTGTATGATTTAGTATCTACTTTTGGTCAATTTGATTTAAAATAAACTGATTTAAATTCCAATTTGAATCAGTAGTAAAAAAAATACCATTTAATCATTTTCCCCACAAAAGCACATTTTTTAGTTAACCTTAATAAATATTCTTTTATACTCAGGTTTTATTTTCCTAGAAGGAGACTCTGTAAATAAAAATGCAATACTTTATTTAAATTTTTTCACATTAGTTTTGCAATTGTCAGAAACCAAATGATTTGATTGTTTTCTGTACATCAGCCAATTGAAATAGATACTGCTGAAGTTCTGCTCAGCTGATTATTGATGGATATTTGAGAGCTGTTTAGTTCACATTACCTGTATTTTTTACTCAGCAGTCTTATTTTGTTTGACTTTAAAATATTTTTATTTGTACCTTTTTTTTCAAACACAGTTTTAAAATAAAATGAGAATACACAATTTTCAAGGAAGAATGTCACATATACACAATCATTTATTTTGTCTTTATCCAGTATCTAGATCAGGAGCTAGATCAGCATGAGAAATTTTAGATAATGGGTTAGGCAACGGGGTCTTTATTCTTTCTTTAGGAATTTTTTTGATTAGGAATTCCAAGCAGTAGATCAGGAATATACTGTAGAGTTCCATATTGGAAGATAACCCTACTCTCATCTCTCTGCTTTTTTTCCAGAGTTCCTGAAAGGGAACATTGAATCCACGAACAGTGTATATAGCACAGCCTCACCAGGGGGCTAAAATGTCTGTTCTGAATTAAGTCACAATTGATTCTTTTTGCATAGGATACTTTTCTTTGGTTTCTCCAAATACTCTCTAGAGATTGAGCCTCTATAAAAAGTTTGTGCTTCATTCACAACATGATCTGTAAAGATATCATGATCCCTTTGTCTCAGATCAAGGGTCAGCAGACTTTTTCTGTAAAGGGCTAGAATGGCAAACATTTTAGACTTTGTGGCCTACAGGCAAAATTGAGGATATAATATAGATACTTGCATACAAGAGAGAAAACAAACAGGCACAAATTTTTATTGACAAAATTCAATATATAACAATAATAATTAATTTTAAAAATAAAAGCCTACTAGTGGGAAGAATAGAATTGGGGAGGAGATAATATTTTGCTTTAATTTATGTTTAGGTAGTGTTTCCTGTCATCCAGTGGATTACAAATGTTCATCTATGAAAACCATTCTTATTTCATAGACTGTATAAAAATAAGTGGGCGGCCAGATTTAGCCCATGGGCCATGGTTTGCTGACTACTGCATTAGATCATGTTACCACTATATTGTGATATTTTGGGGCTTGAACAAAAATCAGTGCTGCTCTGTTTATGTAATCCTTTTGAACATAAAGCATTCAAAGAGAAATTGGTCACTTTTAAGTATAATTTAAACATTCTGTTTATTCTGGTAGAGAAACAGAAGTCTTGCCATTCGTTGTTATTGGAGTGATTATCTAGTCTTTTGAGAATTTGTTGAATTTTTAAATAAGTAAAAATTTATAAGGCATCTTAGTGGAGGAAAAATAAGATTTATAATATGTAATCCCAAGGACAGAAAAGAGCATAGTTTTAAGTGTGAAGTATTCTGTGTATTACATGTAATAGGAAATTTTACATGCAACCCACTGCACTTAATTTTTTTTTTTTATTTATATTTGTCTAGGATTTGGGTAAGATATATTCATTCCCAAGTAATGAAATTTATATATACCATAAGGCAGGTATATGAGGGCTATCCAGAAAAAATCCAGCCATTGTTACTATAACACAGTTACATGGCTGGATACTTTCTGGACAGCTCTCGTATGTATATCGTATACCTTGTTCCTAATGTGAATTATACACAGCATGCAAATAACGGTCCTCTGGTATGAAACATTTATCTGCTCTGGCATTCACTAAAGTGTCTGTGTGATAGTGTGGTGTTTTAGGACTTGAGTATTTGGTGTTTCTTGGTTTGTTTTAATTTCATGTTTCATACAAACTTGGTCTGTATACCTTTATTTTTGTGTCCTTGCTTTCTGTGTTCTCCCCACCTCTCTGCTTCACCTTAGCAAAGATGAGGATTTCTACCTTCAACATACATTGTTGGTCTTGTCTTCTGTTTTTGTTAGGAGGGACAGCAGTGTGATAAAAGAGGAAATCAAAGCCTTTCTTGCCAATCGGAGGATTTCCCAAGCAGTTGTTGCACAGGTAACAGGTAAGAGCTGAAGAGCCCTTTATTCTGGAATCATATCTAGTCTCTGCCTTCTGGTGCAGATGTTGGATTATTGCTTGCGTTTCTGCATTGCAGTGCAGATCTGTCAACTTAGGCATAATAATGTATGCCTGTGATTTAAAACCCATTGTCTCCGATATCATGAACTTCTCCAGTGATTTTTTTTTTTTTAACTTGTGCTAGTAAATTTTAATACCATGTTTAAAAAGCACAAATTTCCCTATTTTATGGCTAAAAAAGGGTTCTCTGGTTTTCTTGTAGTTGTGACAGAGCTCATGACACATGCACATCCAACTGCTATCTACATTTCATATATTTAAAAGCTTTACAGTCCTCCAAATCTAATCCTCAATTTTACCAATTAAAAAATGATTCACAGGAGTAAAGGAAGTTGTTTTTTTAACCATGGTTCTGTATGTGAAAGCTTTCCTCAAACCATTACTGAGAAGATAAGAATTACCATTGTCTTCTCTTTGTTCTATATATCCCATCTCATTACCCACCCTGCCGCAGCCCTATCCAGAGTATGTGGTGTATATGTGTCATTCTCTATTCAGATTGCATTTTTTTATGAAGTTCTTAAATTTTGGGGTAGCTTGTCTTTATTGGTATGTAGTCTTCCTTTCTTGAGCGGGGGATGTCAATGATTTATAAAGCCAACTATGCCTTAGTCGTTAGAGGAACCAGAAACTCAACTACACCTTGTAGTTGATACATGTGAAAATTAATTTGGTTCTCCCCCTTCTTTTTTTTTTTTTAATGTATCACTAGCAGCTATGTGACTTAGACCTTTTTTAGCCCCTGTACCTCAATTTCTTCTACAATGAAATAGTTGAATCTGATCTTCAACAGTACCTTCCAGTTTAGGTTATTATTTCTGTTCTCTAGACATTGATACATATTAAAGATAATTTACCTAAAAGGTTGTTATTGACCATTAATTTGGTTAAATATGAAACTTGAGGTTTCAGAAGTCTTAAATTTTGTCCCAGTAATTTAAGGTCAGCCAATCTTTGTGTGTGTGTGTGTGTGTGTGTGTGTGTGTGTAATATATTACACTAGTAATGTATTTTATAAATGACACCTGTTCATGGTAAAAAACTTTAATTAAAGGCATATCTTTTGTATAAAAATCTAAACAGGACAGCATGTGAATTTAATTTTTGTAATCTTCATGTGTAGGATATTTAAAATAAATTTTTACCTTTATTTTCAAGGAGTAAGGTACAGTGCTAAGGGCACAGTAAGGGCAAGTTGAGTGGGTTTAACCACAACCCACTGATGTGCACTATGAAAAGATGAAGAGTTGTCTTTCAGAACTTGTACCTCAGCGCCCAAGATTAGAAGCATAGTATCTTTTAGTTTGTCAACCTGAAAAGAAAGACAAAGTTGTAGTGTTATAGGACAGTTGATGTTTTCCAAGTGGAAATATTTCTGCGCATCTTGAATGCCCCAAATCTTGAGTCATCTTGGACTTTTAAAATAGTAGCTTTTGAAACTGATCCAGCATTGATGCAAATTATAATACCTTTAAAAGGAATTTCTTAGGCTTATCTAAAAGCATTAGATATACCATAATGGATTAAACATAGTACATCAAATATTGCCTTTTTGGAAAGAGAAACCGCATCTTGCTACTCAAAATGTAGTCCATGGAATAATGGTATCGGGAACTTGTTAGAAATGTAGATACAGAGCACCACCCTAAACTTAGTGAATCAGAGTTTATATTTTAACCAGATCCCTATGTGATTGGGGATTGAGATGATAGTGTTCTAGGAGACTGGTGAGCTTTCCTGACATTTCCTGGATTGGCATTGTTTAATATTGTCCCAACTCAGTGATAGTCATCATGATGCCATCTCCTGTTTTTTAAAGCAGGAGTTGAAAATATTTTTACACATTTATTATCTGTTAGATCTCATGGACCTTTTACTACTGTAATTATAGGATTTGGTACTGTTAAAAACTTCTTCCCCTGTGTCAGCCTCATCCCAACTTATTCTTCCTTCTCTTAATTCCTACTTTGAAAGCTTGGGTTCATTCTTCCTTGATTAGATATCTTTTGTGGTTCTCCATTGTCTGAAAAATGAAATTCCTTATAATTTGGCCCCAGCTTTCTGTTTTCATCTTCTATTCATTCTGTGGCCTAGCTGAATTAAACTATTCATCATGCCCAGAATTGTATTACTTGGATGTTTACAAACTATTGATTGTGCCTAGGATGCCTTTCACCTCACCTCCGCCTTATCAATTTCCTGTTTATCAAGATTACCTCAGTTATTATCCTCATTGTGCCTTCTTTGATCACTTTGGCCCATGTAGACCTCTCATTTTTTCTTTTCTTTAATTAATTAGACTTAATTCACCACCCTGAGGTACTACACCTCATTTTAGTTATGCATTTTAGAGTAATGTTCTTTAAAAGCACTGATCTCTTACACATCTCCAGAGTCTAGAATTGTAGATGTTCTCTGAAGATTTCGTGTTTACCTAGCTGCTTTGCAGTGCTGCCTGGTAAAGCAAGTATTAATGAAACTAACGCAAGCTATACATGTGAAAATTTATCCAGTATGACTTTATCTAGTGATGTTCCCTCTCTAGAAATAATTATTTATTTGCTCAACAAGATCTGCATGAATTTCTGCCCTTAAGGAACTTATAGTTTTCTTTTATCTACTTCAGTTCAATTGATTACATAAAGCATTCAGGAATGAGGATGATTTGTAATAGATTGGTGCATTATCCCATTAGTCAGCCTACTGAATTCATGTATTTCTCATGTATTACTGTGTTACATTTTCATCCAGCATGTCCAATCATCCAGCTAAACTCAGAGTCAGGGTTTTTCATTCTAGAAAAGAGATTGAGTTAGTGAGAACCAATATCAAGCCTGTCCCTTATAGTTGGCCTACCTGTGATAAAGTAGCCTGAGTCAGCAGTCTTCTAGGTATCCAGGGCTCACTCACTAGGGTACCTGATCAGTACTTAGGCAACATTTTTCTGTCTTTAAACAAATCAATCAAGCATATCTTAGGAGGATCTCTACTTGTTAAATCTACCCCAAAATACAGTTTAGGGTGTGGTGCTCTGGAATCTGTAGCCAGTAATGAAGTCTCTTAAAGTCAGTTAAGTTCATTTCTATCTAATGTGAGACATAATGAAATAAATCAACCCCGAGATAAAAAGAAACGTGGTGCATAACAAAAGAAAATGCTAAATAAAAAAGTGTAGAGAGGTGCAAGATTATAATACATCTGCTTGTTCCAGAAACAAATACAGAGGCTTCTTTTTATAGATTCAGAGGATTTCTATAATAAGATAAACAAGAAGTTCATGGGTGGGGTCTGTATAAATAATATCCTACTGATAGGAAAAATGACAGTATAAACAGGATATAATAGCAGTGCCTGCTGAATTTCCCAGCATGTTATTTGTAGATTCTTTCACAGAGTCACAGCTGCTCTCACCAAGGGTTGATTTTTACCTCTGTAAGAGGTTGTTGAGCAAGAGTCTAAACTAGAGTCTGACTAACAGTGATGGGATAGGGAGCATAGCCTTTGCTTTAGTAATTAACATGTATGTGTTCTTTTAAATTTAATTTATTTGTTTTTGGATAATGAATTTACATTGTTAAAAATTCTAAAGATAGAAAGCATAGAAACTAAAATCCTCCCTCCCTCTCATCTCTCAGCCACCCAGTTCTTTTCCTCACAGTGAACAAATACTGGTTGGTATCACCTGTATTTTTTCAGAGATAATTTGGTTGTGGGAGTTTAAAAATGTCCAAAAATTCTTTGATACTCCTCCCTTGAGTGTGAACTGGACTAATTGACTCTGTTGTGGTGGTGATTAGACCTCTAAGCCTAGGACATAGTAGACATTATAGCCTCCTTCTTGCTCTGCTTTCACCAGTGGTTCTAGCTGCCATGTCTTAAGGACACTCAAGCAGTCCTCTGGAGAGGCCTGTGTAACAAGGAACTGAGACCTTGTGCCTGCGGCCCTGTGCAGGAGCCTTCTTGGGAGCAGACCCTCCAGCTTCAGAGGAACCCTCAGGGGACTGTAGCCCTGGCCCACATTGTGACTGCAACCTCATGGGATCCCCTGAGCCAAAACCGTGGCTGTACTCAAATTTCCAGCCTACAGATATTGTGAGATAATATGCTTGTACAGTTGATTCTTGTTACTCGTGGCAGTTATGTTCTATAAACTCACTAAGAACACTGAATTGTCAAATACTGACCCATTTGCTCCTAGGGGAAATATACACATAATTAGTTTCCTGCAAAATTCTGTCACATTTTCATCAACTGATCAATACATAACCTTGTTTTATGTGTGTTTCTGTTTAAGGCATATCTTATTTAATATATGTTGTTGATTCATTAACATTGAACCCATGGCCTACAGCACTATCACTTATATCTGAACGGAGTTTATCAAACACGTGTTTTCTCCAGAAGGCAGGTCCAGCTTTCTTGTGTTTAAGGGAGCCGTTTTCTTTTTTCTTTTTCTTTTTTATTGAGATAAAATTGAGACACACATGTGTGCTTTATATTCACTATCAGAGTAAAACATTTTCTTCATCTGTTAGAATTCTTAAAACATGATTTTCCTTTTAAATGACCTCTGGGAAAAACCATGTGGGCAGAATAAATAAGTAAATGGGGAGAACTTTAGTGAGTGTTTATCACCCAAAGAAAATACTAAGTGGATTCTTGTCCTCTTAGAAAATAAATAAATGGAACAAAAAAAAATTAGCATCTCTGAATTTTAAGAAATTTATCATAGTTTTATTTTCTTGAATGATAGTTGTATAACAGAAAAGCAGCCAATAAACTTTAGAGTACCAAAGTTCTAGTTCTTCTGTTATTGAATAATAGCCTTGTGACCCTGGGCAAATCCATAGATTCCCTGTACCTCAGTTTCCTTATTTCTAAAATGAGGGGCTTTTGACCAAATATTTTCTGAGTATCTTTATAGTTCTCAAGTTCTATTCTGTTTTTAAACTGTTGGGTACATTTAACAAGTGTGCATCTTACCCATATCTAGTGACTCATTCCCAAAATGTAAGAATTTGCCTAAACAGATGCTCAGAACCAGTTTTAGAAGTGTTCCAACTCTACTCAGAACATTTATCTTTTATCATTGATCTTTAAAATGAAGGATCAAAACACTACATATTCAATTTAATTGTAATAATTCCTTTACAGAGGTAGGTATACATTGATCCTCTGCCTAATCAGACAATTTCAAACGAAATATTAAAATCCCTTAAAGTGTCAGTATACCTTTTTTAAGAATTATTTTTTTTAGAACAGTTTTAGGTTTACAGCAAAAGTGAGTGGAAAGTAGAGTTTCCATGTACCTCCTGCTCCCCCCCACATGCCCAGTTGCCCTCCTATCAGCATGTGGCACCAGTGCTCCATTGGTTATAATCTGTGAGCCTACATGGACACATTAACATCACCCAAAGTCCGTAGTTTACTTTAGCTATAAATAGTTTTGTATATTCCAAGGGGTTTTGAAAAATGTATAATGGCAACAAGTAGCCACCATCATTATAAGATGATACTGTAGTTTCACTCCCTAAAAATCTTCTGTGTTCCTCCTGTTCATCCCTCCTTCCCTCCCCACAACCCATGGCAACCACTGCTCTTTTTACTGGCTCCATAGTTTTGCCTTTTCCAGAATGCTATCATACAGTATGTACCCTTTTCCAGGTTGGCTTCTTTTTGTAGATTCAGAGGATTTCTATAGTAAGATAAATAAGAAGTTACTCACTTACTAATATGTTTTTATGTTTTCTCAATATCTTTTCATGGCTTGATAGCTCCTTTCTTTTTAATGCTAAATAATATTGTCTGGATGTCCCACCGTTTATCCATTCACGTACTGAAGGTCATCTTGATTGCTTCAGAGTTTTGGCAATTATGGATAAAGTTACTGTAAGCAGGTAGAACTTACATCTACATTAGAAAAGAAATATTGATAGGGCATAAATCACAGATGATGGAATTGTCCTCTTATAATACAACCAAATATAATTACACTTATTTGACAAGACTTTATCAGTTCCTACCTAATGAATTTTAGTAGTTTTATGTAGATCTCCATTTTGAAGCTATTATCTGTCACAAAATGGGCAGATTTCTACATGTTGAGTTGTAATTTTATCTCCAAATTGAAAGGGTTTAGAATTTTTGTTTCTGTTAGGAGAAAACTTCTTTTCAAGTTTTTGAATGAACTCCAGTTACCAACAATATACATGTTTTTGCAGAGTGCATATTAGGATTTTCTCTTGTCTTGCAGCCTCACTAGAATAAGAACAGATGGTCCTGTGGTTCAAAAAATTCTTGCTTTTTATTTCATTTTTTTCTAACTTCAGCAATTTGTTGGCCAACTATTTTCATGTAAACACAACACATAAGGGTACTTTCCCCCCCATAGGAAAACATCCAACTTCTACATCTGAATACCCATATTTCCTCACTTTGGTGGTGGCTAAATGAAAATAATTTCAGAGACTACTTTTTGTTATTAGAAAAACTGGTTTCTACAATTCTTAAAATTCATTGGCCTACTAGGGCTTTCAACATCTCAAATACAGTGTAAAAGACTGTACATTTTTAGTGTAAAAGTTAGGAAGGTTGGTTTTCAAGTATAAAACAAGATTTCTATTGCACTTGTATTTAAAGTAGATACTATAATTAAAAATTTTTTTATCCTACCATAAGCTTTGACAAAAGTGACTTTTAAAGGTTAGGCAGCAGATGGAGTCTTTTCCCCCTTCAGTACGTTTCATTCCACCCACCTCCCTGCCCTACAATTGTTTCCTAAGACTGTGGAGAAGAGTCTGTACTGAAGGTGTAATATTCCTTTCAGTTTTATGAAATATTTCTTAAAACTGTGGAAGGAGTATGAAAGAACTGGCATAGAATTGGTATTATTTCTTACTTAAATGTCTTCACTTTGAGATTGTGCTTTTTAAAATTATTATTATCATGAATATCCTGTATTTGGTCACGACTTATGACCTACATCTAATCGCGCAGGGCTTGTACCCTATACTGAAGTCAACAGAACAGAGTAGTATGGATTATTGGGTCTTCAGTACCTCAAAGGTTGCCAGCACTTTTCTACATGATGTTACCCTTGACAGAAATATTTTTCTCTTGCCAGTTGCCTAAAATAGCAGGATTGCAAACCACAGACCAAATTGAACTTGCTTTAGGTAACAGCAGTAGCTCTCTTCCCCTGTATCCTAGTGTATGAGTCAAGAACATAGTTTTCACTCACTTAAGAGATTTTGCTTCCTTTAGTAGTTAAGCAAATATTGAGTGACCTATCTCTGAATCTTTTCCCAAGCAGATCCATAAATGTCTTTGTTTGAATGCATTGATTGTAATGCACATATCCAATATAACATTGCCCTAGGCTTGTTGTCATTGCTCTTGATGAGAAACACAGGAAAAGGTTTTTAGAAACATTTCATAGTGTTTTTATTTTCCTCCTGTGTTTTAAACATAAAAATTGTTTGTTGTGCCCAAGCCCTTTCATTGCTAAATATTTTTTGAAGATACTTCTTCCAGTTAGTCTTGTTTTTTTTTGTTTGTTTTTAGGACATAAGGAGTATTTTTGAAATGTTTGAGTGCTATGTGTTAAAATAATTATCACACATAATATTCAGTAAAAACAATATCTCTTGAACCATTTTTGCCTATACTTTTTCCAGTCTTTAATCTACCAGGACAGTATATACCAGGATGCCAAAAAAAATGTATACACATTTTAAGCGATGTCAGTGTTGTTGAAGTTGTAGTTTGCTGTAATCAGAAGTGTCTGGATGCCGATGGTAATCACTTTGAGCCCCTCTTATAACTGCAGAAATCAAACATGACTTGTATTCATCTTTTGTTATCAGTATATTTTGAGCATCACAATTTTAATACAGTTTTTGCCTTTCTTAAAATGTGTATACATTTTTTTGGCACCCTCTGTACTTCTCTAAAGAAGTTGTATATGACCAATAGCTCTCTGCTTTTTATGACTGCACATCTTGCTAGTTAAATCTCTCTTTTTGGAGGGTTTTTATTTTTAGCTATAATTTATTTTAATACTTACAAGTACTAGATGCTATGCTAACTGTTTTTATATATTTGAGAGCCAGGCATTAATTTCTTCAGTTATAGATGAGAAAACTAAGGCTAAAGGAGATTGATTCATTTGTCCATAGTTATATACATAGCTAATTGCTGTTTTGTCTTGCTGCAAAGCTAGTGTTTTAGACATAGCATCTTAGTATATAGAGGCAGTATAGTGCACTGGGCATGAGCATGACCAACAATTCAAAATGTTCTATCACTTACTAATTGTGTAATTTTGGGCAAGTTCACTAAACGTCTTAAGCTTCAGTTTCCTGTTTTGGAAAATTAGAATAATAATAACCACTTAACAAGATTCTTGAATACACTAACTAAATGAATTAGTTTATGTAAAGTTTCTGGCACATAGTGCTTGCCATAGAAGTTTTTTATCATTATAATTTTAACCATTATACTGCTTAATGTTTGACCAGCAATCATTTCCCCTTCATTTCTCTCCAAACATTTACTTTCAGGAAGCTAAGCTTCCTGAAAGTAAATGTGCTAACCATAATGTTTCTCATCTTGAACTACCTAATGGCAAACCTTTAAAAATATATAGCACCCCCCATATTCATAGCATCATATTTATAATAGCCAATTATGGAAATAACCTAAATGTCCATTGATGTATGAATAATGGAATATTACTCAGCCACAAAAAATGGGAATCTGCTGTTTGTGGCAACTTGGATGCACCTTGAGGGCATTATGCTGAGTGAAATAAGTCAGACTGAGAAAGACTATGTGATAGCATTTATATGCATGATCTAAAAAGAAAAAAAAATCCAAACTCATAGATTTGGAGAGAAAAGATTGGTGTTTGTGAGAGGTTGGTGGGTGAGTGGGGGTGGGCAAAATGGGTGAAGATGGCCAAAGGTACAAACTCCCAGTATAAGATAAATAAATTCTGGGGATGTAATGTACAGCATGGTGACTCTGATTAACAGTACTAGATTGTCTATTTGAAAGATGCTTCAGAGAGTAGATCTTCAAAGTTCTCATTACACACAAAAAATTTATAACAAGTATGGTGAAGGATATTAACAAACTTATTGTGATAATCATGTCCATATATATAGATGCATGTGTCAATCAAATCAATATATTGTACACCTAAAACTAACACAATTAAAAAATTTAAGATAGATCAATGCATTTTAGTGTAAGTATGAAAAAGTTTAGTGAGCTGATTTCAGATTCAACATTGCAGCTAACCTGTAAGAATATATCACTTGTCAAGTTTTAGTGTTGTATCAGAGAATATCCAGAATTATTGGTAAAGCTATTAAAAGACTCCTTTTTCATCTAAAAAAATACTATGTACGCATAAATTTCATTTTGACATAAGCATAGGAAACTTTCATCATGACTATCCTTCCACAGTTTGACATGTACAAAATTGTCTTAAACATGTTTATATGATTATAGCTAATATCCTGAGCAGAGTTAGGAAGTAGGGAGGAGAATGTCCAGTCCCCCTGTGGCACAGTCTTCCTTTTCTCTTCCCTATAATCTCTCTACTTGCTGACCGTACCAGGATTTTGTGTAGTATCCTCATTTTATTACTCAAAAGAAAGAGGTATCAGTTGTGATGATTCCATAACTCTGAATGTGTATTATACATGGAATTATACACTTTCAATGGGTAAATTGTATGTGAATTATATCTCAATAAAGCAGTTAAAAAAGAGAGAAGAGAGGGAATAAATATAAAAATTATTCTAAAATACCTCCTGAACAGAATTAGTTCCCTAAAATGGAATTTTAAAATTTTCTATGTATTCTTATTACTGAAATAAAAGCCTATAATTGTTACATTATTTGACTTAATCAAGTTTTGCCAACCTGAAAGAAATGAAATGATATGTCAGTGCAGTTTTTTTTTTTAATTTTTTGATGGTAATATAATTTATTTTTATTTATTTTTTTATAAACTTTTGATTTTGAAATTATTATTATTATTATTTTTATTTATTTATTTTTTTTTAGTGTGGGTAGTTCCCTGGCTGGGAATTGAACCCAGGCCACAGAGTTGACAGTGCCGAAGTCTTAGCCACTACACACCACCAGGGAACTCCTTGATGGTGATATAATTGACATATAACATTATTAGTTTCAGGTATACAACATAATGATTCGGAATTTGTATATATTACGAATGATCACCAGAGCAAGCCACCATATACAGTGAGATTCTTCTGCATAAATAGTTATAAAATTTTTTGTGTGTGATGAAGACTTAAGATCTAGTCTCTCAGCAACTCACATCATTGTAGTTTTAAATGCATTTCCCTAATTACTGTTTGGATTAAACATGAGTTCATATTTATTGGCCATTTGTTTTATTTCTGTAAATTACCTGTGAATAGGGTTGTCTTTTTCTAGTTTTGTTTTTAAAAACTTGACAAATAAAACTATTTAAGGTGTACAATCTGATGTATTGATACATGTATACTTTGCATATTACAATAAAAAAATGCAGAGTATCCCTTCTAAATACTTTAATATTCAACCAACTATTGTTTACCAATTCAGTAACTACTTTAAACCACCTTTTGCCTTTATCCCATATACAGAAACTAACTAAATACTTCTTTAATAAATTAAATAAATAAAATTTATTCAGATAGAGATACAGAGTTCAGCTTGATGATAATCATTCTTTAAATGTGCATACTCTTGTATGTGTAACTTACAAGAGTATGCACATTTTTTTAATGTTTATGTAAACCCCCTTGATTGTGTAATTTATCTTCTAGGAACTTGCCCTATAGAAATGTTTGCTTATGTCTAGAATGATGAATGCACAGGCATATTTATTGCAGCATATTATATGATAGCAAAAGACTGTAAATAAGGTATGTGTCCATCAGTAGGGGACTAGTTAGTTAAATTATGGTACATCCATATTATTGTGCACTGTTGGTCAATAAAAGAGTAAGGCAACTCTATATATCTCAAGAGGAATAGGGCCTTCCACTTGAGACATATATGAGTTATAAGGTTGGGAGGGAGGTGACTGATTTTTATTTTTAAGCATCAATTTTTAAAACATATACCATAAGACAGGCTCAACAATAGTGTGTACTGGCTAGATTCAACTCAAATATCATCAATTGCCCTGTGTGCTCTTTGATACCAGTCAGAGTCACAATAGAATTTTGTTATTTTTGATGACTTTAAAGTTCATCTGTAAGAAAAATGTGTAATAATAACTAAGACAGTCTTTAAAAAGAACAGAGGGAAGAGTTTGAACAAATTTACTTTACCAGTTACTAAAGTATACTACATGGTTAGAGTAAGCAAATAAGATCATATTGTCAGATTGATAGCTGTATCAGTTGTACAAAACAGAGTTCATTAATAGATCTTTGCATATAAGGAAATTTAGCTTAAATAAAAGAAGTACAGTTGACCCTGGAACAACATGGGTTTTAACTATGCAAGTCTACTTACACATGGTTTTTTAAAAAATAAATACCATAAGTGTATTTTCTTAATAAATCTTCTCTAGTTTACTTTATTATAAGAATACAGTATAGTACATATAACTTAGAAAATGTGCTTTGATCAACTGTTTATGTTACAGTAAGGCTTCCAGTCAACAGTAGGCTAGTAGAAGTTGAGTTTTTGGCAAGTCAAAAGTTACACTCTGATTTTTTACTGCGTGGATGATCCAAACCCTTGCATTTTCTGTATTTTAAATCTGTAAGGAGATGGTAGTTTTTCATTGGTTATCTATTTGAAAACAAAAAAAATGAAAAATAAATATCAACATCACACCAGACACAAACATGTTTCCATATGGAATAAAGAGATAAATCTATATTTTTAAAAGCTAGGTGAAAGGTTCTCCACTATTGTTGGAAGAAAATACTGAATATTTTTATTATTTTAAAGTAGGAAACCTTTTCCTAAGTAATACATAAAACCCAAAAGGTAAAGTTAGATGAATATAACTGTATAAAAATGTTAAACATATATCCAATAAAGGACACTATAAACAAGATTCACAAAGATATTTGTAATATAGAGAGCAGAAAGATTAGTATCTATGATCTATCAGAAGAGCAATTACAAATTATTATGAAAACAACCCAATAGAAAAATTTGCAAAGGCTCAGTGTGTAATTTTCAAAAGATGAAATATAAATGATGAATGAACATATAGAAAGATTTGTAGCCTCTTGGAAAATTAAATAAGAACAATCAACTCAAGTTAATATGATATTTTGTTTATTTGTTTTTGCCCATTAGATCTACTTTAGAAGATTGAGAAATACTGCTGTTTTAAAACAGAAGAATAAAATTTTGTTCCACTTCTGTCTGTCATAACCCAGCAGAGACATTAAAAAGAAACAAAAATAAAAGAAAAACTATCTTCTGTGAAGCAGTAACTAGAACATTAAAACACAAAGTGATGCATTGACACATGCCTCCTCCATCCTGGAGAAAGAAAGTTTCTCTGAAAGTATCTGGTGTAAGGGTTACAGTTCTAGAGGTATGAGGCAACAAGAGTAGATAAAAGTTCAACATGGAAACACCATACCTATAAGCATGGCGTCCCTCAATCCCCCAGCTCCTGGCAAGCACTAACTTAAACTTTCTGTCTTTATAGATTTACCTATAGACAGATTTCTGGACATTGCATAAAATAGACTCATATACTATGTGAACCTAATGTTTTCAAGGTTCATCCATATTGTAGCATGTATCAACTGCTTCATTCTTTTTAGTATCTGAATGATACTCCATTGTATGGATATACCACATTTTAGTTATTCATTCATTAGTGGACATTTAGGTTGTTTGCATTTTTTGGCTGTTGTGCATAGTGATGCTATAAACATTGGTGTACAAGTTTTTGTGTGGACAAATTCTCTTGGAATATACCTAGGAATGGAATTATGAATCATGTTATAATTCCATGTTTACCATTTCGAGGAAATGTCAAACTGTTTTTCGTTTTATGAAATACACCACAAATGTATGAGGAATCAAATTGCTTCACATCTTCACCAGCACATGTTGTTATTCATCTTTTAAATTATACCCATCTAGTGGTATCTTACAGTTTTGATTTGTATTTTCTTAATGACTTAATGATGATTAGCATCTTTCCATGTGCTTTTTTTAGCCTTGTATTATCTACTCAGAGAAATGTCTAGTCAAATCATTTGCCGATTTTAAAATTGTTTTTGTCTTTTTATTTTGAATTGTAAGAGTTCTTTACATATTCTAGATACAAGTCCCTTGCAGATATATTTTTACATTCTTGTAGTGACCTTGGAAGCACAAGATTTTAATTTTGATGAAACCCATTTCTGTTGTTGCTTTTGGTGTCATAGCTAAGAAACCATTGTCTTATTCAAGGTCACAGAGATTTACATTTATGTTTTCTTCGCAGGGTTTTATAATTTTAGCTCTTATATTTAGTTCTCTGATTCATTTTGATTTAATTTTGTATATGATGTGAGATAGGAGTCCAACTTAAGTTTTTTGCTTTTTGTTTTTTGGGGGTGTTTGCTGTGGATATCTAGTTTCAGCACCATTTGTTGAAAAGACTTTCCATTCTCTATTGAATTTTGTTACCCTTGTCAAAAATTAGTTGACCATAAATGTTAGTGTGTATTTCTTGGATTTCAGTTCTGTTCCATTGATCTATATTTTATCCTTATGCCTGTACCGTACAGTCTTGACTGCTATAGTTTGACAGTAAGTTTTGAAATCAGGAAGTGTGAATCCTCCAACTTTTTCTTTTTAAAGATTGTTTTGGCTGTTCTTTCATTTCCATAGGAATTTTAAGATCATTTTGTCAATTTCTGCAAAAAAGTAAGAGGAATTTGAATAATTTAATAGGAATTACATTGACTCTGTAGATCAACTTGGGGAGTATGGCCATTTTAAATCTTAGATCTTCCAATCAAATATGAGATGCCTTTCTATTTATTTAGATATTCTTTAATTTCTTTCAATGTTTTATAATTTTCATTGTACAAGTCTTGCACTACTTTTGTTAGATTTATTCCTAAGTATTTTATTTTTTTGATGCTATTGTAAGTGGAATTGCTTTCTGAATTTCAATAGTGGATTGTTCATTGCTGGTGGATAGAAATACAATTTATTAATCATGTATGCTGATCTTGTATCCTGTAGCCTTGCTGACCATGTTTTTTTAGTTCTAATCATTTTCTGTGTGTGCACATTCATGTAGATTCCTTCCTTCCCAATATGGGTGCCTTTGATTTCTTTATTTTGCCTTATTTACCTGGCTAGAACCCCCAGTATTGTGTTGAAAAGTAGCAAGAGCAAACAACCTTGTGTTGTTCCTGATCTCGGTGGCATACTTCTCAGTCTTTAACAACTAAGTAAGGTTTTCATAGATGGCCTATATCAAGGTAAGAAGGTTTGCCTTTATTCCTGGTTTATTGAGTGCTGTATATAATGAAAGGTGATTGGATTTTGTCAAATGCTTTTTTCTATGTCTATTAAAATAATTGCATGTTTTTTTGTCATTTATTAATATGGTGTGTTATATTGATTGATGTTTATGTGTTGAATGAACGTTACTTTCTTCAGATAAATCTCACTTGGTCATGGTCTATAATCATGTTTATTGTTTGATTCAGTTTGCTAGTATTTGATTGAGGAATTTTACATCCATATTCTTGAGGGATATTGATCTGTAGTTTTTTTTTCTTATTATATCGTTTGATTTTGGTATCGGGGTAATACTGGCCTCATAGAATGAGTTGGGAAGTATTTCATTGTCTTTTATTTTTTGGAAGAGTTTGTGAAGAATTGGGGGGTGTGCGTGTGTGTGTATGTGTGTGTTAATTTTGAAACACTTGGTAGAATTTACCAGTGAAGCTGTTTGACTTTTCTTTGTGGGAAGATTTTTGACTACTAATTCAGATCTATTCAGATTTTCTTTTTCATCTTGAATCACATTCAGTAGGTTGTTCTAGGAATTTGTCCATTTCATTTTGGTTATATAATTTGTTGGCATAGAATTCTCTTATGTATTTCTGTAAGGCCAGTAGTAATATTTTCTCTCTCATTCCAAATTTTAGTAATTTGAGTCTTCTGTCATTTTGCTTTGTCGGTCTACCTAAAAGTTTCTCAATTTTGTTGATCTATTCAAAGAACCAATTTATTATTTTATTGATTTTTTTTCTCTATTATGCTTCTATTTTCCGTTTCATTTATTTCTCTATATTATGTCCTTCCTTCGGCTTACCTTGGATTTAATTTGCTCTTCTTTTTCTAATTTTTAATGTGAAAGTCCAGATTATTGATTTGAGGTCATTTTTCTTTTTTTAATACAGGCATTTACAACAATAAGTACTTCCTTAGCTATGTCATCCATTTTTGTATTTTGTATGTATGTGTGTTTTAATTATATTGAAGTATTTTCTAATTTCCCTCATGATTTTTTCTTTGACACATTGGTTACAGCTGTGTTGTTTAATTTCCACATATTTATGAATTCTCAATATTTTTTGTTATTGATTTTTAATTTTATTTTATTGAGTTTGGAGAACATATTTTGTATGATTTAAAGATTATTGAGACTTGTTTTATGGCCAAATCTTTGGTCTTCCCTGGAGAAATTTCCACATATACTTGAGAAGAATATGCATTCTGTTGTTGTTGAGTGTAATGTTCTATAGATGTTTGTTAGTTAGGTTTACCTATATGGTTTATAATGTTCAAGTCTTCTGATTTATTATTGATCTTCTGTCTAGTTGTATCTATTATTGAAAGTGGAGTATTGAGGTCTCCAGCTATTATTGTTGAACTGTCTATTTCTCCCTTCAATTCTGACAGTTTTTGCCCCACTTTTGTGGACTATCGTTTTAGGTGCATATGTATTTTTAATTCCATTTTCCTCATGAATTAACCCATTTATCATTATAAAATATCCTTTTGTCTTTCAACAAATTTTGTCTTTAAATCTGTTTTGTCTACCATTAGTAAAGCTACTAGCATTTTAATTTAGTTACTATTTACATGGTATTATTTTTTGCCATTCTATTACTTCCATCTTATTCATGTCTTTGAATCTAAAATGTAAACAGCATACATTTGGATTTTTAGGGGTTATCTTGGGGCTGCCTACCACAGTCTGCTAGTTTCCTCAGTTTTTTTTTAGCCAGGAGCCATTAGATACTGCCCCCAAGTTAGAAAACAATGCTTCCAACTTCCTAATGTCTTTGTGTAATTCTTTTTCTTTGCTTTAGTGTACGCTTAGTAACTTCATTTCCCCTATGAAGTTATAAACTTGAAGCATTTACTGAACTTGAGATCTTTCCTTTTTCAGTCTAGTTTATTTAAAATTTTTTTCTTGAGTTAAAATCAGATCAAACTAAATGTAATGTTTTTACATTTTAAAGTTCTGTTCATTTACTATTATTTATACTAAAACATTGGCAACAACTGATATGGCCAATAATAGGTAAAAATTTAAGGGATTATGGTATATGTAGCTATTAGAATAATAGAGATTCGTAAGTACTATATGAGAAAATTCTAAGACATTATGTGAGGAAATTCCAACACATAATGTATTAAATGCATAGGAACGGGTTTGGAAGAATTCACACCAAACAAACAAGATTACCTCTAGGATCGGGAATAAGAGAAGGGTTGGGGATGAAGGAACTTTTTTCCCTACATGTTTGCGCATTGTTTTTTTGGAGAATGCATGCATATATTTTAGCTTAAAATAGCTTTGCACTGTGGAAGGTGAATTGTAGAGATGACTGCAGTTCTCAAGTAGAAAGTTGCTTAAAGAATCATGTTTCACTTTTTCAACTGTAAAATGATCTTCCAATTAGAGGATTCGATCATGAGAATTTTGTGCTTTGTGGATCTTAGATGGCTTGTTCTTTTCATCAGTTATTTCAGTTGTTCAGGCAAAAAGGATGAGATTTCAAACTACAGAAATGAAGATTGGAAAGAACATGAAGAGAATTTTAGGAAAGCTTTGGATTTAGTTAAGTATGTGAGCGTTGGGGGAGAGATTAGCATGGAAGATAAAATTGAGATGTGGGACATAGGGAGAAGAGCAGATTAAAAGGAAGAGAATAATGAATTGAATTTACTGTGTTAAGGACCTGTGGGAAATTCTCATGAAGCTCCCTAGCAGATGGTTTGAAAGAACCAGCTGATGCTTTTTTATTTTAGATGGTATTTTAAATCATGATTGTTGATAGTTGGGATGACCAAAGGAAGAGTGTATAAGAGTGAGTGAAGATTTAGCTTAAAGATGGAACCCTGGGGACACTAACGTGTAAGGAGCTAGCAAAGCACTCCCTGAACCTGACTCTAAAGTTGCATTGCAAAGTTGTATCCAGTGTTCCAAGGATGAAGATGATGGGCATGGTCAGTAGTGTCCCACTCCACGGGAAGTGGAAGGAAGAGGAAACATTTAAATATGTCCTATTAGGGACTTCGACAGGAATGGGTTGTGGTAGAGAGCCCTCTAGTGGAAGGGAGCATGGCATTTGAGGAACTGGAAGGAGCCTGATGGAGCTGATGCTCAGAAAACAATGTGAATGAGGCTGGCTATGAGTCAGACAGAAAACGTCAAGAATCATGTGACTTAATTCATGTGGGATATAGACTGAAAATAACAATTGAACAAAACAACAAAAACTCATAGACACAGACAACAGTTTAGTGGTCACCAGAGGGTAGGAGCAGTAGTTGTGGTAGTCAAGGGAAAGGGGTCAAATACGTGGTGATGGAAGGAGAACGGACTCTGGGTGGTGACACACAACACAGTAAATAGATAGTGTATTATAGAATTGTACACATGAAACTTATTTACTAACCAGTGTGACCTCAATAAATTCAATAAAAATTTTTTTAAAAGGCTTTTTTGCCCTTGGAGTACAATGCAGTCACTTTCTTATTGCTAGTAAATTATTCAAGGATTAGTTTTTAGTCTTTCAGTGTCTAAAAGTTATGTCCCAGTGAAAGGTAGAAAAACTTTGAGGAGCTAAAATTTGTAGAGAATGACGGTTTTTCTAGCAGTGGAAAGTAGGAGGGGAATTAGGGAAATTTTCTCCCAAAGAAAGGCACCAAAACTGACAGGAGAGGCTGTGGGACTTTTTGACACTGCACTCTACTGGAGTTCTGAAGGCATGGAGCAGCCCCAGAAGGATGAGATCTAGAAACTTAACCTAACAGCAAGCTGCTAACTAAGAAGTACATACTTAATTTCTATAGTGCTTTTTCAGGAAAAACTACCTGCTTTATTACTTTGTTTTCTCTATTTATTATATGAAAACAGATTAAATTTATAGGGAAGAAGTTTTTTATTTCCTGTTCACACAAGAGACTAGGGGAGTCTTTATTAGCTTCTCTCTGTTTGTTTTATTAAGTTAATAGTTATTCATAGAGAAAATTGTGGAGCAACATATATTAACAGTTTACATTGTTAACCTCAGAGTTGAATTGCCAAGGGAATGCCCAAATTAACTTCTTTTTGCACTTCTTTGTTGTTTAACTTAACCGTATTGTTTATAAAACAACCAATAAAATACATAGTGTTTATAAGGGAAGGCTAAAAATAAAATAAATTAGTACGTATCTGTAGATGATTAAGAAAACAGTATAGACGTGTAGGAAGCCTCACTCTACCATAATCTTTGGTTATATATAAGCTTTTGTTACTATACAAAACATATTATGTAAATATGTATTTATAAAACTATATAGTTTTTCATTTATCTCATTGGCATCTTTCCAAAATGATACATATCCATTTATTTTTGTAAACAGTATATAGAATTTTAAAAACTTTATTGGGGAAACTTTTTGTGATTGAAATATATACAGAGAAAACTGTCCTCCTTAATGACTTCTACAAAGTGAAGGCACTCATATAACCACCATCCAGATCAAGAGCACTGCTGGTCACCACATAAGCCTTCCTCATACTGCCTCCCAGTGACGAACCTCCTCCCCACTAGCCATAGGTAACCACTGTTCTGATTGTTATCCCTGTAGTTAATTTGTCTGTTTTTTTTTTTAACAATGTATAAATTAAATCATACAGTTGTTTGTGTTTTTAAGTATTTTTTACTTTTTTTGGCTGACATTGTTTTTGTGAGATTTATCCATGTGGTTGCATATAGCAGTAATTTATCTTTTTTTCTGTTTGGTGTAGTAGTCTATAGTAGACTGCATAAATACAGAGGGTGCCAAAAAAGTGTATACATATTTTAAGAAAGGAAAAAAACTGTATTAAAATTGTAATACTCAATAGATACCGATAAAAGATGAATGCAAGTCACATTTGACTTTTGCAGTTACAAGAGGTGCTCAATGTGGTTACCATCAGTATATCTCTAAATGTGCATACATTTATTTGGCATCCTGGCATTACAATTTATACCTTCTCTTGTTGATGGGCATATGAGTTGTTAGAATTGGGATCTATCATGGATAATGCTCCTATAAGATTTCTTGTACATGTCTTTTGAACACATTTCTATTGAACATGTACACATTTCTGTGTACTATATACTGAGGAAAGAAACTGCTAGGTCATATCATACGAGTATGTTCAGCTTTAGTAGATGCTGCCCAATTGTTTTGCAAAATGACTCTGACATTTAACCCTTCCACCCGTAGGATGAGAGTTCCATATACTCCATGCCCTTGCCAACACTTGGTATTGAAGGCTTTTGTTTGGTTGGTTTTTGTTTTTTGTCGTCTGTTTTTGATAGCTATTTTATAACATTAATTTTTAAAGTCTGTCCAGTTTTTGATTATGCAAATATACCATAATTTACTCTTTTGATGGGCCTTTGCCTTCTTCTCCACTATAGCCCAGCCAGAGCCTGGACATCTCTAATTATCTAGTGGGTTCTGGTTTGTTCTGTGTGTGATCTGTGTGAGGGAGCTTTAATGCTGAAAGCAGCAGAACTGATGTAAACTTTCTTTTTTACTTAAAAGATTTTCCTCAAATTCCCATTGTTTTGGAGTAGTGTGGAACCAATATGAAGAATTCATATAAAATTGTTTTATTTTGTTGACATGAAAATCAGTTTTGATTTCATGGTGGTAAATGGTTATTTTCACTCATGTTTAAAAGTAGTGTAAAAACATCATAGTGTCTGAATCTAGACTTTTGGTGAAAGCATTGCTAAACACAGCCAGTTTAATTATCCAGAATAATTTGCATTTTCTTAAAACAAGCATATAGTATGGTAGGTGTCAGTGCCTGCATCATATAGTTCTTCAGTCCCCTGGAAAACTGCTGTGTGAATTACTTGAGAATGAAATCACTTAGGTTTTAGAAAACTGTTCACATTTCACCTTTGAAAATGAAAGATGTTTTCAATCAAGATCCATTGCTTTACAGCCCAACCTTTCTTTCAACAAAACTCCCCTCCCCCATTTCCTCAAATTTTCTTCTAACCTAGGTTTTTAAAAGTGTGAAACTTGAGGCACTTGCTTTTAATGACTTAAATGTGACCAGCAGGCCTCCTGCTGCTTCTCATATGTGGGGTGTGAATACTTCATGATAAGCACTCTTCCTCTCGTACATGATAGCTTTAAACAGGTGTTGGCACAGGTGGTATTCAGTACTATCCAGTTACCGCAAGTAATTCCTTGGGAGAGTTTAGGTGCTGTTAACCTTCTGTGAGAGCTGACTGGTCCTTTGGAAAATGTCTTATGGGCGTATAAGACAGTTTTCTCGTTCCTATTATTCTTTGCTCTTGCCAGTTGTATGTTGAATTATTCATTTTTTGGAATAACTATAATGACCAGAAGCATGTGATTTTTTAAGTCTATATGATAGAAGAACCTCTTTACCTCTTGAGATTTCTTAAGGGATCATGTTGTAGCTGAACTCTAAAAGTCTTCCACTTCTTCGTTATCTGTACTAATGGTACATAACAACTCTGAAATTCCTAAACGAATTAACAAATAAGCTAGAAATCTTACTAAAGACAGTATTTTTCAATGACTTCTCCTTTTGCAGCCCCTAACTCTTTTTATCAGTATCAACAATGAGTAGCAAAACTTACTGGCTTGATGTTTTTCTTCTTCTTCTTCTCAAGACCTAGTAAAATTTCTAATATTCTAAACCAGGATTAGGGTGGCGTTGATGGTGGTTGACGCAGCACAAATCTAATCAACTTTAGATAAATAACTATTACTTAGGAATCTCTTCATTTAGCTCATATATTCATGGACCTGGTTTAGAGATTAATTTTAGAGACCACTTTAAAATATTTTGCTCAAGTTGCAGCTTCCTTATAGAGAAGAAAATAAAGAACCCAATAACCTAGAACCAACTTAACTTCCATGGGATTTCAGTACCTGCAACAGTTATTTCTCTTTCTGCATAGGTATCAGTCAGAGCCGGATCTCTCACTGGCTGTTGCAACAGGGATCAGACCTGAGTGAACAGAAGAAAAGAGCATTTTACAGATGGTATCAGCTTGAGAAGACAAACCCTGGTAAATATTATTTACTTTTTGCTTTGCATGTGAAACGAGACATAAGTAATTAATTTACTGAATCCATGTGCTACCTTGTCTTCAGTAAGGTAGTTTCATACGTTACTGTTGTTCCTTTATGCCAAAGAACTACTGATGTTCCTTTATGCCAAAGAACACTCTTAACTGTAAAAGCTCACATTGTATCAAATTTTAGTTTAGTGTTTAATAATATCTAGTCTTTTTCACTCCTTCCTCCAAGGAGTCTCTTTGTTTCCAGGTTATGATATTTCTAACCAAAGTTTGAAAGAAAGGTCATGGTTGTCAGTGGCCTCTTTTCTTTTCCTCAGCTATAGATAGACACGTAAGATTCCATATCTTGGTGTTTTATTTTGTTTTGTTTTGTTTTTTGATTAATGTTGTTTTAGATACTAATATAAATTTATCCTCTTATTTAGTTCATGCTGTACCATTCCAGTGATCTCTGTTAATGATTTTCTTGTTAAAATTCTAACCTGGGTGATGAAGGTGTCTTTGGACTTAAGAAGAAGGTTGTCCTGATGATTCAGGAACAGTAGGTTAGAAAGGAGAATGAAATCTTAAGGAAAAAGATCACAGAAACATTTTTTTCTGAAGTTGCCAAGAATAGGCAAGTTCTTTTGGAGAGAGTACTTATAACAAGTGGCATATAAAGTAAAATCTGAAGTTGTATGGCAGACTGTCTTAATCTACACATAACCCAGACTGGTGGCAGTGAGCCTGATCTCAAGTCTAACCTTGTGATTAAACTGTCTTCTGTATTACTACAGTACTAAAGCCTTTGCTTACAGACTAAATCACTGGTTAGAATATTGCATATTGAAGACTCTTCACTAATAATCACATGACTCTGAGCTGGAAATAAACAATGTGATAGAAAAATATTTTTGTGTATATCTATGGTAAGATTTTTTTCAAAGTTTACATTCTCCATAAGGCAAGCCCAGGCATGCCAAAATAGACGAGACCATATTAACTGCTGTGCAGTGAAAATCTTGTATCTACCCGCCCTCCAGTTTCTATTTTGAAATGTTTCAGATGTACAGAAAAGTTGAAATACTAGCACAGTGAAGTGAACATCTGTTCACCCTCTTCAGTAACTGTTAACATTTTGCTAAATAAATAAATGAATAAATTTAAACATTTACATATGAGGCTTGTCTGGAAAACAAATCCAGCCATAAATGCCTCTATATTTCATATGGCGTGGCTGGATACTTTATGGACAGCCCTCGTATATAGTATGTATGTATATACACACACACACACTCTCTCTCTCTAGCACTCATTTCCTGAGCAAAGGATAATCACCTTCATAACCATAGTCCCTATTATGACATATAAGAAAATTGATAATCCTTAATATCATCTAATACCCTGTCCATATTCACATTTCTTTCGTTGTTGTAAGAATGACTTTTGTAGCTTTTTTAAATTGAATAGTATCTGATTTATAATTTGGAATCTGTTATATCTTTTTAGACTCTTAATTCTAGACATTCAAACTTTTTTTCTGACAAACTTTTTAAACCATTTAATATTACACAATGTCCTGTATTCTGGATTTTAAAATTTTCTGTTAGTGTCAATCAACTTATTCCTCTATAGTCCTATATTTTCTGTAAACTGGAAGTTAGGATTAGAGGCTTGATTCAGGTTAAACATTTTTTGCAAGAATACATCATAGATTATTTACGAAGGGCATGTACTAATGGCTGCAGTTTGCTTTGAAGTGCATCAAAGTAAAATGGATAGGGAGAGTGACACATGTGAGAAAGTTCGTACTGCATAGTAAACTATTAGATGGCATGAGTACAAATTTTCACCATGAAATTCTTGCATTGTTGTGTGTTTGAAAATTTTCGCAATAAAACATTGGGGCGAGATGCTTTGTAGATAATGTGTACCTCAGATTACCACATATCAAGAGTTATGTGATACAAAGTTGTAGCATTATGCATATGCTAAGTAATGGCAACCAGTTCTTGTTTTTGCAGTTTATAAATGATCTCCAGGGTATCATTTTACCACTGGATGAATATCCTCTTCAACCTTTTGCCAATATCCATTAATGATGTTCATCTGAATTAGTTATTCCAATGAAGATTGTAAAATGGTGACAATCTAACATTTCTTCAGCATTTATTAGTTGCTGTTTTTCTGCAAAGAACTTTCATTTTTGGATATTTTTCTAGATAAACAAACAAACCTCTCAAAATAATGACTCTTGTTGCTGCCATTAGTTAAATATTCTAATGCAGCGTAGTTCAGTAGAAATATAATGCAAATATCATATGCAATTTTAAATTATCTAGTAACCACAGTTTAAAAGGTGAGAAATAGATAAACTTAATATATTTTATTTAATAAATATGTATTATTACTTCAACATTTAATCAACACTTTTAAAAATTTTAAGGTTTTCTTCCTCCCTCCCTCCCTCACTCCCTTCTTCTCTCCCTCCTCCCTTCCTTCCCTCCTCCCTTCTCTTTCCTCCCTCTTCCCTACCCTCCCTTCCTTCTTTTCCTTTCCTTTTCCATCCCTTCCCTTCCCCTCCCTCCCTCCCTCCCTCCCTCCCACCCACCCTTCCTTCCTCTTTGTACTGATTTTTTGAAATACAATATGTATTTTACACTTAAAGCACTTAACCATTTCCAGTGAGCTGCACTTCTGGTGTTCAATAGCCACATATGGCTAAGTGGCTACCACATAGGGCAGCAAAGTCTTAAAATTTATTGCAGTGGTAGCAACATGTGAAACTCAGTTCAAAGCAGTCTTCCCAAAGCCCTCACTTCTCCCATGATTCATAGCAGAACAAATCTCAGGGAGAGGACAAAAACCTGGCACTTGGTCTGTTTAATAGAGCAGCTTAGGCTGATAGCAAGGCTTCAGCTAGGTAAATAAGGAACTGTGCTTAGGGATTTTATAAGCCTGGTCACATTCCAGCAGTTGGTTACCAGGGGAACACTAGAGGGATTGTTAAAATGTTCCAAAATATACAGGGTAGAGCAATGAAGACTTTGGAGGGCAAGCACTAGTCATCTTTGTCAGGCAGTCGCCTCCTTAACCTAAGGGATTTTTGTCTCTTGAGTTTGGCACTGGGAACACTGCCTAATATGTAATCTGATCGCTGTTGGTGGGGCTAAATTCCCACACTGGGATTTCAGGGCTGGGCTAGGGTCCCATCCAAGGCCTGGGATACCAGGAAAATGAATTCAGTAGAAACAGGAAGGGGGTCTAAGGGGCAACTCTCAGGCCACAGCAGCATTTTTGCAGCTAATCCGATAACACTGCCCACTGCAGAATACTACTTTTGGAATTGAGGTTTTAACACTAGAGTGGTATTGTTCTTCCGAAGACTCTTTTAAAGAATTTGTTGTTGTTTTATTTTTGTTTTTATTCTCATTTCCTATTTCAATTTATTTTGGAACCAGAGCTAGGTTCACCCATATCAGGGAATTGGAAGAAGCTGGAACTAAGGGATTGAAACAGGAAAAAGAGGAAAGGACTAACATCTTTCATCCACCTGTTGATTAGGAGCTGTTTTCTTTAAGGAGATAGTGCCTCCTTTTAAGAATAAGTTTCCCTAATTATATACATTGAAATTACATTACCACCTGTCCCCATTTTTTTCTATTTTTTATTTGAAAAATCCATACTGGTCCTGAGTTCTTTATAGTTAAATTTTCTATATGATGTAATTTAAAGTTAGCTGAGAGAAGAGGGTAAGTTCATAATTGTCATTTGGAAGTTTTCATTGCCTCAACAGTAATTGAGTGTTAGCAATTGAAGTCTAATTTTTAAGTTTTTCTTTGCATTTTAACCTTTGTTATAAGAGCTAATATGATAGAGAATTCTCTCTAGATAAATGTAGTTTTATTTTGTAGACTTTAAAATAATCTTTGATATTAGCTAAAGAATTGTATTGCTTCTTATTATTCCATGGACACTTTGAAACTATTGTTATGTTTGGATAAGATGAACTAAAATTATATTACCATCTAAGAATAGCCTATCCATTGACTAGTCAGTAGTTGCTTATAGTACATCAGAATCTTTTCTGTAACTCTTAATTGAGAACTGGTTAAGTAAATTACGGTGTGTCGGAACAGTGGAATACAGTAAAGCCCATATAGCTGTTTTTTTTTTTTTTAAGGTGGCTTTATATAATTGGTTTTATATGCAGTAATATTAAATTTGTAAGTGCATAAAGTAAGAAACAAAACAACGGATATAATATATTGCCATTTATATATGGGGAATACATACATACACACACGTACATGAACTTAACATAAACAGAGCATATCTGGAATGTGTATTAGGAATTGGTAAGAATGGCTCACTGGAGGGAAACAGAGAGACTTAACTATATAAACAACCTGTTGTGTCTTTCTCAGTTTTTGTGCTATGGATTTGTACTATGTATTTGAAAAATACATGGAAAGTGTAATGAAAAGAAGGGAGAAAGACAGGGAAGAAGGGAGGGAGGGAGGCAAAGAGGGATGGAAGCAAAAAAGAAATTAATCTGTCTATGACAGCTTTAAAGATAAAAAACTGAAGAACCTAGGTTCATGTAGTCCAGACCTGCTTTTGAGAGACAGATAGGTAGAAAATAAGATGTCAGTGACTTTTATTGATAGGTAGTTCTTTTATTTCATAAGTTTTTCTCTTGCCAGGATAGATAGCTTATCAGAAGAAATGTAAACAGTAACATCTCTTTGCATATATCTGAGGGGAAAATGCAAAATTAAGGAAAATCACAAAATGAAAAATTGTGTTTTCTCTTTTATCTAAATTTAAGCATTTAGAAAACAAACAAAAAGGGAGTTCCCTGGTAGTGTAGTGGCTAGGCTTCGGCAATCTCAACGCTGCAGCCTGGGTTCGATTCCTAGCCAGGGAACTATCCAAAAAAAAAAAAAAAAAGAAAACAAACAAAAATTATTTGTACATTCTCCATTCTTGGGTTCAGAACATTTCTCTCTGTATACCTTAATTGAAGTTCTTCTCTTTTTCAACCTCTTATTCTGGATCTATTTGGATGTGGAATTTGGGGTGGAGGGTTGTTTGTTTTTTATTTGTTTTTGTCTCTCTTTAAGTGGACTCAGCAAGAAAAATACAGGGTGGATATTTAGGTTATTTATACAAGTAATCTAATCCATACATATATATAGTGTAGTTCTCTGATAAACAGACCCATCATCAGAATTTCCCAGCATAATCCAAAGCCTGCCAAGACATATGAATAAAATAGGCTGATGGAAATACATTTTATTTTGTTTCTCATGAAAATATTTACAAGAAAATGCTTATTTTTTTAAAAAGCAGTCAGTACTAAATTCAGCATAGTTGACATCAAAAGCCCCTTTATTTAATCAAATTAAGCTCAACAGTCTTTTCTCTTGTCTAATTTAAACATTACTATAACAGGGTGTGCTGAGTTCCTCTTGGCTCATAGCACTCATTCTTCATATTTCTAAACTAAGCAAAGTTTGCCAAGAGGCTTATGCAGCAAGCACATGAAGTAAATTTGAAGAATAGAAATTATGCCTCTTCCATCCTTCATCACAGAGTGTCAGACCCTCAGGGAAATCATGTGTGTGACATAGGGAAATACGACACAATACTTTTGGAGAAGCTGGTTTCTGTGAACAGAGTAGTAATGACATACTTATAGTCATTCTTTTATTAGCTGATTGGCAAAGGCTCAGAAGTAACCCTGATGATAAGCAAGAAAATTATATGTACAAAGAGAACATTTACCAAAATTTTAAACTGTTAGCCAATTAGGAAGAAGTTTGTTGTTATTTTTTCTTCCCTTGGGTTTATATTTGCTAGATACATGTTCAAAAATTTGTCTTAAAGAGAGCCCAGATATAATGTGAAAAAAAAAAATCTGTAAAGAAAATAGGTGACATTTTTTATAAGGAAAAAATAAAGCACGTTGTTTAGCAAACTGAGAACTCCAATATTTTACTTCAGAGGGGTTTAAAAGTTAATATACATTGTTTCTACATTCTGGTATCTCTATATTTTTCTGTCAAAGTCAATAATTTTAAACCCATTCTTGGGTTATTCATTGCTTTCTATCCATTTCAACCAAAGCAAGATGAACCAAGCTTTCTAGTAGATCTGTTTATTGGGAGTTTCCCGAGTGCTTCTTGTGCCATTTTTAAATACTGCTACATTGAAAAAGAAAAAGAAGCAAGACAAAAATGAAGTATGTTTAGAAATTTGAAATTATTAAGTTTCTCCCTTCTGTGTATGAATTACCTTTCTTTTAAAGTAAGCAGGCCACTACTTATTTTTCTCTCATCTTTTTTCTCCTCTTTCCTTCTCTCTTCCCCTTTCTTTTCTTTCCCGACCAATTCTCTTTCATCTAACTTTTTTTTTTTTATAGAAAATCTGGACAACACAGAATTTTATACAGAAGCATAGTCATATTACCAATAAACCCATTACCAAGAAAGAACCATTATTATCAGTTGGCTTATTTCCTTCAAACTTATGGTTGAGTTAAGGTTCTTTGTATTCTATGTTTTATTTGTACCCATTTATCACTCTACTTAACTAAGAAAACATGCTGTAATAATAGAGGTGGCCTACTGGTTGGAATTCATTCACCTATTCCCCGTCCTCCACTCACTGAAGCCCTGAAACTCTCTTGTTCTTTTCAGAGCCAGGCATCAGAGAAGAGGACCTACTGCCTTTCCCACTCTGTTTCTACCTGTCTCAATCAGCTGCGATAGCAGCTTAGCTATTTCAGACCTTTTATCAAGGCTGTAGAACAACATTTAAATAGTCTAATTAGATAAGATTCCAGAGCCCTTGTTATACTGCAATTCCTGCTTGCCTTCAGAAAAGTACCAAAACAAAAAGACATTGAAACCCTCCAGACCCTGAGTTCCTTTTTATGCCTCAATTTGTTAACTTTGAGTTAGGCCTAGACCTAATTGCAAAGTTATCTTGGCAGAATGGAACCCTCTTTTCTGAACCGTCTAAAGAAGTGTTTCAGTTTAAAGTTTCATAATGTGTAGGCCAGGAATTTTCAGCAGGAAACTCTTCCTATAACGGGCCAGATAGTAGCAGGCTATGTGGTCTCTGTCACAGCTACTCAGCTCTGCCACTGAAGTGCAAAAGGACAAAATATATAAATGAATGAGTGTCTGTGTTCCAATAAAACTTTATTTAAACTATGGCAACAGGCCATAGTTCACCACATGTGTTAAGCTTTGAATCACTAAAGCATTATATGATGACACACTTGTCCCTCTGAGGGGGATATTTACATCACACACAGTAGGAAATCATACATATGAGGTCTGACAATTAAGTTTGCAACTTGCTACTGTGCACTTACGTTGGCAGCACTGTACAAAAACTTGGTAAGGTTTATAACCTTGGTATGTCTGTGTCTCACAGCTGTGTTTGTGTCGATGTGTGGTGGTGGTATCTTGCTGAGTGGTGTTTATTGTTGCGTGATTTTGTGTGCTGTCATGACAATGTTGGAGGTTGAATTAGAGCAACAAACAAACATTAAATTTCTCGTTAAACTTGGCAAGAGTGGAAGTGAAATCAGGGACATGTTAGTCCAAGCTTATGGGGATAATGCCATGAAGAAAACAACAGTGTACAAATGGATTAAATGTTTTTCTGAGGTGAGAGAAAGTGTCCCTGATGAAGAGAGGTCAAGGAGGCCAATAACAAGCAGAATTGATGAAAACATTGCAAAAATAGTCAAATTATACATGAAAATCGTTGGCTGACTGTTGGAAGCATAGCAGACCAAGTAAACATTGATAGAGAAACAGTTAAGGAAATCTTAAGTGAAAATCTTGGCATGAGAAAGTTGTGTGCAAAAATGGTCCCAGTGGAACTCACCAATGAACAAAAAGCAAAGCAGAGTTGAAGTTTGACAAGACCTTTTGGAGACACAAGACCTTTTGGAGAAACAAGACTATGTTTTGGGCCATGTTATCATGTGATGAAACATGGATGTACCAATACGACCCTGAAACAAAGCGTCAAAGTGCACAAGGGAAGTCAGCTAATCTCCACATCCAGAAAATTTCGTCAGTCCAAATCAAGAGTCAAAACAATGTTGCTAACATTTTCTGATATCAGAGGAGATTGTTCATTATGAATTTGTACCACCTGGACGGTCATTCAAGTTTACTATTTGGAAGTGCTGAAAAGGCTGTGTGAAAAAGTTAGATGAAAATGACCTGAACCTTTTGCCAACAACTCATGGCTCTTGTGTCACGACAATGCACCAACTCACACGGCACTATCTGTGAGGGAGTTTTTAGCCAGTAAACAAATAAATGTATTGGAACACCCTCCCTGCTCACTTGATCTGGCCCCCAATGACTATTTTCTTTACCTGAAGGTAAAGGAAATACTGAAAGGAAGGCATTTTAATGACATTGAGGACATCAAGGGTAATACGACAACAGCTCTGATAGCCATTCCAGAAAAAGAGTTCCAAAATTGCTTTGAAGGGTGCACTAGGTGCTGGTGTTGGTACATAGCTTCCCACGGGGAGTACTTTGAAGGTGTCCATAGTGATACTCAGGAATGAGGTATGTAGCACTTTTTTACAGTGAGTTTGTGAACTTAATTGTCAAACTTCCTATACCTTTTAAGGGTTTAAATAAAAATTAAAACCGTAAGAATATTCTGAAAGGATAATTTTATAAAATGCACTGACCATAAAAGAAGAGATTGACAGATTTGACTACATAAAAATTAGGATCACAAAGTATATGATAAATAAAGACAAAAGTCAAATGACAAACTGGAAAAAAATAGTTGTGATCTATATGACTAGCAATTGGTGGAGTTTCTACACACCAATCAGATGAATAACTCAAAAGATACAAATTCACAAGAAAGATATGTAATGGTCATTAAACAAGAAAAGAGGTTCATTCTTACTAAGCGAAATTTCTATGTTAAAGGGAAATTTTTTGCCTGCTAAATTTATAAATGTGAATAATTAATAATACAACACTCAGGGTGTTGGATAACATGGGGAAGTAAACAACTGGAGATGGTTGTGATGTCTTATATTAGTTCTATATAATTGTGCATCGATTACCCAACAACTTAGCAGCTGAAAACAAACATTTATTATCTCATGATTTCTGTAAACCAGGAATCCAGGAGTGGCTTAGCTAAGATGGCTCCAGCTCAGAATTCTCATGAGCTGTCAGCCAGGGCTGCGGTCATTGGATCTCGACAGTGTATTTCCCAGATTACCCCAGTGAATGTTGGCAAGACCCCCTTTTTTCTTTTTTACCACCTGTTAGGCAGAGACATCAGGTCCTCTCCACTTGAGCTTCACCATTGGCTCCCTTAAAAGGTGACAGCTCATTTTCCCCTGAGCAAGTGATCCAAGAGGCAGACGACTGAGACAGACCCCACAGTATAGTTTATAATCTAATACTGGAAGTGACATACCATTACTTCTACCATGTGTTACTGGTCACCCAAACTAATCCTGGTCCAGTATGGGAAGGGACTGCACAACCGGGTGAATACCAGGAGGTAGGGATCCTTAGGAAACACCTTGGAGGCTGACCATGTAGCTGTCTTGAGACTGTCTGCCTAGGGCCTTATTTCTGTCAGCTGAGTTCTGCGTTGCTCCACATGCTGTCTCCTGCAGCTAGAATGTCCAAAATAGCATTTTTTTTCCTCAAATGTCTGACACTTGGGTGGGTTTGGCAATGGCACCTGGGGGCTGACTGGACATCTTTCACTCCACATGGCTAACAAGATGAATCTGAGCAATTTGAAGAATGAGGATGCCATTAAATCAGATGTCAGAGACTGAAGAACAACAGGTGTGGAGAAAAAAATCAGAATTGGATAAAATATTTGGCATCTGTATAAGACAAAGCATATACTCATGTGGCCATTGAGGGGAGATTTACAAACATCTACATATAGTGAAATGGAAATACTGCCCGTGGTATTAATTGCAAAGTACAATAACTAAAGTGTGATTTCTGTTATGGAGAAATATGTATTTGTTAGCTTATGCATTATTATTCCATGTAATTCTAACAAGTTCTAATCTGTCTAGTGCTAGATCAGAGTTTGGATTTTAGTCCATAGGCAGAGGGAATTTTTTGAAGGTTTTTGATCATTAGAATGATATGATCATAATTATGCTTTAGGAAGATGAGTTGGACTATAAAGAATGAAAGAAAAGTGGGTGAGCCAGTTACATTTAAATTCCTTGAAATATATCTGTGGAAGTCAGAGACAATGTTGCTTTCTTTGGTCTATTCATAGCTTCTAGCCTAGAACAAGTCAGGTTAAAAGGGTTTGATAAATGGTAAAATAGTGAATACCTGCATCATCACCAGTCCAGGTTTATTTGAGAAGAGACTAGTTTGAATTAGGAAAATATCTCAATTATGAATATTTTTTCATTTGTTTTATTGCATTCAAGAGGTAACAAAATAGTATAATGTTAGCAGGTAGTAGGCCTATGGGAAGCTGATTTGGTTAGTAGAGTAAAAGCATATAAAATATTATCTTATTTCTTTTGATGTTATATGTGACTTTTTAAAAAGAGTTTACAACAATTAGGGTCATTTTAAATTCACCTCCTACCTGCATACATACTTTGAGGGCTCCATTTTCTCAATAACAGAAAGTCCTTTGAATGATAATGGAAGTTTAGAGGGAGCATTCAAAAAGATTACAACCATCAAATAGAAATTTCAAGAAATTTCAAGAGAGATTTTTCAGAGAAAGATACTCTGATTAAGTAAGTTGTCACTTTCTATTCCCTGAAAGAGATAGATGTTGGGTTTTGTTTTTTAAAAAATGACACAAAGAGAAAAGACAAATGACAAACCAGAAATAAAATTACGATTTAAAATAATGAAAACTTTTTAAGGAAGAATTTTTGTCTCTTAAGACTTTTATTTTGGTCAGATAATTTTTTTAGAATATAAATATCAAATCTATTGGGCCTGCAGGTTTCAATGGAGGGGCAAAAGTTTATTGTTGATTTCATGATATGTTGTCATATGGGTTTTAATAAACTACAAGCTATTTGATAAGAATATCTTGTTTGTTTCAGGGGCTACGCTAAGTATGAGACCAGCCCCTCTTCCAATAGAGGACCCAGAATGGAGACAGACTCCTCCCCCAGTCTCTGCCACATCTGGAACCTTCCGACTACGACGAGGGAGTCGATTTACGTGGAGAAAGGAATGCCTGGCTGTCATGGAAAGGTACATTTCTTTTTTCCTATGACCAGTCTCCCAAACTGAGGAGAGAAACTTTGGATGGATTTGGATAGTTTCATTTCAAACAAATAATTAGGGATCTAGGTTCTCTCTCAAAATGTATTTTGGAATATTATAAATGCCATGTTATTAAAATAAGATGATCTTTCCACTGAGAATTCATAAAACTGGAGTTAATATTATCAGTATAATTTAATAGTGTCCTCAGTAATTTAAGAAACTTTAGAAAAAAGTTTTTTAGTTTAGATCTTTGTATTAAATTTTGGAAAAACTCTTTGAGATCTTATTCACAACAAAAATACAGAATAATTATTTAGCAGGTCACTGAGATTTTTTTATTAACATTTTTTAATTTTTCAATTGCAATTGACAAACAATATTATTATTAGTTTCAGCTGTATAACATAGTGATTAAACATTTATATACCTTACGAAGCTATCACCCCAATCAATCTAGTACCCATCTGACAGCATACACAGTTATTACAATATTATCGGCTATATTCCCTATGCTGTGCTTTACATCCCCATGACCATTTTTGTAACTGGCAATTTATACTTCCTAATTCCTTTCTCACCCATCCTGCCAGAGCCCCTCTCATTTGGCAACCATCAATTTGTTCTCTGAATCTATGAGTTTGTTTCTGTTTTATTTGTATGTTTATTTTGTTTTTTAGATTCCACATGTAAGTGAAATCATATAACATTTGTCTTTCTCTGTCTGACTTATTTCACTTAACATAATACCCTCTAGGTTCTTCCGTGTTGTTGCAAATGTCAAGATTTCATTCTTTTTTTATGATTAAGTAATATTCTGTTGTGTACGTGTACTGCACCTTCTTTATCCATTCATCTATCGATAGACACTTAGATTGCTTTCATATCTTGTTATTGTAAATAATGATGTAATGAACATAAGGGTGGATATATCTTTTTGGAGTAGTGTTACGGATTTCTTCGGATACTCAGAAGTAGAACTGCTGGGCCATATGGTAATTCTGTTTTGAATTGTTTTCCATAATGGCTGCACCAATTTACAATCCCACCAACAGCACACAAGGATTTCCTTTCTCTGTGTCCTCACCAACAATCATTTGTTGATTTATTGATGATAGCCATTTTGACAGGTGTAAGATGATATCTTATTGTTCTAACTTGCATTTCCCTAAGATCAGTAATGTTGAACATCTTTTTATAAAGTCTGTTGGCCATCTGTATGTTCTCTTTGGAGAAGTGTCTCTCCAGGACCTCTGCCTATTTTTTTAATCAGACCTTTTGCCTTTTTGGTATTAAGTTGTATGAGTTCTTTATGTATTTTGGATGTTAATCCCTTATCAAGTGTATCCTTGGTGAATATCTTCTCCTGTTCAGTAGGTTGTCTTTCCATTTTGATGGTTTCCTTTGCTGTGCAAAAACTCTTTAGTTTGATGCTCTCCCATTTCTTTATTTTTTTCTTTTGCTTCCCTTGCCTGGGGAGACATATCCAAAAAATATTACTAAAAGCGACACCAGAGTTAAGTGCCTATGTTTTCTTCTAGGAGTTTTATGGTTTGGAGGTCTTATATTTTAGAACATTTTCTTCACCCCCCCCCTTCCCCCAAAACCCTTGTGCCTATTAGCAGTCACTCCTTTTTTTCCTCCATCCCTTTCTAACCCTGTGTAACCATCAGTCCACTTTCTCTCTATATGGATTTGCTTGTTCTGGACATTTCATATGAATGGAATCATATATTACATGGTTTTTTGTGACTCACTTCAATTTAACATAATGTTTTCAAGGTCCATCCATGCTGTAGCATTATCTGTATTTCATTCCTTTTTATTGCCAAATAGTATTCCATTATGTGGATAGGCCATGTTTTATTTATTCATTCATTAGCTGATGAAACTTGGGTTTTTTTCTACTTTTTAGCTATTATGAATAACGGTACTATGAACAAAACTTGTATACTAGTGGAATTGCTGAGTCATATAGTAACTCTTACCTCAACCTCTTGAGGAACGGCCAGACTATTTTCCAAAGGTGATGTACCATCTTACATTCCATCCAGCATTATGGTTCCAGTTTCTCATCAACAATCATTATGTGAAATAAAATCTCATTGTTTTTGTAGAATCTCATTTAATTTCCATTTCCCTGGCTAATGATGTTCTGCATCTTTTCTTATGCTTATTGACTATTTGTATGTTGTCTTTGGAGAAATGTCTGTTCAGATTCTTTGACCATTTTTAAAATTGGGTTTTTTGCCTTTTTCTATTGAATGTTAAGATTTCTTTATGTATTCTAGGTACAAGTTCCTTATTAAATATATGGTTTATAAATATTTCTCTCATTCTGGGGGTGGTCTTTTTACATCCCCCAGATGTAAAATGTAAAATACAGCATTGATGGCTGTATTTTTTCCAGACAGTCCTTGTATACTTTTAACTCTTACCATTTAGGCCTTTGATGCATTTCGAGTTAATTTTTGTATATGATGTAAGGTAAGGACCCACCATTATTATTTTGAATATCCAGTTATCCCAGCAGAGTTGAAAAAACTATTCCTTTCCCATTGATTAGTCTTGACACCCTTGTCAAAGATCAGTTTACTATAAATGTGAGGGTATATTTTTGGATTCTGAGTTCTATTCATTTGATCTGCATGTCTGTCCTTGTGGCATACCACAGTTATTACTACTATCACATTGTAGTAAATTTTGGAAGTCTGGCTTCTCTACTTTCTTTTTTTTTTTTTTGAGATTGTTTTAGCTATTCTGGGTCCCTTGTATCTCCATATGAATTGTAGGATCAGCTTGTCAATTTCTGCTACAAAGCCAGCTATAATTTTGATGGGAAAATTCTGTAGTCTTGAATGGAATTATAAATAATGATACATTCATTCTATTTTCTCTTGAAAAAAAGCGGGGAGGACTTTTCAACTCAGCCTACTCCAAAAGCCTATAGACACTTATTGACCTAGTAGAAATTAAAATGCCTGGGGCCCAGTTTGTTTTCATAAGTACCATCAGCACTTCTTGAAAAAATATCTGATTCCAGGCCCAGGACAAGAAATACACATGATGGGACTGGACATCTTGCTAAAGCAAGGCCATTCCAGATAAGTGAGTGGTTATCAAAAGGACTCAGGAGCTAACTTAATGAATCTTTCATTGTCCATAAAAGGGGACAATTTGAATATTAGTAATAACATCATGGTAACAGATTAAAACACATCAGACTTACTAAGAATCCATGTATAATAATGATACTAAAAAAATTATTGGTCATACCTGGAAAATGTCAGAGAACCAATTAAATATTTGAAAATGGTAAAAAAGTAGTGACGTTTTGACTACTTTCTAACATTGGTGGGTAAGGAGTTCACCAGTTAGAGAATCAGAAAAATGAAATTATAATGTTAAATTATCAGGAAGTTTTTATGGTACAACATGGTGTTTTTCATCAGGAGCATCTCTACTTTGATTACTCAGGACTTAGTCATCCTATGCAAGCTGTAGTTAAATAAATACCACGCTTAATTATACCATAGCTTTGGCATTCAGACTTCATCATAAATGAGATTATACCTGATCAGATTGGTCTATTAGATAATATTTGTGGTAAGATGGTCAAGAAATCAACCAATCAAGTATGTATTCGAGCATATACCAGATGCCTACAATCAAGGGGAGAGAAATATAAAATAAACGTAAGTTGTACTATCTGCCCTATCTTAAGGCAATAATAACTGACATTTGACTAGGATTTTATAGTTTGTGTATAATTATCAATCTTATTGATAACTATTCCATATGACAATTGCCCTTACTTAATCTTCACAATTCTGTACTGTAGATGTTTTTATTAGTATTTATAGTGTAGAGCCTCAGAAAAGGGAAGTAGCCAGCCTATATGTAAATGGATTGGAGGAGAGAGATTGAGGCCAGTTAGGAGGCTATTAGAGGAATCTGGGCATGAATGATGACTATCATGTCAAAGCAAAGGGAAAGAAAATTAATTGGAGGTAATAGATATCAGAAAAAAATTGAAGGGAAAAAAACCTAACTTAGTTAAATTTAACATAGAGGTGACAGAGCAAGAGGTGTAAAGGAGAGTTTAGCAGTGGTGATACTCAAAGATCGTCCCTCAGGGAGACAGTCTCTGTACTGTTAGGAAGTAGTTAGGGCAAATCATTCAATGTCTCTTCACCCCAATTGTCATAGTTACAAAAAGAAGAGTTAAGTATTATGATTTAGTGAAAAGTAGATGGGCTTTGACGTCATACAGATGTACCAGTTAGTCCCAGCTTCACCTTGTGTGAATCTTTAGAATTTTTAATTTTCTGTGAAATGGAGATGGTTATTAGGAGAAGAGTTATGTGAAGTCATATATGTAAAACACATAGTGGAATGCCTTTCTTATAACCAGTGTTGAACAAAATGCTCCATGCCATATAAGTCTCTTCCACTTAGACCTTTGACTATGAAGTTACCTCAAGATTTCTGTTAGAAGATTTCAGGGGCACTAGAAATGGAGATTTAGGAGTCATCAATATATTAGGTATAGTTAAAGTCATGAGTATGAATGAACCATGGTGAAATCCTGCTCTGTTGTTTCTGCATTTTTTTTCTTAGACTGTTTCTGCATTTTTGCAGCTAAATATGGCTGAAGGAAAACTTAAAACCCTGCTGATGGATCTCATTTTAAATTCATGACCATGAACCTCAAATGGGTCTTTAATTCTGCCAGACAATTATACTCTACCTTCCTGGTTCATTCTTTCCCGATCTCCTAAACACTTAACTTTACACTTTGTTCTTTCTGCACACTCCCCATCCACATTCTCATGACAACCTTGCTTCCTATTTAAGTGAAGAAAGTAAAGCACTCAGAGAAGAATTCCACAAACTACCCACCTGCTAACGTGTAACACACACATACTCTGTTCCTGCCTCTTAACCATTCCCTTATCATTCCCTAGCACATCTTAGTGCCTGACTTACAGTAGATACTCATTATACCTGGGTGCCAAAAAAATGTATACACATTTTAAGCGCTGTTATCTATGTGTGACTTTTCGAAGTTGAATTATGGTAACAATGTGTAGTGTGATGTTTGCTCAAAAGATAGTGTTACTCAAATAAATGCTGGTGTCACCATGCAACAGGCAGGACAGTCAAAGAAATGGCAGAAGCACAGTTGTCATTTGAGGAGTGCAAGACCATTTTAAAGTGGTATTTGAAATTTAAGAACATTGTTTGAGTTTCCTCCACATTCTCCTGACTTAACACCCCTTGACTTCTACCTGTGGGGACCTTAAAGGATGTAATGTACTGTAGAAAACTGGCTACACTGGTGGTACTTCAGGAAGAAATTGAAACGGCATGCATAGTGATAGAAGTGGACACTTGGTCACCATTGCTCAAGCAGTAGTTTTCCTATAGTCAGAAGTGTCTGGACGCTGGTAGTAACCACTTTGAGCAACTCTTATAATTGCAGAAATCACATGTGACTTGTATTCATCTTTTGTTATCAGTATATATTGAGTATTACAATTTTAGTACAGTTTTTTCCTTTCTTAAAATGTATATACATTTTTTGGCACCCTCTGTAAATATTACATATACACATTTCTATATATTATGTGTGTGTGTGTGTGTGTGTGTGTGCGCACACACACACACACACACACACACACACACACACATACACACACACTGGTATTTCTTCCTTTTTGGCCTTTTCCTCCTTTTTGACCTTATTGCATTATGTATACCACATATTGATTTTTAAAATATCCAGTTCCAGAAACATTTATTGTCACACAGAACCATATTATATGATTCCACTTATATGAAATATCCAGAGTAGGCAAACCTATAGAGACAGAAAGTAGATATTTGCCTAGGGTTGGAAGATAGAGGTATTTTCTGTGTGGGGTGGAGGCTAAGGAGCGCTGGGTTTCTTCTTCTGGTGATGGAAATTTCCAAAATTGATTATAGTGATGCTCACACAACTCTGAATATGCTAAAAGCTATTGAATTATATACTTTAAATGAGTGAAGTTTTTGGTATGTGAATTATATCTCAATAAAGCTATTTTTTTTTAAAGCAACCTTTAGTGCACAGTTAGGAGCTTCACATATATTTATTTGCAACATTTAATTGTCACTTCAGTCCTGGTTTCTCCTTTTTCTAATGAGGCCATCAAGGCTTTAAGAGGTTGAATAAATTCCCAGGGCCACAAACCTAGTGAGAAGCCCAGCAACATGTAGACCTTTAAATAGTACTAACTATAGATTTGAATTCTGCTTATTTGCTAAGAGGAGTGTTCTTTTTATTCGGATGTATGCTGATAGTTTTTAATATCTATGGACTTGACCTTTGTTAACTCAAGTCTGATGCCACTAGATTAACCTGTGTTATGCAGTGTATAGATGATGTATTATAGAAAAGTACACTTGAAACCTATATAATTTTACTAAGCAGTATAACCCCAATAAATGTAAACAAACAAAAAAATCATATCCTGAGGGAAAAAATTATTAACGTGTGTTGCAACCTTCCATTTGGTTAAGAGCATATGGAGATTGTAATGGGAAAGATGAAACAGGAATGGCAAAATGATTCTTAATTGTTGAAACTGGATAATAGGTACATGGGGTTCATGGGTTTATTATACTTTAGAGGTTTAAAATATTCCATAATTAAAAAGATTTTTGTTGTTATTGTTTATAGAGGAACTGACTAGGTTATAATGAATAAAATAGATTTAGGTAATTGACTAATACTTAGTCATTCAGTCATTTATTTATAGAGTATCTGCTAGCACTGAGCTAGGCTTACCTCAAGTAGTTTACATACTCACAGGAGGAAAAATACCATCTATATCATATGTTTGAAATATCAGCATGTGCAAATAATGTGACTCAAATGTGATTTTTACACAGCAAACCTCTCTCCCTTTGTTCATTCATACAACAAAATTCTTACCAGGGATGAAGCAAAGTGCTAGGGATGGCAAGGACGGATACATTTTAGAGTGAAAGGAGTGAAGGGATGAGGAACCTAGTTGGCCTGCAAAGTCTTTAGAGTGTATGGTCAGACGTTTTAGAGTCTTTATGGCCTAGGAGCAAGGTGTCAAATGTGCTCTTTCCTTTTTAACCTTTTAGCAATTTGGGCTGGATAATCTTTTAGCTTAGTAAACTGCTGTGTCTCTGGAGTATTAGGATATATGACTGAAACACAGAAGAGTGAGATCCTGGTTGTTGCACTTATTCTGATCCCAAGGCAGAAAGATCTAAGAAACCTTCAAATCTTATACAGGTTTTCTGCCCTAAGCAAGATAGAAAGAGAAGTAACAACTTGGAAAGGGCGTTGACTAGATACAGGAATAAATGTCGAGTACCTAGCTGTGACAGGCAGAAACAATAGAATGTAATGGTTAAGAGTACCATGTATAGGCTATTCATTGCTGTTATTTTTCATCATATTAGCTGAATGATGAGTCTACAAGGGTGTGTTCAGGAAAGTGAAGACGAAATGTGTGTGTTTGTAATTAAAACTGTTTCAAGTTTTTTTTTTTTATGGAATAGTATACCTGTAATATGTTTTTTTGTTCCTCTGAGATTCTTTTCATGTTCATCTTCAGTGAGCAATATAAAACAGTCACTACCAAAGCTCCAGAACCCTCTGAAATCATAATGAAAACATTTTTGTTGTTTTAACCTTTGTCAATCTCCAAAACAACTTTAAAAAATGAAACCGAAGTATTCCCCCCTATTGCCTCCTCCCATAATCAGCAAAGAATCAGAATTCAAAAATTTCAACTTGAGAGATTTTCTTCTGAAAAAAATGAAGCATCTAAAAATACTTTCTTCGAATAAAAGTGCTTCTTCATGAAGAAAAGTAGTATCACAACCACAATATTATAACAAACCCAAATTAAATCATAGCTCTAAATTTGGTATCACTGCTGTTAACCTGACATGTTATACCGTCTGAATATATAATCTGAGTTAGAGACATGGGTCTAGTGCACAAATGCATTTTATGTAAATATGTTATCCATCCTGGGAGAATCCATATAGAAGATACAAATTGGTTTGTAAAGTGTGTTTCTAGAATGTTGCTTGAGGTTTCTGTAATTTAATTCTCTTTGTATTTTCTGCATTTTGGAATCCTTCCCAGGACAGTTTGTTAGTACTTGGATTTTGGTTTCAGTCTTTTTCCTTTCTCTTTTTTACTTTTAATTTTTTCTGTGAATGCTTGGACTGTGAAGGTTAAGACGACCAGTAGTTCCAGAAACTAAATTCTATATTTAACTGCATACTGGGTGTGGTTCAGACAAATGCAATGCAAGCTTGCTAGTGTTTTGCCAGTCATCAAAACCCTGACCTGCAGGGAATGTTTCTTTTCCTAGTCTTCTGACTCTGAAATATGCTGAATTGGGATGATAAGATAATACACGGTGTACACTTTTGTAGGTGTACAGTAAAATGAAGACAAAATTGTCACATAGGTTCAAACTTGTAGTGGCTCTGGAGGATCTGTTTGTTTTGTGTTCTTTTATACTAATCTTTGAGTGATATCAACATGCCCTGTTTTCATGGTGTTGCTTCCCATAATTTTTTTATTACCTTTAATTACTACTGTGCACTTTAAAAATTTGTACACTAGAAGTCTTCTCCAGTTCAGCTCGTATTTCATGAAGCCATGCTTTTCAATGCTTTTTTCTTTTTGTTTTGCTTTATTAGTTGGAGAATTTCTTAATTACCATAAAAAATAAGAGAAATAACTGCTGTTCTAGTCAGATTTTACCCACTTTTAAAAACAAAACAAAACACTGTCTTTTCAAGAGAATCTTGTTACTTTGTAAAATGGAAAAATAATCACCTTTTTTTTCTTTAGCAGTATTAGTAAATACATGTTACATAATTTCCAAGGGTCCTTCAAATTCTCAAAATTATATTGCACTATGTATGATTCTAAATAATCATAAGGCTCCTTCTTAGACCCAATGTCTTTTGATAGGAAGAGTACTTTCCACCCTAGAATTGAATCTTTGGAAGATAATTGGTACTTAGCATAACAACATGAATCGACTAACTTCAAAGAACAAAATCACTTCCAGAAGACCAGTGATCTATTGCTGTATGTATTGTGATCCCTCGATTTCTTTGTTTATATGTTATAGTAATGAAATGCCTTAAGGTTATTGCAACCTGAAAATGCAAAGATATCATTGTTCACCTACCTTTCATCAGTCTAGGTAGTGAGAATTGCTTACTTCTTTCTTATGAAATGAGAAAACAAAACGTTCTCACCTCTTAGAAGAAATCTGCTTATTTTTCATTTTATTTCTAAAAGTAAAACTTTCTTCAGTACTTTACAGTTGCAAAAAACCTACATCTTATTTTCTTCTTTGTTATGTTGCTGCTGAATTGAGTAGACTGGCTGAAAAAAAAAAAAAAAAAAATATATATATATATATATATTTTTTTTTTTTTTTTTTTTTTTTTTCATATCTAGGATCAAAGAACCCATGTGTCTGACCAAGATAGTGATTTTTGTTTCCTTAAGAAATTCAGTGAATATTTTTTCAGTTTCTTTACTTTTAACTATGATAGCTTTTTAGCAAGAGGCTAAGTCAGTGATGATGACTCTATTAAGTAGACTGTCATGGTAAAATGACAGATGTGGCCCATGTAAATTCAAAGAAAAGTGTGGAGGAAATAGTGTTAAGCAATAGAAGAAAAATTGCATTATTACAGTAATGTAAAAAAACATACACAAAGATAAAGATTGGGAGAGGTAATAAAAATTTTAAATAAATGATTTGTCCTAATTGTTGAATTGTTTGTACACATTTTTTTGTCTTTTTGTTTGTTTCTGATAATATAGTTGTTACGAACATAAAGTTTTGAAAGACTAGAGTTTCAGTTCCAACTGTCTTATAAGCTATAGCTATCCTTAGGCAAATTCTTTGCTATAAAAGAAGTGCTATGATTTAATACTAAATGACTATGCATGCAAAATACTAAGCATGGTATATAACACACATAGTAGGTGTTTAATAAATACACTTTCCTTATTACTAAATAGTACAAAAATAGTAAGTAATAACTTCCAAAAAGAATGCTGGATTTCTTCAGATGGAATTTTCTGAAGAGTTATTTCTGTATATTCTGTATTCCTAAGCCTCAGCCATTAAAAAGTCTACTTAGCATTTTTTTTTTTTTTTTACTCAAAAGAAAGTCATTCATCACCTGTGTGCCAGACACTATACCCAGTGCTGAAGTATATTTAAAGATAAGGCTTTACTCTAATAGATCTCAGTCCAGTGGAGGAGTCAGGTTAAAAAACTGGGAGATATAGGTACCAAGTTCAACAGGACACAGAGGAGAGTAGGGTGAGGAAGGGCATCTCTGAGGTGACATTCGAGCTGGGTCCTGTAGAGCAGTATGTTGTGTTGGGTAGAAGATGAAAAGCATTCTTGACAGTGGAAGCAAAGGCACAGAGGCATGACCAATTAGGTAAGTGGAGTGTGTGTGGTCAGGTAGGCAGGAAATAAGCCTAGGTATGTAGGTTGTATACAGACGGTGGAATACCCTTGTATTGCCACAATCGCAACATTTGTCTTTCTCAAAGCATTTATATTTATTATACATCCAGGCCCAAGTATGGTTATTCTAATAACTGAAAAAATCTCTTATATTCTGGTTGTCTGTGCCACTTTTCTCCTACATATAAAGCATTGATAGTAACTTTTTAATAACAGGGACTCAAATTATTTTGGAAGTAGGAGGTGGACTTTGTGTCTAATATTTGTGAAACATCTTGGGAATTAAAAAATTGGAACTATTTTGAAAAATCTTCTCGGCCTTCCTTTTTGAAGACAGGACCCTAAATAATACTCTCTTTTCTATGTGTTCAGGGAAATATGTTAAAACTCCAACCATTTTCTATTTAAAAAATATCTTTTGATCCATTTTCCCCCTGCTGACTTGTATTATAAAAATAGATTATTATAAAATTATAAGTCCAGTTTTCCTGCTGACTTCTGTTATAACAGTGCATTGTTAGGGAGAAAAACTGAACCATATCTTTACCAGAATGGATTATTTTACCATCTACTAAGTAAATTTACCTGGTACTTCAGTGGTATAGTTTATGTGCTCCAGTGGGCTTGGATTTGGTTATAATCAGGTGGCCCATAGGCTAGCACAATTCTGTGCAATAAAGTCTAACATCAATAAGTGAACTTGATTAAATTGAATACTTAAAAAGACTCTTCTACTTTAACAAAATTTAAAAATGCTATCCCCCTGTCTCCCCTACCAGACGTAGTGGACTCAGGGTCGGGGGCGGAGTAGAGTAATGCAGTATTTTCTAATTTTGTTGAAGTTTTAAGGCCTTCAATTCAATGATAAATAATAATTTGATGATTTAAAGTGATCCAGGAAAAATTACTTAGAAATAAGCAGCAAAATGACTTTCATATGCTTCAGTGTTATTTTTCCTTAGCTTGATAGCCGTACCATTTCCCCCCCACAAAATCCACATTGTGGGAATAGAGTTGAATCTGTAAAAGCTAATGTTTGTCCTGTAATGAATGAGGACCTAAAATATACGCACTCTGTCCTCCCTTGGGTTGTCTTCCCATGGCTGCAGTCCCTGGCAAGCTGGTCTTCCTTTCTCTCTCTTCTGATGTCATTGCTGTTTGGGATAGAAAATGCTGCAAGGATGCACTATAAATTTAGGAATTAATGGGTGCTGGAAGTTGAATTTTAAAAAGTTTATCCTCTTTCATACTCCTTATGGAATGATTTGGGTAGAACATAATGAACTCCTCCTCCTGTATCTCTGCAAATAGAAGGAAGTTCATACCATTTATATAAGACAGCAGGAGCCTGGACATGACCTCATTTCAATCCATTAGACTATTTGAGGAAAAAAACAACAAAACTTTCCCACTTATTGACAGGTAAAGTTATTCCAATCCATTTCTCATAGCCAGTAAGAAGATGAACTGTTCTTAAATGCATTTTTAAATGGGCAAATTATACTTCCTGGTTCCTTTTTGGTCAAACAGAAATAGCTGAAAGAGAAATTATCACAGTGTTTTGGAGGCAGATTCAAAATTCTCCCCATCTCTTACAGAAGATCTGCCAGCAGTTTCATTTTGTACAAACAACAGAGCCCTCATTTCTGTACTCCCTGAGCCAGTTGAACAGGACAGAAGACCCCATGTTCCTCACACTGCTCTGTGGCCAGAGTTTCCAAAGAAATGAAGTATAGTTTGGTAAATATTGGTGTTGTATGCAGTGAGTCTCGATGTGTACCAGATACGATGTGCACCAGAAGCAAAATTGTAGGCATCCTATTATAAACATTAATACTGATGGAGACCAACTTACAGCCTTAACTGAAAAAGCTTCACAGAAAACTAGCGAGCTTTTCTAAACTCAAGTATTTATTGAGCTTCTACTTTGTGTGACACTTGTTGTGATAGACACTGTGGGGATATAGTAATTAGCAAGACAGATTTAGTCCTGACCCTTACAATAATGCATTAGGAAACCATTATTGACAGCCTAAATATAGCATGTACCAAGGTTTGCATATACGAGGTCAGACAATTAATTTTGTGAACTCGTCCTAGAAAAAGTGCCACATACATCATTGCTGAATATCACTACGGTCACCTTTGAAGTACTTCCTTGGGAAGCTATGCACTGATGCCAGTGCCTAGTCCACCCTTCAGAGCAATTTTAGAACTCTTTCTGGAATGGCCATCAGAGCCGTCGTGCCCAAAATCTGACAGTTAAGTTCGTGAACTTCCCACCATGCACTCATGTCAGCAGCACTGTTCAAACAACTTGGTAAGGTGTCATAACCTTGCCAGTGGTCAGATTTTGGGCACAATGACAGCTCTGATGGCCATTCAGAAAAAGAGTTCCAAAATTGCTTTGAAGGGTGGACTAGGCACTGGCAACGGAAGTACTTTGAAGGTGACTGTAGTATACTCGGCAGTGAGGTATGAAGCACTTTTTCTAGGATGACTTCATGAAATTAATTGTCCCACATTGTATGTTTGATGTTTAAAGATCTCAAATTAGTAGAATACAAACTTGTGGGTAAATATCCTACTTCTGATATAGTTGCATTTTGGTTGAGGAAGCCTGATTGGACTTTATGTGATGTCAGTAATAGAAAGCATCTAAAAATGGTCTTTATACTTTGAAAACCTGTGTACCATTGAAATCCCAACCATAATAGTGCCTCATCCAAATATTATGTTTTATTGGTTTCAACTTTGATATGTCATCCACCAAAAGACCAGACTAATCTATAGTTCTCTAACCATTTTGAGACTATCCTATAATTGTCATCTTTTGGGGAATAGAAACCTTAGTTTGTTATCAAAATCTTGTCCTTGGAACATGACTATACCTCAGATTTGCCCTGTAGTATCACTGTAAAGAAATTTAATTAATTGTTATACAATTGCTAAGATAACCTTTCAAGTTTGACAGTATAATATACTTTTTGTCAAGTGTTACCAGAATTAATTTGACTTTTTAAAAGGCAATTAAAAAGAGTCATTTGTCTATATTCTGAGCAGTTTGATTGACTCCAACTAAAAACAACAACAAACCCAAGACACAGGAAGTAACAAGCTAGGTTGAAGAGAAAGTATTAACTAATCCTAAGTGCAAGGTATTGTGTTTTCCTTTTTTAGGGAGGTATCACAATATTCCCCAAACAGTACACTTCTGATTCTCTATAAAAACGTATGCTGTTGTCTTTGATTGGTTTGCTATTTGTTGAGACCTCCCTCTGGAAGACAACTTCTCATTTAGGTACTCATTTTGCAGAAGTATAGTATTGATTATAAGAAAAAACATGCAGGAGACAATGGATTGATTTTATTAATTCTGTTCTGTTGATCTTCACATTATAGTAACTTTTTGGTAAGTCTGTAATTCAGCACTTTATATTTAAAAGTAGGCTCCCTCTCTCAGGGACAGCTTGTACAACAAGTGTAACAAATTTAGCATTTCCAGATCACCTTCCTATCTTTTGTAAACCTACTTCCTACCTACAAAAACTAACAAAACAGAGAGAGAAAGATATAGCTGCTTCCTAGCCAGATGTGAAGGAAGCACATGTAAAGGGTACACGTACACCAGCTTCAGTGCCTTCATAGTGTGTGATCTGGAGATGCTATTAACTCTTCAAGATAACTACACTTGCCACTGGTATGAACTTCATGTAATTATCACTCACATTTGATGATTTCAGTAGAAAATAGGAAATCCGTGGACCAGCAAAACCAAATGCGCCCTCTTGTGCATGTTCTTTTTCTTATTAAAATAAAATGGTGGGTTGAACAAACATTTAATGAAGTCAGTGGTATGCAGGGAAGATAGACACATTTCAAGGGAATACTGTTTCTTATTTGCTTTCCTTTAAGGTGGTTAAAATTTATCAGTTTTACTTTTTTTTTACCTAACAACTCAGAAAATAGTCTATATTCTTTCTTTCGTGGTCTTCATAGAAACACTTATGACTAAAAGGTAATACATATTGAAAGGGAAAGTTGCTCTGTAACTGTCACATAGTGATAAAACTCACACCAAATCTCTACTATGGTAGGGCTTCATTCACTTAGGGCTGCATGTTCCTGGACAGGTGATAAAAAGCCTTTGTTGTTTTCTAGGGCTGTCCAACCTGTGGCTTCAGGACAAATTCTTGTAACACTATGAGACTTTTTGTGACCTTCTTTTTTGTTTTGTTTTTTAGCTCATCAGCTATCGTTAGTGTATTTTATGTGTGGCCCAAGACAATTAATTCTTCTTCCATTATGGCCCAGGGAAGCCAAAAGGTTGGACACTGGGTGGGACAGCTCCTAAATTCAGTAGTTACCCTTGAAACCTGTTGATCTCATAGCAAGTAGGGCCTAGTGGCAATTAGCATGCTGCAAATAAATAAAATATTTAGACATAGAATCTTCGCAGTGAAGGACCTTAGGAGATGAAAATCTTACATTAGGGTACATTTCAGACATGGTATCCATAATTCTCTCATGTGTGGATTTTTCTTTTTAAAACATGTGGAGAAAGGCATCTTACCATCCTGATACAGACTTGGAAGCTTTTCCGGGGAAGGGGGTTGCTAGTGTCTGAGGAGGTACTACTGACTCTTCTATGGTAGGTTAACTCACTACATACATAGATTTTAAATGTGTATTGATGTTGCATCTTGAGGGAGAAGTCCCAGAGTTGACTTAATTCTCCCCTGCCCAGGGTAAAAAGGTCAATCAGTGTTAATGGTTGTCTCCAGAGCAATTAGATCTTTCTCTGAAGGAAAAAGCCCTTAGGTGAGATGTAGCTGTGTTTCTGGGACTGTCGTGGGTTTCTTACTGATGCTGTCACATCTTTGCTTCCAGAAGTTCTTATGAAATTTACAGGAGTTTAGTTTAATAGATGATTCATTGTTACAGAGATTTGCATCTTAAAGGAAGTCTGAAACTTCAGGTCTTAGATTAATAATGGATGTTCGTGAGGCCTTTCAGCCAATGAACTGAGTCAGGAAACCTGAGTTCTAGGTCATGTGACCTTGAGCAAGTCAAGTCTCTCTGGCTCTTCATCTGTAAAGTTCATGTCCTCATCTGCAAAATAAAGAGGCTGACTTGGTAATGTTCTCTTCCTGTTTAATGTTCTTTCTTTGTCAGGATCTACTCTTGGGTTTATCTAAATCCATGTGCAGTGAGCTTTGTTATGGGATTCCATTGCATTCATGAAGTAGGATTCCAAGAGTCAACTTCATATATCTGAATCCTTTAATCTGTTTATAAGCCAATACTAATTTTTCTACTTAAATTTTTTCTTTTCACAGCCTTTTCTATTCTAAAAACTCCTAAGAAGCTGCATAACCCTGAGAACTTAGTTTCTTCTGTAATAGAATACATTTATATTTTAGCTTTTTCTTATAATCATGTGAACTTTCCAAAAAGCTAATTTGGAGATAGCTATTATTTATAGTCTGTCAAATTAAAAATGAACTCTTATTTATAAAAAAACACATTATTTGTAGATCATCTTGTTTATTGTACTATAGTATGTTTACAAAACAAAGTTTTAAAGTGTAAATTCGTTGCCAAAGGCATTAAGAAAAATTTATTATTTAAAAATAATTTTATGCAAGTCTATTTGCTCATGTTTTGAGACAGCAAACACTTTTTAATGCTTTTTAAATTACAGAATTAGCAGATGCTTATTACATAAAATATGGGGAAATACAAAAAAATATAAAGAAGAAAATCCATATACCCCTTACACTACCCTTTAATCATTAACATTTTGGTGTATTTCTTTTCAGTAATTTTTCTATTATACACATATCTGTATATATTTTTTTAAACAAAAGGATATATAGTTTGGTATTTAGTATCATTTATATGCTCTTCGAAAACATGATTTTAATGATTAAATTCATTTTAAGTATATATTATATTACCCAGTACCCTGAATTTAGACATTTAGGTTGGCCATTGTATTTAATGCAGGTCTTAACTTCATAATTTGATTACATTGGCAATTTGTAGACAGATACAGGGATGGTGAAAAGAGGAACTTATTTTGAAAAGCAGTTATAAAAATAATCATAGGTAGTAATATTTTGTAATATTACATAACCCAAGTATTTTTGGTAAGATTTTATTATTAGAAAATGAATAATAACACATTTTAAACTATTTAGAAAACTGTGTGAAGAAGAAAATATTCCCATTCATAAATAACCACTGAAAATACTTTGGTGCATTTGTAGTAAGTGTTTCTGTCTGTATATATATTTAAATAAAATTAGTGTAGCTCACATATGGTTTCCTAACCTGCATTTTTTCACTGACATTTTCCCATGTTATTAGGTACTCTTTGAAAATGTGATTTTTTCTTCTTCAGATGACTAAACTATAATTTATTTAACCATCATTACTTTATTAAACATTTATCTTTTTTTTTTTTTTTTTCCGGTTGGTTCCCTGACCGGGAAGCGAACCCAGGCTATGGTGATGAGAGCGCCAAAACCTAACCACTACACCACCAGGGAGCCCCCCCCTTATTAAACATTTAAATTCTTCCCAGTTTTGCCCTATTAAATAGCACTGACGTGAACACTCTCATACTTATCTTTTGTCTTAAGGATAATGATACGTTTGGCCACATTACTACCACTTCCCTCCAAAAAACTGAATTTATCCACATCACTAGCAGTGGCCTGTCACCATGCCTATTGTAGTCTTCTTTTTGGTGAGTGAAAATAAGTATTGTAAGTGAAAAGCAGTGTTTTACTTTTGTCTACATTTAAACTTCTCTGATTCTAGTGAAGCTAAATATTTTTACACATTTATTAATTATTCATCTTCTGGTGTTCTTTTTCTTTACCTATTTTTCTATTGTATAATATATTCATGTTTTCTTATTGACATGTATGTTACTCTTTACAGAATGAGATCATTAACTCTTTCTACTACATATTTGCATTTATTTGCAATTTATTTAAGTATAGCTAAATCCAGTGCTTTATTCTTGTGTGGCTGCCTCCATTTAAATGTTTTCTTCTGGTTTGCTTTTTTAAAAATGATTTCACTTTTACATTTAATCCTAATATATTGGATTCATAAGATGAGTATCTAATCTGGCCTTATTTTCAAGATAGCCAACTTTCCCCTTCCTCCTTAAAGACACTTTCTTTCTTGCATATAAAGTTATTAGTTGGTTCTATTAATCTTATCAATTCTTGGACCATAGTTTGGATTATTATAAATTTATAATTTCATATTATTTGACAAGATAGAGCCTACTTGTTCATAACTATATTTGCAAAACATTCATAAACATTTTCATCCAGTTTTCTAGGTGAAAATATTGCTGACTCATACGACTCTCACTAAAAAAAAAAAAGGAAAATGTGTTTTAATTTGAAGTACATTAAACTTAAAAATTCATCTGGGAAGAAGTGACATTATCATGTTACTCATTCTTACCTAGGAATGTGTTTAATGCCTCTCTGTTTCTGTCTTTTTTTAATTCATTTTTATTGATAGACTTTTTGGGGTGACATCTCTTAGCAAGATTTACATAGGTTTCAGGCATACAATTCCACAGTGCATTGTCAACTTGTTGTATAATTAGTTCACCACCCAATGTGACTTCTCTTTCCATCACCTTATATTTAGCTCCCCCTCCCTTCTCTCCCACTCCATCCCACTTGTCCCCAAATAACATGAAACTATTGATTGTGTCCATGGGTTGTTTGTTTGTTCATTTCTTTTTCTTTGTTGCTTTCAGTTTTTATATTCCGCATATAAGTGATGTCATGCAGTTCTTTGTTTTTTCTGTCTGACTTATTTCACTAAGCGTGATGATCTCCAGGTCCATCCATTTTGTTGCAAATGGCAGTATTTCATCTTCTGTCTTTTTTATACCTATCAGCAAAGTGAGTAAAATTTTTTTAGTTTTACATGGTTTCTATATTTTTCATATTAGGTATTTGTAATTCTCATTTTTATTGCTCTCATTAATGGATCTTGTTTTCTATTGTCAAATTGGTTATTAATTTTACATGGAAATAGTTTGATATTTTTATCTATACAGGAATCAACCATCTGATTATTTCTGAGTTATTTTCAATTTATCTCTTGGTTTTCTTGATATAGTATAATATGCAAATGATAATTTTATGGCCCTCCTTACCAATGTGTTCCTTAATTCTGCTTCATGCTTTATTGAACTGACTGGGAGTTTCAGAAAAACATTAAAATGTAGCAAGAGAAAAAGTTGTAATGGAGATAGGAGGCTCTGTTGCCATGTTTCTGATTTACTGGGGATGCTCTTAGAATTTTATTTTTATTATTTTAATGTTACTTATTAGTTACTGTTTTTCCAGTATTTTATTGTGAAATTTTCAAACATACAGCAAATTTGAAAGAATTTTATGGTGACCACCTACATTCTACCATTAACATTTTACTATAATTTTAATAATTTTTCTTTGTTTTTCAATTACAATTAACATACAATATTATATTAGTTTCAGGTGTTCAACATAGTGATTAGACATTTATATAACTTATGAAGTGATCACCCAGCTAAGTTTAATACCCATTGACACCTTACGGAGTTATTACAACATTATTGACTACATTCCCTATGCTGTACTTTACATCCCTGTGACTATTTTTTAGTAATTTATTTTTTCAATTAGAAGTGACGTACAATATTAGTTTCAAGAATACAACATAGTGATTAGACATTTATAACTTATGAAGTAATCACCCCGATAAGTCTCGTACCCGACACCATAGTTATTACAATATTATTGACTACATTCCCTGTGATGTACTTTATATCCCATGACTATTTTTATAACTGGCAATTTGTTACAAACCAGTGTTTTGAACTCTAGTACATTGCTTGCCTCCATTTTGTTTTGTTTTTCTAGAGTTTTATTGTGTTTTATTTGAAATGTGTTTGTCTCCTCATTTTGGCTGACTCCCTGTGTTTGTTTCTGTGTACTAGGTAGATCTGCTACACCTTCTGGTCTCGGCAGAGTGGCTTTATGTAGTACATGTCCTGTGGGATCCAGTGACACAGGCTCCCTCGTCATCTGAGCTGGGCGTTTTAGGGGTTGTGGGAGTTGTGTGCACACTGCTGTTGCAGTTGAGCCTTGATTACTTTTGGCACATCAGTGGATGGGATTATCGACTCAGGCTGACTGACTGTGAGGGCTGGCCATGACTACAGCAGATGAGCATTGTGCAGGGGCTGACCCCATGGAGCGGAAGTCACTTTAGCAGGGCTCTGGTGCCAGCCAAGTCTGCCCTTCAGGTGTGTCATTTGTGGAGGTTGGGTGATGGTCTAGAGTAGTCTGAAGCTGGCTACCAGGTATGTTGGTTCTGGCACCTCCTGGGCTACAGTGCAGGTCAAGGTCAGCGGCTGCCTGTGCCCAGCTTGGGGCTGTCTGGTACAAGCTACAAAGTTACATGTAGTTAGTTGTCACCTGTGCTGAAGGTGCTTGGGAGAGGCTATTCTGCGAAGAGTCTGCCTAACCCGAGAGAGGTTAATGGGGCACTCAGGAAAAAAAAAATGAAGTCAAAATTTTTCAGTATTTGACCAGACTTTCTAGAGAATGCCTTATTCAGCTGATAGACTACTTACTTTTAGAAATAGTCGTTCATTGTGTTGTACTTGCTGGATGTAGGTATATAGTGAGATAAAGTCTATCAATCAATTTATGATAGTTGAATCACATTATCCCTTAAGACCATCCATGCCTCTCTTCTAGCTTCCGGCAGTTGTTGTCAATCTTTGGTGTTCCTTGACTTGCAGATGCATCTCTCCAGTATATGCTTCCATTTCCACATTGTCTTTTGTGTTTTTTCTTATAAGGACACTCTCATTGTATTTAGGGCCCAGTATGACCTCATCGCAATCCTTACAATAGTTACATATGCAGAGACCCTATTTCCAAGTAAGATCATTTTTCTGAAGTTCTGGGTAGATGTGAATTTCCAGATGATACTATGCAACCTACTAGGTCCAGCAGCTTCCTTAGCAGTCAGTATTTGAAAGAGAATGGGCCTGGGACACAAAGAGGCTTGGCTCTGATCCTAGCCAGCTCTGTAACTTTGCGGAAGTTTGTTGTCTGTAAGCTTGTCATTGTCCCATTTCTCAAATGAGGAGATTGATCAGTGAATAATCTTTCAAGGTCCCTAATTGTCCTGAAGTTCACATTAAATGATGATGTGTCATATGCAGAGCTGATTTCTAACTCTGCCCCTCTTATTTCTCTCTGGCCTCTGATTGTTTCTCAGGGGTACTTTACAGTATGATAACTATCAGAGGGGTTTTGACATCTTTGGATAAAATATAGGATTATCACTATCCTGGTCTGTAAGTGAACTGAAGGTGTTCCTTAGGCCTTTATGGATTAACAAAAGATGGTTGATGTACTTAGAGAAGGTTTTCCCATTCCTTTTATCTCTGCCTTCACTCTGTTTGAAAAGAAAACATTTTAAATTATTTGTTGCTGAATATCATTTAATACGTATTAATAGATACTCTCAAGTAGAAGATGGGACAATTAGGTTCCAGAGTCTTTTAGTTTAATATTATTTTCTTTCCTGCCCCATAATTTTACTAAATGAAGAAATGCACAGTGGTTTTTAGATAGTAGGTAGTGTCTGACAATCCTAAAACTGGAATGGTGAAGTTTAAGTATCTCTTCAGGAGAGGTAGTTCGTATAAAAGCACAGGAAAAAACATGCTCATTTACATGGCATTATCCTTTGCTTAGAGAATCAGCCCTGTCTTTTCTATATGCTCACTAAGACAAAAGAGGAGGGATGTTCTGGCTGCAATTTTTATAGACTTCGGTGTTATTGAAATGAAAGTGCCTCAAGGACATTTCCATTTGTTACTAGCTTATGGTTTCTCATCTCATGTAAATTATTTTGCCACTTTTCATTTTAATTCTTTGCTGTCATTGTCTGGCAAAAGGATCATTTGGTTTCTTTCTCTGGAGATATTCACTGATCACTCAGCTGACAATGTCCTTTGTCTACAAAAGTATAGTGTCCTATGTATTTAAGCACTTTTTTTATTGTTACTTGTAGATTTCTGTTCACATTTCTGCCTTCACCCCCTGCTTTCTTTGTCTTAGAAAATGTCTAGGCTATAAACATTCTTGTATGGGGCAAAAATATTTTTTGAATTCCAGAATCTCAGTTCAGATACAGGTCCCTTTAAGAGCCAAGTTCTCCTACAATTTATCCACCTGGTAACAGTAGAAATATCTATTCCTTCAACATAATCTAAAGGTTAAAATGCTTGAAGGTGAATAATAAATAGTGTGAACTATTCCTAAGGCTATCTTGGCCGGGGCAGGGGTGTGTGTGTGTGTGTGTCTAAACCCAAGTGGTGAGGCTGTCTTGAAAGAGTTTTATTACCATTCTGAAAAATCTCAGCCTACTTCAGATGCTCTCCTAACTGGCTATTATTGACTTGTCAACACTATCATCAGTGAAAAGTATGTATAAGGATGAGTCAGACTTGCACTGTGGTCTCAAATGACCTTCAATGTAGTAGGAAAGAGATGCATACTGTGATAACTATAATTCAAGATGAAAGAGGTATAAGAGAGGGACAGATGAAGTGCTGTAGGATTCATAGGGTGAGGAAAATACTTACTTTTGATGCCCAAGCTATTTCCTAAAAATACAAGATTTGGGTTGGGGTTGGGAAGAAGCAGGTACACTGACAGGAGAAAGACACAGAGAGGATGGTAATTTACAAGGTTATTTCATTTTCCTAGACTGTAGTGTGCACATATGAAGAGTAGCAGCAGATAAAAATGCAAAAGTAGTTTGGGAGAGAACTCCAAACCCCGCTATAATAAATCTTAAAAATCTTTTGAACAGAATAGTAGCATGCCTAAAGATGGGCATTAGGAATATTAAACAGACATTAAACAAGGTACATTGTCAGTCACAGGCTTTGCAGTAATTTGAAAGAGTTACTTACTATGACAAGGTGTAGTGGCCATGGGGCTGTTGCTGAAATATAGGACCTGTAGGTCTTAGCAACTACCATATTCTATCAAATCTGAGAAGACTGTCATTATAAAACACACCTATATTTTATGTACCAAACACTGCTTTGCTAGTTAATTTTTAGATACCATTAATTGTAACATCTATACAGATTTTAGAGAATATAACAATGAAGAAATGTACATCATAAAATCAATGCAATAATAGAGTAATTACATGGGTACAGGGAAGAGATGGACAATGCAAGAAATAAAGGAGAGAGTTGAGAAAATGGAAGAAGGGGGGATGAGAGACACAAGTGGAGAAGTAGACCATGAAGAGGAGAAGAATGTTATCTTCTTCTGCTGTGGGATGAAGAAATGAATGAGCAGTTACTTGGAAGGTGAGAAGCTAAAAACATTAAGTATACTTAGTATTAAATAACCTCCATCTTGGTAAAAGAGGAGGCAATGTCATTTGCAGAAAGTGACAGTAATGGGTTTTTGAGATGTTGGGACTTAAAAGTGAAAAGTTTTCAGGTAAGTGGGGCATGAAAGAGTATTAAACCTTTAAGTGGGGCTGTTGACTGAAGTCAACTATAGGGGTTGGGTACAGGAGGTGACTAAAATCAGCATCTAGGGGTCTAGTGTTACAGCCATGTTTAAACATCAACACAAGGTGACAGTGCTAATTAATTACTTCAATTGTATTCACTTGGGGTAGCACATAGTATTCCTTTTAGGCTTTGCCCATTGTGGTGAGTCAGAGTACCTGGTGCAAGTCTGCTGTTTGTTGTAGACATGCAGAATACCTGGAAGACCATCAACTAATCCTCTTCCTAATCAACTGACTGAACGGCATTTTCCAGCGGCATATTCTTACAAGTCTTACAGACCTGATTGTGAGGTGTGTAGTAACAGAGCAAAACACGAGAGACATCAATGTACCACATACTGTAAACAGTGTAATGTACCAATGCATGCAGCTGCTTGTTTGAGTGCTACCATACACAGCAACAGTGGAGGTAGTAACCCAAAAAACAGTAAAACGATTTTTGCCAGTATTGACAGTATTAAGCATGTTACACTGAAAAAATAACATGTTTTCTGCAAGTTTTATTTGTTATTTAGTTGTTTTAGGTTCATTTATAGGGTAGTTAGGACGAAACTAACAAACTGCAACTGTAATTGATCCCTTGTAAAATTCGTATTTTGGCCCAAACTTTGCACAAAATATTCAGCACTGGGACAAGAGGAATTTTTTTTTTTTTCAGCACCAAAAGGGTTGAAGAGAGTTGGTTAGAAAGTACTAAAAGACCAAAACTAGACAAAGATACTACAAAAAAAGAAAATAATAGGTCAATATCTCTGATGAATATAGATGCAAAATTCTTCAACAAAATATTAGCAAACCGAATTCAGTAATACATTAAAAAGATCTTATACTTCGATCAAGTTGGATTTATTCCCGTCATGCCAGGTTGGTTCAGTATTTACAAATCAATTAATGTGAGGATAAAAACCATCATATCAGTAGATGCAGAAAAAGCATTTGACAAAATCCACCATTTATTTATGATAAATATTCTCAGCAAGTGGGGATAGAGGGAATATACCTCAAGATAATAAAAGCCATATATGACAAGACCCACAGCTAACATCATACTCAACCTTTTTCTTTAAGATCGGGAATAAAACAAGGATGTTCACATTCACCACTTTTATTCAACATAGTATTAGAAGTCCTAGCCACAGCAGTCAGACAGGAAGGAAAGGGGAAGGGGGGAAGAAAGAGGGCATCCAAATCATAAAGAACAAGGTAAAGCTGTCATTATTTGCAGATAACGTGATACTATATATAAAGAACCTTGCAGATTACACCAAAAAATCTATTGGAACTAATAGATGAATTCAGTAAAGTAGCAGGATACAAAATTAATATTCAGAAAACAATCCCATCTACATTTACATCAAAAAGAATAAAATACCTAGGAATAATTTAACCAAAGGGGCCAAAAGACCTGTGGTTGGAAAACTGTAAGACACTGAAGAAAGAAATTGAAGATGACAAAAATAAATGGAAGGATATACCATGCTAATGGATAGGAAGAATTAATATCATTAAAAATGACCATACTATCCAAATCAAGCTACAGATTCATTTCAATCCCTATCAAAATACCAATATTCACAGAACTAGAATAATTCTAAAATTTATATGGCCCACAAAAGACCCCGAATAGCCAAAGCCATCTTGAGAAAGATAAAACTAAGTTGGAGGTATCACACTACCTGGTATCAGACTATACTACACAAGACCAAAGTAATCAAAACAGCATGGTATTGGCATAAAAACAGACACACAGATCAGTGGAACAGAATAGAGATTCCCAGAAATAAACCTATGTCTGTATGGTCAGTTAATCTATTATAAAGAAGTTAACACTGTACATGGGGTAAAGACAGTCTCTTCAATAAATTGTGTTGGAAAAACTGGACAGATTCATGCAAAAAAATGAAACTGGATCACTTTCTTACACTATATACAAGAATAAACTCAAAATTGATTAAAGACTTAAATGTACAATCCCAAACCATAAACTTCTAGAAGAGAATATAGGCAGTAAACTCTGACATCTCTTTTAGTAATATTTTTTGGATATGTCTACTCAGGCAAGGGAAACAAAAGAAAAAATAAACAGATTATGGCCACATCAAACTAAAGAGTTTTTGCACAGCAAAGTAAACCAACAAAATGGAAGGACAACCTACTGAATGGGAGAAGATATTCACCAATGATACATCTGGTAAGGGATTAATATTCAAAATATTCATGCAACTTACCACCAAAAAACAAAACAAAACAGTCTGATTAAAAAATGTGCAGAGGACCTGAATAGGTATTTCTCCAAAGAGGACACACAGATGGCCAAAAGACATATGAAAAGATGCTCTATATCACTAATCATCAGAGAAATGCCCATTAAAACCATAATGAGATTATCATCTCATACTTATCAAAATGGCTATCATCAATAAATCAAACAAGTGTTGGTGAGGATGTGGAGAAAAGGGAACCCTCGTGCGCTGTTGGTGGCATTGTAAATTGGTGCAGTCACTATGGAAAACAGTATGGCAGTGCCTTGAAAAATAAAAAATAGAACTACCAGATGACTCAGTAAGTTCACTTCTGAGATGAAGTCCGTAACACTAATTTGAAGAGATATGTGCACCCCTATGTTCATTGCAGCATTATTTACAATAGCCATGACATGGAAACTACTTAAGTGTCTATTGATAGATGAATTGATAAAGAAGAATGGTACATATATATACAATGGAATATTAGTCAGCCATAAAAAGGAATGAAGTCTTGCCATTGCAACAACATCGATGGACCTAGAGAGTATTACATTAAGTGGAATAAGTCAGAGAAAGACAAATGTCATATGATTTCACTTATATGTGGAATCTAAAAAACAAAATCAATGAACAAACAAAATAGAAACTCATACAGAGAACAAATTGATGGTTGCCAGATTGGATGGGGGGGGTTGCAAGATAGGTAAAAAAGGTGAAGGTTAAGAAGTACAAATTGCCAGTTATAAAAGTAGTCATGGGGACATAAAGTACGGCATAAGGAATATAGTCAATAATATTGTAATAACTGTATATGTTTGCAGATGGGTACTAGATTACTGCTTAACTTTTACAGGTGTCTAATCACTATGTTGTACACCTGAAAGTAATATTGTACGTCAACTGTAATTGAAATTTTTTTTTTAATTTTTTAACAAAAGAAGGGACTAAAAAGTTTTCTCATCAGAAATGAGGGATCCAGTTAAGGTTGAAAAGCATGGATTTTTTAAAGAAACCAAATGGTGCTATTTAATGACTTTGTTCAGAAACACTTGATACCCTGAAAGAAGGGTAGAAGATGATTTCTGCAGGGTAGGAGGTTGGCTGGATAGGTATGGTGGAAGGACGGAAACCAAATAATCTAAGGTTCTCCTTGGGGATATTGCTGATTTGGCTCACCCTGGAGTGGTGACTAAGAAATGAGAGTTGACACCAGGAAAAGAGTAATAGATAAACAGATTTTTCTTTTAAAATGGGGGCAGGAGGGAGCGTTAAAGGGATTTGAGAGTGTAAAGAAGGTGAAGAATTTTTTTTTTTTTTTTTTTTTTTTTTGCTTTTTGGTATGTGGGTAGCTTCCTGACCGGGAATCAAACCCAGGCCTCAGTGCTGACAGCGCCAGTGCCGAAGCCTTAAGCCACTACACCATCAGGGAACTCCCAAGAATATTTTTAAAAGGAAGAGTAGGTAAATAGAGAGTTTACTGGGGAATTTCAGAATTTATGAAGGTAGAATTCTGAGGGTTCAGGCCAGAAAATGTGTTGTCTTTCTGAAATACAGATGGGAACATAATCTCTTTGTGGCTTGAAAACCTGTTTCAGGGTGAAGTTATTACTAAAAGAGCCGATGGGGCTCATCACAACCTAGCCCCTTCCTACTTTTCCAGGCAAATATGTCTTCATTTCTTTTTGTGAACATTATATTCTAACCACACTGAACTCCTCTCTCTGCCCAGAATCAGGAAGGCTTTTATCTACTTTGCCTTTGCACATGCCATTCCCTTTACATGAAATGCTCTTCCTCCTCTTCTTTGTCTAAGCTCCTGCCCATTTTCAAGACCTAACTCTCAGGTGACACTTTCTCTGCCACGTCTTTCCAGCTCCTGCCAGTAGCACTGAGCTCATTGTCATCTTTGCTCTCATAGTACTGTTTAGACATCCTCTGGAATTTTACCACAAGTGTATTAATTTATGTCTCTCCAGTAAATTGTAAACTCCTTGAAGCCAGAACCTACTGAATTCTCTTCTTTACCACAGTGCAAGCACATAATACTATGGGTTTAATAGCTGCTTTTGTTGTCTTTGTTGTTGAATTTTAAATGAATGAGCTAATAGTGTTTCTCAAATGTTAATATGCATTGGAATCACCTGGAGATCCTATTAAAATTCAGATTCTGATTTCATCTGAGATTCTGCCTTTCTGACAAGCTCCCAGGTGACACCAGTGCTTCTGGTTCACGGAACTAACCCAGAGTGTCTGCCCAAGTAAAGGGAAGTGGAGTCAAGATAAAGATCAATAGTTATGGGGACAGACATGAAAAAAATTCTCAGTATGAACACGAGTCCTAAAAATGACACAGAAAGTCACATGGGAAGAGAAGTCTAAATCCCGGGACAAAGCAGGGGACCGTTGTGGAGGACAGCATTTGGCAAGACTGGGCTGATACAGGTCTATGACTTACGTTTTAGAAAACGAGGAGGTTGCTCTGTGCTGGCAGCTGCTGTGTGGGGACTGGAGCAAAGGAAGCTGTCCATGGAGAAGGCTGGGGGGACGAGAAGTGGTGGTGTCCGAAGTCAGGTTTGGGGGTTCACAGGAAGGGTCAGGGGCCTCCAGTGTTTATTCACAGTTGAATGGCATTTCCACCAGTGCGGACAGGAGGGTGAGGAAATAGGGACAGTTGCATTCTAGGGGACAGAAGCCCCCAATTAATTGGAGGTCCTAGAATTTGACAAGGGATCATTTCCTGATCTTAAAGTTTTAGGTTCAAAGTATAAAAATTCTTTTTCTTTTTTTAAACTCCTAAGAGGACAGAAAAAGTAGCACTAATAAGCATTCTGTTGTCACAGTCTCACGGGTCTGAGGACAGGTTCAGCAAACCTAATTTCTTTTAAGTACTATTGTGCAGAAGTAATACACGCTTTTTTTAGCATAGGGGGAAAAGGCAGAAATAAGAAATGTTTAAATTTCCTCCTACTAATTTCCTTCCCCCACAATGAAGTAATAAATATTTACAGCCCAGTGTGTACTCCTGTAGCTTTTATCCATGCAAATTTATGTGCACATTGACAGGAATTTTTCAAATTCCATAATGATATTTTTGCGTGCACATTATTCTGCAGATTGTTTTTCTCACTTAGGAATGTCATAAACATTCCTCCAGGTCCATGGGTACAGCTCTTATTTTTTTTTCCTTATCATTTTTAAATAGCTGTGTATATAGATATCTCATAATTTGTTCTGCCATTCTCCCACTGATGGAAAATTGGGTAATTTCCAATTTTTGCTACTACAAACAATAAGACACACACAAAAAGTCCTATTATCAGTACCTCAATAACAGAACTCTCTGACTTCAACCAGCCATATATATATCACAAGTAACTTTCATATCAAAGACAGTTTTAATGAAGCGTAGCAGGAGCTAGGTAGGCCTGTGCTATCCAATATGGTAGCCACTACTCTCATTTAGCTAATTAAATTTGAATTTACTAAAATGAAATCAGATTAAAAATTCACTTGCTCAGTCACATCAGCCTCATTTCCTGTGCTCAGCAGACCCCATGTAAGTAGTGAGTACCATACTGGACAGTATAGAACCAACTATTTCCATCCCCTCAGTGAGTTCTCTTGGACCACCCAGAATAGACACTAGTGTTACACCCTAAAGCAGAAAACACTTTCCGGTGGGCAAGTGCTGTAATGAGAGCACATTTTAAAAAGTACAAACTCTGTGTTTTAATTGGTTGCCTCTGCAGTTACTTCAATGAGAATCAATACCCAGATGAAGCAAAGAGAGAAGAAATTGCAAATGCTTGCAATGCAGTGATACAGAAGCCAGGTAAGCACCACTTGGCTCTGTGGTGGAGCTCTCAGCTCCCCGTCATCAGTTAGGACATCAACCCTCCCCTGACCCCAGCTGGGTGCTCTCGGCTCCATGTGCGCCATCCTCCTGTGGACAGTCATGGCCCTGTCCTGTTCAAACCGCACTTCCTAAGGATGTGCTTACAGTGCTCCAAATCAAATGCTCACCTGGAAAAGTTTCCAGGGAGTGTCCTTGCTGAAGATATGAGACCTTGAAATACTGTATAGATTTCTTTTTCCAAAAGTATAGCATAAATACGTAATTCCAAAATAATTTTAGTTTAGAACATTTAAGCAGGGTTTGTTAATGAAAGGATTAAGATCAAATTTCTTAAAACAATTATTGTAAATTGTAGAATTCTGTATTCCTGTTTGACGAAACAATGCTTTTTGGAGTTGGCCTCTAATCATCTCCTTCCCCCATTGGGATGACTTCTGCTTAGCTAGGAAGAACTTAGAGAAATTGCATTCTGCAGTCCTGTTCCTGTGCATGTCAGCGGAGCCACTCAGACGCTCCTGTCTGTCTTCCGTGTGCTAAGATAGTCCACAGTTTATGGCTTTGGTTACCAGAAACCATTCTCAGTTAAGATCATCCAATTGATCTTCATTTGGCCAGTTAATTTGATTGGCTTAAAGGCTATAAACGAAAATATCAATGCTTTATAATAATTAAATTATAATTTATTCTCCCTTACCTGCTAACAATCTAGACCCTACAAACTCAGTTCCAAAGACATCTAAACTCTGTTTCACACAAACCAAAGTCCTAGTCCTAAAGCCATAGGAACTCAAACTCTTCCACGTTACCCCTAAATCATTAAGGCCCTAACCTCTTTTCTACTTTCTCCACGAACTGTGGATTAAAAGCTGGAACAGAAAAGGACAGGGGAGGAGGGAGAGGTACAGGTGGATCCTTGTTGGTAAGCATGATGCTGTTTATAAGAAGTCACATTTGACAGCAAAGAAGATAATAAATCTAAAATGCAACTGAATAGAACTATGTTCCAGCATAGTTACAATAATGGATGGTCAGAGAGACTTTTAGTCTCCATAAAACCTGAATAATATCCTCTGTCTTAAGACAACAGGGAACTAGCTAATAAAGGGCTTAAGGATGTAAGTAGACTTCAGCTGTCTGGAACTTGATAAAGAGTAATGTATTCCTCTAGAATGATGCTTATTAACTGAAGCCTCCATGCACTATCATGTGAACTTCAAACGCTAGCTGACTGACTTTGTGGAATTCTTTAATATTGTCTGGCTTTCTGAATTGAAACATTTTATGTTACTCGTTGCTGTTTGTGTAGTTATGTTTATTTACTCATAATTTTGAGTGTGAACATAGTATAAGGTAAATAATAAAAAAAAAATTCCCCCGTATCTGTTAATCCAGTAACAAATGCAATCAAAAGAATTTTTACAAAGAAAAGTATTATCCCTTGAAACTAGTCTCAAATACAGATTCTCTGAATTTTATCGCATTCACAGGCAAAAAACTGTCAGACCTGGAACGAGTTACCTCCCTGAAAGTATATAATTGGTTTGCTAACAGACGGAAGGAGATCAAGAGAAGAGCCAATATCGGTAATGTATCAGAGAGGCTGCTTTGTCCTTTCACACAGTCATGGACATCGTGTTCAAGAGGGACTGCAGTTCAGAGCTGCAGGTCTAAATTACCCTAAATGTTAAGCCTAATAAAAATTGCCCTTATGCTTTTCTTCATTGTATTTTTAAAAACCAAAAGTTAGTATTACTTATACTATTTGTTTTATTGTAATGGCATTATTTCTTCTAAAACTCATTGTTATTAATGTTCTAAAATCCACAATTAGACATGGTCTCTGAGCAATTACTCCTGTGGAGCATATTAAAGATACTTGTAAGGTCTCAAGAGAGAGGAAGTGTGATACCCTAAGCTTCTTTGTTATTACTGGGCTATGACTTCAGTGTTAAGAAACATCTGATTATTAGAATTGGAATGAGAGAATCCAGGGCAGAGATTTTTAAAAGAGAGCATTTAAGAAACGTAAACTGATGAGACTGGGGTGGGGGATTGGTTTTGAGCTTCTAAAATTGCATCTCATTTATAGACTTACTCCCTCTTCATACTACATATCTCAAGTTTCTGGAACCCCAAGACAGGAGGCTGTTTAACCATCAGCCTCTCACACATCACACACAGCAGCAGGGCCTCCAGAATGGCTACCTGTGTGCAGCTGCGGTATAAAAGGAGCACAGTGTACCAGAGCCTAGGTTCTTGTTTAACCACATTCTGATTTCCTCAGCACAAAAATTAATTCAGTGTTTTGGCCATCATGATTATGTAACAGATAATTTAGGGATCTATTTGCTTTTTTCGAAGAAGCAGCAATCCTGGAGAGTCATGGGATAGATGTACAGAGTCCCGGAGGCCATTCCAACAGTGACGACGTAGATGGAAATGACTACTCAGAGCAGGTGAGCAGCTGAGCATCAGTTCTTGGCTACAGAGTGGGTGGGACAGTGTGACAACTCCGTTCTGTGCGTCTGGTGTGGGGTGGGGGAGAGGAGACAACCTGATGTCCCTCCACTGTGCTCATGTGTATAGTCAGATTTTCATGTAATTAGAAGGGAATGTGGTAAGATGCAGTTGTCCTGTTGAATTTGTGAGAAATCGTTACTCACCCACATGGATTTATTGTCATACAACAGGATACTTGGCAAGTACGCAATGGGGAGGAGGAGGAGGGAAGAAGTTCAGAGGGAGGCAGAGAAGCAGAGAAGGTAGAAGAAGAGAGGAGGATCTGATCCAAACAAGCAAGTTACACCATTCACCACACACACACTCAATGTTTGAGAAATACTAGGGGCTACTGGGTAGCTGTGATCCATGCCTCAACATGTACCAAAGCACACAGGGGAAGGGCCCACCCACCACGCCCCACTGCAGTGGGGACCCTCGTGCCCAGATGAGTGACTCTCCCAGAGTCTCTGGCATGTTGACACACACATCCTCTCATCAATGCATGTCTCTCACCTCACCCTGACTTACTCTTCATTGCCTGGGGGAAAAATTTATTTAATTGTAGCCACTAGATGGAAAAATTCAGTAACTAAGAATGTGGGAACATTCTTATGTGGTGACAATTTTCATTGAAATTGATACAGGATTTCATTTCCACTTGGAAGATGGTGTCTTCTCCTAAACCCCAGAAAGGAAGCTTTCCTGTGGTGCATACCCCTTTTTCTTGCTCTTCAGCCAGCTCTTACACAGTCCACTGTGTTTTCACTTCCGCCGAGCAGGTTACAGCCTCTGTTTACCAGCTCGAGCGCGGATACTGCACGAGTGCATGCAACTCCGTGCTGATCCTTTTTAAACTCTTAAACCCATCCATGGAAATGATCCTAAAACAATGATGCCTGGACTTCCAAGGGTTACCTTTTTCTCTTTAGGGCTCCAAATCATAGTGCCACATTTTACTCAAGAGAATGTTCTAGAAGTCTTTTCTAGTTGGAAACATTCCTGTTGTTTTTCAGTCTACCGGTGTAGATGGATCTTTTTTCCCAGATGCCCTAAGGGCAGCACATCCCACAATCCCAGGCTTCCCCCCACCCCGCAAGGGACTTACCCCTTTCCAAACCTTTTTGATGCAGAGTTGCCCTGAAGATGTGACAGGTGAGAAACTTATCCCTTACTTGTGACACTGTCTTCAGTGCCCGACGAACATCCCGCAGTGCCAGTTACCTTCCCAGCTCTCCTGTTCCGCCCGCAAGCTGTGTGTGGAGGGGAGCCGCACACCGCCTTGGACTCCTGCCACTTCCCTCACACCGCTGCTCTTGAGCAGAGCACCACGCACATTTCCCCACAGCCACCGCCGGCACTGACACTGCCGTCCCGCTGTAACTGAGAGGTCTTTTTGCGTTTTGTTTTGTTTTTTACAAAAATGCATTTTGATTCCTAAGATGTTGGTGTCTGTCTAGTTTTTTGTCTAGTTTTCTCAGTTCAGTAGAGAGATACCATGAATTCTAATAATCTGTTTGTAAGAGTACCAACCTAGAATGTAGTAGCTCACTAGTATGACGTTCAATGACTAGAGCTACATTTTTTTACAAAACTGAAAAGAGCCAGGTTTGATTATCATCACCAGCAATCTTTCTGAAAGAAGGAATAAAATTCTCAGCAGGAAAAAAAAAAAAAAAAGAACACAAAAAATTTTTGGTGCTTATTTGATGAATCTTTAAGATGTCAGCCAGAAGTCTGGACCTACATCCATTCAGTGTCTACTTAAATACATTTCACCTCCACTGTCATGAACCCCTCCCCCACTCCATTTCCTCCCACACATGTTCTGCCTCCCCTGGCCTCAGCATGCCTTTCTGTGAGCTAGAGAATTTTACCGGTCCACTAATAACGTTTGTTTCTTATCTCTGCACATCTAGGATGACAGCACTAGCCATAGTGACCACCAAGACCCCATCTCATTAGCTGTGGAAATGGCAGCGGTCAACCACACTATCTTGGCCTTGGCCCGACAAGGAGCCAACGAGATCAAGACAGAGGCCCTGGATGATGACTGATTAGGGAGGGGTGAACCTGAGACGTTAACTTAGCTTAGACGTAGCACCTTAGCAGACTTTCCTCGGTCCTTAACATGTGTTCTTACAGTATAACTTGCAGTTTCTTGTATGTCAGTTAGCCGTTAGGGTCTTCTTGTTCTGTGAAGATGGCATGGTGCCCTCAGCCTTTGCATATACTCTTCTCAGTATTAATTCCCAGTAAATAATAAGCAACCAACCAACCAAACTTCCCTCTCCCAGCCCCCGAGGCTAGCAAGTCTTGCTGCTGTCTTAGCATTCCAAGAAAGTGCTTCCAGGTATTTAGATAGCCCTCAGTTCTCAAATATTAGGCTACGTGTGAAACCTTGGGTACCTTTAGATTCCTCTAACACTAGTCTGTACCCCTCTTTTCCTTCCTTAAGACTGATAGGATGCAAGCTGAGGTGGTGTGGCCCAGGACTGACAGACACCATTTGAGGGATATCCGCAGAGTAAAAGGAACACTAGACTCCCCGCCTCAGCATGGGGATAATTGATTTCCAGCTGCAATAAGCCGTGCCTCATAACAGTCACACTGTGGCTCCATTATTCTTCTTTGGGTGCTGTGCTGAGAAGGTCAGTGGAAAAACTCAGTCTCAGATTTTGGTTGATGCTAACATGCCTGACACAGACATCCTTTCCTCTCACAAGCTGTGTGACTTAGCAGATAAAATACTGCCTTCTGCCTTTGGGACCATGATTAAAACAAACAAAAATTAAAGTCATTAAGAGAAACACCCCTGCTTGACAGGCACTGGAAAACACCATGAGCTGAATGTGTAACGGACGCTAAGTCCAGTTCTCAGAACCGTGTACAGTACATGTGGCACAGGTACATGCCAGCCTAGAAAAGTGCTGGAGTCATCATGGAAGCTGTTTGGCCTCCTGTCTGTGTCCCCTTTCCCTGCTACCAAAAAAAGTCTTTCAAGGATGGAGCTAAGGACAAAAATGAACAAACTTCCCAGTCTTTGTATCCATTAACTGAAGCCCCCTCAACACGACAGGTTGATGGAGGACTTCATAGTGGGATTATGCTGACTGACTATCACAAATGCAAATACTTTCCTAAACAGGAGCAGAAAAGGCAGGGGACATTTGCCACGTAAGCGGTGGGTCTGTGAGATACGACAGGGTGTGTGACTGCTTTGGTGTTCTCTTTACTCTGTCCTTGTAGAGGTGTGACAAGCTATATTGCTACAGGCAATTTATTTAATAATTGGAAGCCATATTGATAATGGATGTGGTAATATTTGTAAAGTTTAATCTACTTTAAGCGGCAGTAACTAATGGAATTTTTTTCCTTGATCATATATGTAGCACTTTTGTTACTTTTTAAAGATATTTATATTTGATAAATCTTTTTTTCATTTTGAGAACTGAAAATACCAAACAGTGAACTTGCGTTAAAGTCACCCTGTGATCACCTTGTCATCTAGTAGCAAAATGATGAACTATTCATGCATCAAAGAAAATTACATCTGCTGGCCTTGTATGAAAATGATCTCTTGGCATCCCGATTAAATGACACACTGTCACTGTGGGTGAGAGGAAACAGCCTTCAATGTATCAGCGTAGGGTGTATCTGAAAGAGGCATGACTGCTGTATATCTTCTGTCTCGTTCCATCTCTCCTTTCTGTGTACAGTGAAGCCTTGTTTAAAGGGGAATGTGGGCCTGGCAGTTAAGCGAGGCTTCTGTCTTGTGTCCATTACCTGAAAACGATTTCTAAGATAGAAGGAAGGTGCCATTTCTTTACCTCCTCCCCCCTCCTCCCCCACCAAACGTATTCATCTTAAAACCATTGAGAGTGAGACTGACTTTGTTCGTTTTTCCCTTTTCTGTCAGTGAGAGATAATTGCATATCCACCAGTTCTTAGCTGGTCCACCTCCACTGAAGGCACGCGCCGATGAGGCTGCCTGTGTGACCTGTTGATCCTGCTTACGTTGGTGTGCGAAAGCCTCGGGGCGGGCATGAGCGTGCCACCTCGCGTGCGTCTGTGCCTGTGAAGAGCCTCAGCAGGGCCAGGGCTCGCTCTTGTCCGTGAATTTCCGTGGGGTGGGGTGGAGGGGAATGTATATACTTCTTCAGCTTCCAAGAATCGAAGTAGAACGGAGTAGTCGTTTCTGTTTTACTGTATTACTTGAACCAACGAATTCAAGAGTAGCATTTGTTATTCTCAGGAATGATCCCCCACTCATTTTCTTTCTTGGTGTGTTCGACTTTCTGTTTCAGTTAGGAGACTGTGTTATCTTCCTTTCCTTTTATATTACTTAGAAGAAATATCTTTCCATTTCCATGGAATTTTGTTGGCTTATTTATTGGCTGAATCAGAAAGAAAGGGAGAGAGAAAAATACACTGTCTGACAAGCCACATCCATGATTTATCGTAAGGAGATTATTATAATTGATAGCTTCTTTGTGATGGGGTTGCTAGTATCATTTGTTCCTGCTGGTCTTTTTAAAGAAACAGACTCAAACTGGTAAGACAGCTGCAGTTTCTAAAGAACAACAGTGATTGCCAGAGAAGAGCTAAAAGGTTTCATTGTTTCAGGACCTTTACGGGAGGGAAAAAATAGAATGGAGAGTGAGTATCCACGAAGACAGTGCTAGGGCCCATCTGGCAATCCGGAAAAAGAGAATGTGTCCACCAGTGCAGGACGGCAGCATCGTACTGAGCGTAGTAGGAGCCGGAGGAAGGAACCTTTCACCCAGATTTCTTCTTTAACTAAAGACGACTGCTGGCCTGCTCTGAAGACCCACTGCCTTCCATATAACTTTTGCTTTTTCATCAAGAGTAAAAACATTGTTCTTTGGGGCCTAGATTTAAATCTGCCGTTGGTTTTTTTGTTACCAGGTTCAATCCCACTGTCTTCTCCAGGCTACTTTAGTTATTAGAATGGACGTGGAGTTGCCACTGATTTGTCATCTCTTAGGATGGTAAATGTTTTTCCTCAGCTTTTTCCGGTGTGAGAGGTGGTATTAAAATAGAAACCCTGAACTGCTCTCTTACTGGAGGGAGAATAGCCGGGCTCTTAAAAAACCCCATGCTGTGCTTTTTGGTTGTTCTGTCCCCCTGCTCTTTCACGTCATGATGGACATTTCTGCAGGCCCCAGAGGACTGCTTCTGGGGCTGCTCCTTCCTGAGTGAGGATGGTGGGGGAACCTGGCCTGCTGTTCGTGTAACTTATCTGTGGTTTTTCTCTTTAAAGTCTTCATTGAGTTACTATAGTCACATAGGTAAACTTCCTCACCTTCTTAAAACACAGCCTTACAAAGGGACCATCCTAAAATGAGGGGTCTGCCTATCCGTGGATAACCCTGACATTGGACAAGGGCCAGGGAAAGCAATACAGTAAACCCTTGTCTGAGTCCTGGTACCAGCTCAGTACCAAATAGACTTTGGTTGATTTCAGCAAAGCCTGGAATGTTGGAGTGTTCCTTCAGGCAGTTTTCTTCACAATCTTGATCCCTCACAGGGTAGGTAAGTGTGGTTGCCTTGTATCTACCTGTGGAATCTGTTCACTTCCACACTCTGTTGCTGGTAGGACAGCCTCTGCCACTGCATTTCCATGTTCCTTCACAGGAAGAAAGATCCTGGAACAGGAAGACCCTGTTAGGGTGCATTTTGCTCTAGCTCCGTGGAGGTAACCACCTAGAAAGACATGGAGGAGGAAGCAGCCCATAAAGCGCGGACGTGTGCAGGCCCAGTACTCTAGTTCCTGACAGATGACGATGGCAGGCAGACCTGTGATCACGGGGGCTCTGTTGGGGCCAGATACCCAGATACATGGTCACCTCAAAGGGGCTACTTATGAAGAGCTCACAAATAGTTATTTCATTTCTCCCTGTTTGGCCTTTGTCTTTACAAACTTCCTCCTTGGGTTCCAACCATCAGGCACCAAGCGTAGCCAGACTCATCCCATCAGGAAGCTCTGGTCACATCCTCATTGTCTGAGCTCCAACACTAAGGCCTCATTGTGAGTTGATTTCTTTGCTGGCATCTTGTATTTTCCACAGCAGACAGAGGAGGTGGGTATGGTCCACCTCTTCACACAAACACTCCTCCCTGTCTTGCAGTCCAGTTTTTTTTTTTCTTTTGACCAGCTATATATTCCACTGACCAGCGACCTTCTCTCTGTTCTAACAGTGAAGTAATCCCTTTTCCGTAAACGACCCCCTACCCCTATCCTAAAAATGTGAACTGAAGTCCTTACTCTCTCTTTGGTCTTAAGAAGGGTTTGGTTAGGAGCAGTCTTCATTTAACTTATGGCTCTGCCTTTTTACATTGCTTTTTGTCTTTTGTGGGGTTTTTTGGGGTTTTGTTGTTGTTCGTTCAGAGAACTATCAGAGCATTTTCCCCCAAGTGAGTCTCAACGGATTCTTAGGCAATAATTTTTCTTGTTGTGGATGATCTTGTGCTCAGTAGCACTCTACATTGACTAATCCTGACCCTCTACAGTGTGAGTTGGTGTTCTTTGTTAATCTCTGTCTGTGATTTACATCTTATATCAGAGCGGTGATAGACTTTGTCATTTCGTTGTGATTATTAGTACTGTTTCACTACTGTATTCATTGGGGCTGCCCTGAGACCAGCCAAATCCATTGATAGCTTTACTGAGCCGGATTTGTTTGTGAAGACTTCCCAAGTGAAAGTTGGGCACACTGACCAGCTTCCAGCTTCCGCTGGCGATAACTTTGAGGGGCATGGGGTGGGGTGGGGGGTGCATGGGAGTGACACGGGGTGGGCATTAACATAGAAAACATTCCTTTTTGTGTGCTCTCTAAATAGCAAGGATGTTTACTCAGGATTTGGGGATCACTTGTCAGCCATGTGGAATTTGGCAAACTGAGCTGCAGGCCCTGAAAACCCTCCTGCTGTTTCTTCATTTCCTTATGTCTGATTTACATGATCCAGTAATACCTAAGCTGTCACACAGTCATGAGAATGGGAGTTCTCCCTGGGAGGCAACTATGAATGGCCAGCACGTGCCCGGAGGCTCCCTGATGGTGGCAGCATGTTCCAAAGCAGAGGCCCTTTCTCCCTTTCTGTTCTGCTGTCTCCTTCGCTTTCTTCTCTCTCTTTTGATACTTTTTTCTCAAAAGACAACACATACTTCAAAGGAAAGATTTCCTCACCTGCTGCTCTCAGGAGGACCACCATGCTAACTAAGGTGGTGGGAAAAGCTTTTTAGTGGGTCAGACCTGCGAGTCCACTTGCCAATTACAGAAACTCCTCTCGCCGACAGCTTATGCTAGGAAAGGCTGTTGCTAACTCTTCCCTTAGACTGAAAGTGATGAGCCACCGCTCTCACCATCTTAGACGGTCACGGGTCCACTCACTGACCTCCAAGGCTCAGCCTTGTTCACACCTACGTACGTTCAAAAGCTCAAAGTTTATCAATTGTGAAGTTCCCGTATCAGCATCATTATTATTTCTTGGTAGAGATGAGAAATAGCAAAACGAAAGCTAAGGATCTGAGAAATCCCGTTTCCTGTAACACTGGTTTTCTTTTGCAGTCAAGAGGGGAAGAAACAGGAGAGAGGGAAAATTTGGCTGCACCCAAGGATCTTGCATCCCCTTCTTACTGCCACCCAAGGTGCTTAAGGATGTCGTAGACGCCTTGGGTTTACAAGCGTCCATGTCCCTGACTCCTTTTTTTTTTTTTAATGTTCTTCACATGCACTTGGGGCCAGGCAGTGAGCAGAACTATAAACCTAGTTAATTGCATGCAAGTGAAAGCTAGCCAGCATTTTTACACCGCTGACAGTTTAGCACACGTTTCACACCATCATCTCATTAGCCAGCTCCCTGACAACGAAGGGAAGGAAGGGTGTGTCTGCCGAGGGGTTTGCCTTTCTCTCCTGGTGTCCCTTTTATTTGGCAAGTTGTGGTATCAGTTTGTCCCCATATTGTACCCTCCGGTGGGTGTCTGAGCCCCACGGTGGGGCCAGCAACAGTGTGTGTGCTGTCACCACATCTGCCACCACACGCTGGCCTGAGTAGGGCGTGTGCACACAGCTTGGCTCTCACTTCATACATCTTGGGATGCCTGCTCCCTAGACTGCATTTTTAGTTTCTCTTTTAAATGAAAGTGGCTCTATACAGCCGTAATTAACTCTCCAATTCACATTGGTGTACTGTGATCAACTGAAGGTTTGCCTGAATCCTTTCAAATTGTAACCATGGTAATTGAGGGGGGTGGGATAGAATGAATATATAAAAATATAATGACAATTGTTCTGAATGACTGAGTGTCCTCCTGACATGTAATTAGCTGTTTTAGCAAGATGTAGATTGGCATGGTCATAATTAAAAGGATCTCTGTCCTTTATGTGATTGAAAATGGCAGATCTCCCATTCTCTGTTCCTTTGAGCACTAAAGCTCCCGAGAACATTTGGAATAGCAACTCAGTAAACTAAAATAATGACATGGTGTGCGTGTCTTCTCCTAAGTGAAAGAGAAGGATTTGGAGTTATTTCGGCTTCAAAATGGAAGCCTTTGATTATTGCTCCCCATTTGACTTCTAAATTATTTGAAACCTCTCTCACATCCAGTTGCAGCCTGCTCCATCTTTGGCCGAAACTACAGTCAGAATCCCAAACTGAGTCACTCACTGACAAGGCCTCCAGGCTACGCTGTCCCACTTGCTACCCAGCTAGCATAGTGTGCGGGCCTGACGTGAGCATGTTTACTGCTTAACGAGCCCCCTAGAATTGAAAATTTCTTTTGGTTACTTGATATTGCCATTGCCGGCACCATGCAAAAGTGATTATCAGGCAGGGTTTACACATGAGTTCAACAGGGTTTTCATCATTGGCTCCCATGATACAAATGTGTCTAAAGAAACGAAGATGTCGGCTTTCAGTAGCATAAATGGAATACTGACATTTGCAGTGTCCATGAGTTATCGGGGCAGGACACACACGAATTCCATCCAGGTTTTCTCACACCGCTCTTGGAGCAGTTACCAACTTCGTGTCGGCACCTGTCGTTACCCTGAGTTTCCCCCATTGTTCTGCTGTGTCAGCGGGACCGTCTCCTTAGCCCTTGCACGTCCATGTTCTCTCCCTCCCACGTCCTTCCTTTCTCTTCTGTCCACCCTGTCCCATTGGGCATCATGTGCTCTTGACACCATACACAGTCCTCTGCCCTGTGGGCCCCCTGTTCTCACCCTGAGACCTCACACTGGGTGGGGGTGGCTGTGTCACCGTCTGGCCTTTCTCCCCAATACGCTTTGTTTGCTTTTCCTCATCACTTGCATCTTTGTTCAGCTGTATGACCCAGAGTACGTCTGCACAGCACAGCACAGCACAGCACAGCATGCCAAGTGCACCCTCTGGCTGTGCCGGGGGCCTGCCTGGGAGTGCCTTCTGACTTCAGGCCTGGTCACTCCAGGCCTGGTTAGCAGCGTCTAAAGAAAATACAGCTCTTGCTTTTTTACTCATCCTCATACAAATCTTTTCCCCTCTCCACATACCAGAAAGTGCTAGTTAAACTTCAGTTACATGAAAATGCTGATGCAGGCCGCTCCTTTATACCTGTGCTCCTGCCTTAACCCCAAACGTGTGCGCACACACACACTCCTGTCTCCCTCCCTCTCCCAGAATTTGGGGAAAGGGTCTGCCTTGAGGTTCTTTTATTTTTGTTCCCCTTGAAATACCTACAAATGTATAGTTGGCCTAGATCAGGAAAAACAATGCCATAAAAGGTTTTCACTCAGCGTTCCTCTCCCTGGAAGATCTACAAGTGACGGTCGTCGCCGCACCCCACACGCCAGCTTTCAAGGCGCAAGTACAGCCACTGAGGCTGTTGTGTGGGATCCTGTCAGCCTTCTGACACTGGAATGACTGTGGATTTATAACCCCAGAGTGGAGTAGCCCCTCCCTTTTCTTATTTTCCTAGCTGCTAACAGAGAACTCTCTCCATTAGAATTGAGAATCTGTCTTAAGATTAGTGATTCTGCGAACTGACTAGATGAGTGTAATTCTGTGATTTGTGAGACATGCATTAAAACAGCCAGCAGAGCATTCTGATTATCTGCTTACATTCAAAGAAAATAGAATTATCACTGCAGTTAAAGCCTTCTAACACAATCTACAATTTTAGGGATCAAAGTATTAGATGTGCTGCTTAAGGACTGGTTCTACTTAAAAAGAACTGGAGTTGGCAAGACCGTTCCCTTCCCAGATGTTTAAAAAGAGACCACTTTGGTGATTCAGAACACCCTACACCATGCATTCCTTTACCATCAGCAACCCCCGCTAAAAAGGAAAAAAAAGCCACCTCACCAAAGTTTGTGAAAATGTAGGTAGTGCTTACCCATGTTTTTTGGGAGACCGGAAATAAGTCATTCTTACAAGAAACCAGAGTAAAGATGCCGTCATTGTAAACACAGTGCCATGAGGCCTGTGCGTTCGGACTGCCCCGAGCACTCACGCCTCCCAGTGACAGCAGCTGACCTTGGCTGAGCGCGTACCGTGTGCCACGTACTGTGCTGAAGGACTTTACTGCCTCACTTGGAGGTACACAGAACCTGCACTGAGCTGTACCACCTTAATGGAGTCAAGTAAAATCCCCAGTTATTCCATCTTGCACGTCGTCAGTCGGAGAATGGACCACAGGGAGCCTGTCTGGCACTGCTCTGGGTAAGGTCACTGCATGCACTGCTGTCATCCTGCCATTCACGTCATTCTCTTTGACGCTGAATCTTGCTGCTATGATGATCTCGACACCAAGCGTCCCTCCCCTGGGCCCTTCTCCCCGTGAGGGTGATGGGAACACAGTGAGCCTCGGGGTGTGATAACCTGTTTCAGGTCTCCTGCCTCTGCGAGGCCAGCGTGAAGGTGTCGCCTTTTACAGGGAAGGGATGTTGGTCTTATTAGCCTGAGTTTTGAGGGCAGCTGGTACTTAATAGCGCACCTTGGCTATAGCTCCAGTTAGTTGAGGTAGAGAATATTAAAATTTACTTTTCTCTCTATTCAGCCCTTCTAGCATTTTCTCAGCGCCTGTTATTTGAGGCATCCTACTTATGTTCAGAGGTGTTTTGCTAAGCCATTTCAACTCATTCTGCCATCCCTTCTGCCATACTCACGAGAGGCTGCAGGGCTGGGCCACTATTTATGGAGTTTGGAGGCCCTAGGATTCCGGTATCTCCCGTGTCCGCCCTGCCATGGGCTCTGTGGCATCTCGTGAGCCCTAGTGGCCAGCAAGGAGAAGTTGCATGAGACAGATCCAGATCCTGGCTCGGCCTAAGAACTTTCTCATACCCACATCCAGCAGAGGGGCGAGCTGCCCCAGGGTTCGTTTGGAGCTTCAGTGACTGCTGTCAGAGACCTGGGCTGCCAGCTGACTCAAGGACGGGACTAACTAAAATTCTGTGTTTTTCTTCCCCCTTCTCCAGCTCTTTTCCTCTCAAAAATAAGTGGTTCTGCAGGGGCCGGCTCTGACGCCATCTCCTGATCTCCTTCATGTCCTAGGCATCCTTGGAACCCCAGCAAGTAGAAACCACCCAGGTGTGAGGCCTCAGTTGGCATGGCCCCATGAGAGGGTCCACTGGGTCCTCCACCTGTAAGAGGCAGCTTGTTTCACTAGCTAGCTGGTGGAGTTTTAGCTTCTCCACTGCCCCCGCTAGACAAACCCGCCCTAACGTGAAGGAAAGATGGCGTCTGTGCCTCCGTTTATGTTGGTCCAGCGTGGGCCTCTCCGGTGGCGTTGAAACGTTGGCGTGGAGACGCCGACTCCTCCCGCGGAACGAGCGCGTGCGCAGTGGCCAGCACGCAGGGCACAGCCGGGTCCCAGACTGCGCCCCTGGTAGCGCTTCCGGCTTCCCGCTTCCCATCAAGTTTCATTCTCACTCTCACTTTCTGGCCTCCTCTGAGCACAGAAACTTTTTTTTTTTTTTTTTTTTTTTTTTTTTGCTTGCTTTACTGGAACTAAGAGCCCAGCATAAACTTGTGAGGGTCATCTTTCCACTTTATCATTCATCGAAGCTATTAAACTGGAAACAAAACGACATTAGTGCTGTATTAATGTAAACAGCAGCCACTCTAGTGATATTACATTGAATTCTTGTTTTTATGCCAGATTCGTGGGGGGCGGGGGCTCAGCACATACATTAGTAGAGTGGATTGAACGAAGGTGAGAGAGCTCCGTTGTGGGCTCCTTTTAAGAGCATTGTCTAGTTATTTGCCTTGAAAACCACATTTCAACGTGTTGAAATCAGTGAACCCCTTAATGATGAGCCTCTGAAAGTGGGCACCATGAAACCAAAACCAAAGTCACTGGGGGCGGGCGGGGGAGAGCTGCCCTGTTCAAGCATGGTGGCTCTGGTGAGGCTTCTCTCTGTTGCTCCTTGCTTTTGCCAGAACACTCCTCTCCGAAGGGCCTCTGCTTTTCCTAGTCGTTTTTCTCACCCGGTCATAGAAAGCAAGGCTGTGCAGCCCGCTCTCTGCCCCATTAGTTCAGACAGAAAGAGAATGGCCTCTGCTGTGTCCACCCCCATTTTCTTCAGACTTACCCAGGCTCAAGGTGGGGCTCTGTCCCTACCAGGAAATGCCAAGAACATCATAGTTGCCTCCCTGGAAGAGCCCATAGCCTTCTCTGATTTCCCATGGGCTCCCCTCCCTTCCACGGTCACGGTCACTTGGGTATGCAGTACCTTCCAAGGATAAATTTCTATTTATGTTTTTTAAGTGCCTAAGCAAGTTACAGGCCTCTGGAACCTTCCAGAGAGTCAGCCTGTGCCCTGCCCCACCCCCACCCCCCTGCACTTATCCCTCCAAGGAGGGCATGGGTGGCTGCCCCTCTCCAGGGTCCCCAGCGTTCTGCAGGCAGAACAACTGCAAGGGCAAGCACGTGGGGCAGGGTCGTCACTGCCTCTTCAGGCTGGCTTTGTCACTCTTTCCTGTGCTGCTTTTTTCGGGGTGTTTCTGTTGATAGTGTTGTTATGGTCTTGGTTCAGAGACAATGTTCAGGAGCCTGCTTAGCGCAATCTGTAGCTACTAAGTGAAGAAGATAGAGGAGCAAGATAGCCTCAGAGCAGATTCTGTCTTTGTCAGCAGCTGCAAAGCCCATCCAGATCCAGGAGGCAGAGTCAAGTGATCATAGTTAAAAACATGATGATTCATTTGCCATCATTAGTCACTGGAACCCTGGCCACCTCTCTGAGGCCTCTCTTCCTAGATCTGAGGTTCAGGATGTCTGCTCACAAGGGCTCAGAAAGGCCGTCATTGGTAGGGATGAAGCAAGATCAGAAGTGTGCTTTTGAAAAATGAGTGTGAGATTATTTGCTTGCCTTTTTTTTTTTTTTTTTTTAAAGTAATTTAAGTCTGACCTAAATTTGGGGCCTTTACTCCGTGGTGAGTGTACGACGGATTGTCTTGTTACTGCACACTGTTCACATCACAGCACTAAGCAACGCTCAGATGATTTGTTGGTGCATTAGAAGGTTTTGCAAAATGGAACAATCCATAGCCAGGCACTTTATTTTCATTAATAATCCAGCATTTTTGTTCAGACAATGTAATAACCGAAGCGCTGGGCATTGACATTTCACACGTAGAGGCACGTTTGCCAGAGGGATTCTTCTGACTTGGATAGAGAAGGGAGGCGGGTGGATGAAACTGATCAAGTGGGGGAAATGCTGTCGTGGTGGCCATGAAAGCAGTGCTTTTCTGCAGCGTGTTACACCAGCCCAGGTGTGGGCAGTCACTGCTACGCTCAGTTCTCCAGATGCTATTTTTACAGGTTCTACCAAGTGCTTCTCAATTACCCCAGTTGTAATTGAAAGAGAGATGAATGTAAGCGAGAGGTCATGAGCTGGGGGAACAACAGTGCAATGCAATTAGAGGCAGGAAGAGAGGCCCCGTCTTTCCACTTAACTGGACTTGAACTCTCCTGCGAGCGCAGAGTACTGGGGAGTAATTGCGTTGTGGAATGATGTGCAGCTTCGTCTACGTACTGTCATTGGAGGGGTGGGAAGTAGCTGGCGCAGCAAGTTAGAAAATGGAAAGCAAGCTTGACGGTCGAAATTTGATCAGATACCATGGACCAGATGCCTTGGGACTACCTGAAAGTCTTTAGCATCCACCAAATACTCGAGTATCTGTGAGGGGCTGTGCGGGAGCCCCGTAGGACGGGCTGGGGGCAGCGTGCCCCTGTTGCCTTGGCCATTGTGTGTCTTAGTCTTTGTGTTTCCCTTTGGCGTCTCTGGGTCTCTATCCTCATCTTGTGCACCATGTGTCCCTGAGGGGAGTCGCACCTGTGTCTGAGTCTGCTGTAAGGTGTTCAGTCTACCTCAAGGGGTCATCATGGTCAACTCTGTCCCATAGCAATCCTTCTGACATCGCCACACACACTGGAATGTATATCTGCCCCTGGGCTCCGCCTTCCCCATCAGTAACCTCCTGACCCCATCTTTCTTATAATCACCACAAACTCCTAGTGCAAATTGGATGCTGCTTTAAATGTGAAAACAATTGTTCAAAAGCTATAAAACCTGAATGAAAGCTAAAGCTGAATTTATAAGCCTTGTTGCATATGAGCCAAAAGTGCAAAAAGCTCTATATAATGAACTAACCTGCCACTCGTATAAATATAAATATATATAAATATATTAAAATCAGACTGTTCTACAAAATTGTGTATTTGTATTTTTGTGTACGTACAATTTTCTGCTAAGCAGAAGGAGGATGTAGTATAGGATGCTGTGAGAAGAGACTTGGTTTAATCCTATTTCTTTGTTACTTATTTTTGTTAACATCAGATGCCTGTCTTTGTCTTCTATGTGTATGACACTGTTTGGAAAGCTGCAGTATCTCTCTTCCTTAGGTCCAGCGTCCATTAGAGAATCACATCTGGGGTTGAGAGTTGTCCAGGCCACCAGACTTGGGTAAGGGGACGGAGGTCGGCCCTATGCTGCCCAGGAGCCACTCGTGGTCCTGAGGGGGGACTGAGCCGGGGCAGGGCCTCTGAGCAGCAGAACCCCACTTCTAGAAGTCAGCTTCCACACAAAAGATTGCTGGCTCTGTCTACCAGTCTCTCCACAGGGCCCGGAGGGAGGGGACGCGGGGCCTCTGTGAACGGAGGAACGAGACCTCTTATCCCTGGGCCAGAAGTCTACCCAGAAGGCAGGAGGGCTCCGCCTGGCTGCAGTGCCAGCTCATGGGCCGTCCCCAGGCTCCAGGTCCCTCTTGGAGAAATCGCTGCCTTTTTCAGATGAGCATACCTAAATGCCTCCCCTCTGCTGAGCTGCTGGCGCTCTACCACCCAGACCTCCAGCCCAGTTCCCTGGACACATCTCAGAACCCACCTTCCCGGTGCTAACACACAAGAGGGGGGTAAAGTGGTGGCCACTAAGGGTCAGGAGCCCACCACCTGAGAGGCCAGGCCGGAAAACAAGCTCCGTGTGCCCAGGGCAGCCGGCTCTTCCACCATGAAGGCCCCGACCCTTGCTGCCCGCCCACCCTCCACCCCACTCCGGTCCCTGGTGAGCTGAGCCTTCTCTGAGGGAGAGGGATACTGCGCCTCCGCCCGTGGGACTCACTTACAACCATGTGTAATAAATGACTGTAGCAAGAAGCCCTTGTTTCTGGGTGTAAATGGTCAAAGAAACAAGTGCTCTATTGTATTGATTAAACTAGTTTCAATGAGTCCTGTATCATTGTATCTCCTATTCTGGATTAGTGCCTTTTGGACAGTAGACTGTTCTCTAATTAAAATGTAGTATATACTGCTTTTTTGTACAGTTTTGTTTTAATAAAACTTTTTTTTAATTTGTGTTTATTTTAGTATTGTACCTATTAGAGAATAAAATGTATAACTGAACAAAGACTGGCTGGGATTTCTTTGGGAAACAACGGTCATCTGGGATGTGCCCGACACCAAAAAGGGGTGGAAGCGTGGTGGTTTGCGCATCTGTCCCGTGGGCTTTAAAAAGGGGCCGTTGTACCCAGACACCCTAGGATGCGTAAAATGGTGACAAACTACCTGATTGACAGGGAATGCCGCACTCAGGAAAGCCCCTGCATCACCGACTGCTGACTCCAAGCAGTGGTCCATTTCCTGTCTGCTCTGAATTCTCCCTCACCCCCAGGGGTGGCCCGGCCCCCAGACCACGCCTTCCCAGCTTCCCTTCCTTCCTTCCATCTCCCCCCACCCCCATCCCCAAACCCCTAGGCTCCCCTTCTCCACCTTCTGCTGTTTTGTGCTGAGCAGTGAAAACTCACATTTTTACTCTCCCACTCCAAGCCAGACCCTGAGCTCATTTTCTTAAAAGAGCCATCTTTCCTGGAGCTTCCCCTTTAGCAGTAAAATAAAATCAAAATTAAGTTAAATTAAAAATTAAATAAAAATTTAAAAATAAAATAAATAAAATAAAGCTGAAGCTTTGTTATTTGTGTTTCTTTAAAGGCCTCTGATGGTTGGGATCTAATTCTAAAGTGGGAATCCAGGACAAAGTGCCCAAGCTCCCCTAACAGTCTCAAACCAACTTACTTTGCCCCTTCTCAGAGAAAACCTGAAGTATACAGTCTGTTTTCACATTATACATAATTAGAAAAAGTGCAAAATTTTAAGCTGCCCCCAAACCCTAACTTGCCAAGTGGAAGTCGAGCAAGGAGCAGAACTAAGGACCATCCCCACCCTGTGTCCCTCTTTGCTCTTTCTGGTTGTCCTTCGTGCCCCACCTGGAAGTCTTCCCCACCTGCCGCCTCCACCTTCGTCTCCTCTGAGTCCTCCGAACACATGTGCCTACAAGTAACTCTCACCCTCTACAGCCTCTGGGGCCCCTCCTGCGAGCACCATGCACTCTGGATCTGCCCCACTGCTGGCTGTCCAATTGCTTGTTTCCACTGTGTGCAAACGGGTGAGTAAATGATTGAAATAAATGTGACAAATCCACTAGAGCCCATTTTGGGGTCTGAGCAATCGTGAAAAACCCCAAAGCCTTATGCAGACAAGCGAGATCTCACTGAGTTGCAAAAGAGTAAGCAGCAGCTCAAAACTGTAGATCAATTCTACATTCAGACTCCTGCCTCAGAGCAGGGTAGCTCCTGGCAGCCAAATTTCTGTCATTCTTTGGCAGTGCCTATCTCTGAGAATAACTCCTGGGCACTTATGAATATAAACAGCCCTGCTGAGAATGTGCTCTGACTGATGGCCACCTCCAGTCAGCCACTCCCAGCGGCTGCAGCTCTACATTTGCCAGTACATTTTATATCGGACGGAGGGAAACAGCAGGGCCACCAGCCGACCGTGTCCATCACCGGTGCTGGGCTGCACCTGTGGCTGTAAGGAGGCCCTGCAGGCAATCTCAGAGGCAGCCCACTCACCTTCCCAGGTCAGAGGAGTGGGGGCCACCGTCCCCAGCTTCCGTGCTGGGCTGCACAGCTGGGCACCACAACTTGAGGACATGGGCCTCATGGGCAAGCAAGGCCTGCCAATTATCACAATTATCATCAGGCTCCACAGCTGCAGGGAGTGGACCCGGCCCAGGTGGCACCCAGAGCCAAAATCTTCCTCCTTTCCCTGAACACCCTGTTGTAGAACCTTCAAGGGTCTACTCAACCCACCAGTGCAAACACGAAAAGTCCTCTGCTCCCCATTTAGGGGGTCTGGCATGGGGCCAATCGTGAGATCAAGGCAAGCGGTGGAGCTGTGTCCTGACAGCTGGGACATCCCTGCTCCAAAGAACTGGCCTGTCCCCACCCACCTCACCACTCCTGGGCCAGCTGACTCCCAGCCAGCCCAGCAGCTCTAATTACCTTGGGCCTAAGGCCACCAGAAAGTTTCTATTGGTTCCTGTTAAGAAGTCTCAACTGAAGGGTATAAGACTGACCACAGAACCGGCAGGGCCTCTTGGTTCTTTAGTCTGAGTACAGGGGCCAGGAGGTGTGCTGGGGTGCCTACTGCTTCCCTGGCCTCACTCTTCCAGGCTCCGTCTTGAAAAGCCCTACCTTGATCACTCAGAACAAAGTCACCCTAGCCCTGTGGGACAGCTTAGAATGAGCCCAAACATCAGGGTGGGAAGCAGAAAGCAACAAGACAGACTGACCATAGACAGAGGCAAGAAATGATCTGGTTTTATTTAGAAGCAGCTGGTCATATGACAGAAAGGCATATATGGTACAAAATTACAGAGATTTAGTTCATTATACAATACAAATCATTAAGTCTTTACAATTCATTAGAGTCTTTGGATTTTTTCTTAACTCCATTTCATGTGTAGGAAATCAATATACTCTTCTAATCAAAATCACGTCTTTACATGGGAACCGGTCGTATTTACAGAACTCTACACAGAGATGTTCTAAGACTCTCCCAACAAAGTTAGTGTCGGCAGCCTGGCAGAAGGCACAGTGGACTTCTCAGAGAGCAAGATGTGTGTGGGGACAATGGAGTCAGTGTCCTGAGGATAAAATATAGGCTGAACTCTTGGTCCCTAAGGTAAGGCACAGCAGACACAGGTGACTGCAGAGGCAGCCCTGAGAGCTGAGGGCACCAGGAGACGCGGGCTCACAGGCAGGCCTCGGCCAAGGGGGCTAATCTTAGCGGAATAAATATCCATGGACTTCTAGTCAGTTTCGCGCCCAGGGAACTTTAAACCAGGAGGAGAAAATGTAAGGAAGTTAAGGGGGGATCTAACTCTTCCAGATTCAACTGTTCCATTCACAGCTCATCCTCTCACTAGAGACACACACAGGTCACGGCAGGCCCCTTCTGCTCCTAATGGCCAGGCTGGGCATAGGGACTGCCGCCCCTCTCTGCCCTCAGTCCCCTGGGGATGGGGGCGGGCAGTGACCTTGCGGGTGCAGAGCGGGAGGCAGAGGCCAGAGTCCGTGCCTGGAGGTGTTCTTGCGGTGCCTCTACTGCAGGGCGGCCTGGCCCGGCCCGGCCCACCCCTCCTGCCGACACGGTAAATCCCAGAGCCTGGGGCCTTCTGGGAACAGAATCTCAAGTCCTAAACCTGACGCTGTATTTAAAGTTAGGTCCATTTTAAGGAGAGAAATATGACGGATGAAATGGAGCCCCTCCATTGAGCTCCCCGCTCTCTGGCTTGCACTTTCGGCCCAAAACACGCTGGCTTGTGGGGACTGCCCGGCCTTGCGGCTTTAGTGACCCCACCTGCACGGCACCACTCTTCCAGTCACAGGTTAACATCAGAAGCGAGCGAGACAACGCAGATGACGGAGCAGGGCAGGCTTCCCCCTAACCAGCCCTGCTCCCCGCCTAGGAGGAGGGCCCCCCGAGCCACGCAGCAAGGCAGGACTGCAACAGAGCCTCGCCGCCAGGGCCCTGAGCACACCCTGCGCAAGCCATCGACATACTGGCCCCGAAGGGAAGTCCAGGTTCTGGAGCAAGTAAGACCCCCGGGGGGCACCAGGACCACAAACCCTGCCCCCTGCAAGGACCCAGCACCCCTCCCCGCACTGCGCTCTTACAGGGATGCCAGGGCGGCCAACATGCTGACCCCCAAGGCACTAGCAGCTCACCAAAAGCACCAATGGGACGGACGTCTGCTCTCTAACACAGTACCAGGCCTGACCAGAACACACTCAGTCTAGAAACAGCCCAGGCAAGCTGCGAACCACAGCGACAGTGCTTTCCGCACAGTAGGCACAAACAGCTGAAAGCTGTGACCAAGCTGCCCACCCCGTCAACTCCGGTCAGCTACTCACGAGACCTGCGCCTGCGCGCGCAGCTGTGGCGCAAAGCCAGGGAACGCCGCTGCCGGGGCGGGGGGCGGGGTTGGCGGGAGACGCTCCCGCACAGGGAACAGAGTTTGGGAGATAAAGAGGGTGGTCCCGACATTTCTTCAGACAGCTAGTCAGACCCAAGTCACTCAAGGCTCTTCCATTGTCCCCAGTTACCGATTCTAGGTTAGCCTGTCCCATTTTAATTAAACCCAAGGATAGAGCACGACGCCCCCACCCCCCACTGACCTTCCCCGACAGTTCTGGAAGGTTGCTGACACCGTGTTACAGGGCAGATGGGCTCCAACGTGAGGATCACACCCACCCACCACCGTCCATTCCCACAGTGTCTTCCCGCTAACGAGCGTGGGGCACAGCCTGCTGCCCGCGCGCGGGTCATCGAGGCTGTGGGAGCCAGAGCTGCTCTGCCCAGAGAAGGGGTGGTGCTGGGGCCCGTGCCCACCGACCACGCTGATGACGGTGACACAGAGAAAACTCTAAAACCAACTTTTAAGAACTTCCATGCTGGTTAAGTAGAAAAGCAGAGCCCAGAACTGATAGAGACACATCGTTCGGGGACACGCACCCCGCAGGTGCTCCCCCAAATGCTGACAGGAAGGAGTACAAGGCAGGGCCTGCCTCGGAGGGGCGAGTCCCGACGACCTGGGGCACCCAGCAGGCCCGCGCCGCCCCTGGGGGACGGACACAGGCGCCTCCTCCGACCCTCTCGGACAGAGCACCAGCCCTGGGCCCCTTGTGTCCGGCTGCCGGAACCAGAGAAACAGGAAGACACCTACCTCCTGGGCCCGGGGTGCTGTGTGGGAAGGACGGGGCGCTGTGTGGGAAGGACGGGGCGCTGGAGGCAGCCATCACCGGGGGAACCGAGGGTTCGGAGCCGCCGCCGAGAGCCGCGCGCATCCGCTGGGGGCGGGGGCAGAAGGTCCTCATTAAGGGCCGTGGGTGAAACCACTAAAACCTGGGGGCGGGCCCAGGGCCCAGGTGCTCCAGCGAGGGGCTGGGGCTTCTGGGAACTGGAAAAACCACCATGGAACTTGCCTCGGCTTTAGCCCGCCTGCTGTGAGAGAGCCTGTCCAGGCCTAAAACTAGGGATCTGTGCTGGGGAAAGCCAAATGAGTAGCGGCCCTGTCCTCCCTTCTATTAAAACGGGGGAGGAAGTGATGGCGTGGCAGTGCTGGAGGGGCTGAGGTCTCGTCAGGGGCCCGTCGACCCCGGGGTGGATGGGGGAGGGGGCCCAGCCCGGCAGCAGCTGTGAGCGATTCCATTTCACCCCGTAGTTCATGCAGCCGCCGGCCCTGCGGGCCGGGCCGGCAGGAGAGGCAGCTTCACCTGGCCGGAGCTGCCCGTTAGGAGGCGAGACAGAGGCAGGAGGGTTATCACCACGTGTAATGACCAGGAGCTAATTAACCCTGGGCCCCTCCCCAGTGGGGTCTGAGAGCCGCAGCCATGCTCCGTGGCTGCCGGGACTGGGGCTCTGCATCCCCTTCTGGGCCTCAGGCCCCGCACGGTCTGGGACTGCTACTCGTGAGGGGCTTCAAATCCCCAGAGAACTAGAGATTTTCAAAAACAGGTTTCTGAATGTCGTTCTTAAAGTCTAAACATGAGAACTAAAAACAGGCAGCCAGGACTGCTGTGTGCAAACCCCAATTAAGGGGACAAATGGGGTGGGGGCACAGTTGGTGTCCAGCACTGGGTCACAGGGCTCTTGCCTCAGGAAGGACCAGGGGCACTGCTCCCCCTCAGGTTCATGGGCCCTGGCGGCTCTCCGCTCTGCTCCCCGCAAACTCCGCACTACCCCAGTCTGCGAGGCACCTGCCCTCTTCCAGCTCCCACAGAGGCCCTGGGTGCTGGCAGGTGGGGGCGACTGCTCCCTCTGGAGGCCCAGACTTAGCAGGGAGTCAGGGTACAGAAGTGCCAAGTTACACTGGTCTAAGGCCCTTCCCAGAAACCAAAATTGCACCAAATAAGGTCATCATGCCTCTGACTTTGTCACTGACTACAGAAGCACGACATAATTCTCCCAGTTTTTGCTGTCATCTTAGAGTAAGGCCACTTGTGTATGTGCGTTAAAGGAACAGGAGGGGGGTCATCCTCTGGCCCCTCCGGGACCCACCTGAGGTGGAAGGCTGGCAGCTCCCGAGGGACCAGAGGCTGGCTGTGTGCAAGGCAGGCCCAGGCACTTGCACCCAGGCAGATGATTGTGGCTTGCGAATGATTTCGGATTTTGAAAAAAATAAATATAAATAAATATATTCCAAGCACTCTGTTTAAGGAATAAATGGCAAAGAGAAAAAACCTTCTAGGTACAAAGATGCTAAAACACCCACCGAGAAACTGCTGAGAAACCCCGTGGGCAAGAAGAGGGACAGGCGGGAGGGAGCAGGCCCAGCGCCCACTCTGGGGCACACAGGACCTTGTGCCAGGAGCCCCCAGGACGCCAGGCAGAAGCACTGTGGGGAGCACAGAACTTGGTGTGGGGGATGTGGGGACAAGAAGGGTGCACAGAGCCTGAGGAGCAAGCCAGCACTTAGGGCGGGTGGGCTGGGGCACCAGGCCTGGAGGCAGAGCGGGGACGGCCTGCCTCTGGGGGAAGGAAAGGCACTAGTGATGATTATTCTTCAAGTTAAGAGGTTAACGAGGTTGCCAGAACAGAAAAAGGAGCAACAGCCCCCAGGCTCAGGGGATGCTGACGAGGGGCCTTATGCCCCAGGCCTCACTCCTCACAACCCAGGCTGCTCTGAGCTCCTAGAACCTTCAACCCCATTACCCTGCACAGAGGCCTCCTAGTTCTCTGTGTAGAGAAAGAAATAAAGCTTCCAGACTTCCTGGAGAAATGGAGAGGTCACCAGCTCTGCGTCCTGCAAAAAGCCTTCATTGCCTGCACCCCCAGGGAAGGGGGTTTGAGGGGACGCCCCAGGGCTGTACCAGCTGCCCAATGACAGTGTCCGCCCAAGAGGGCCACAGCGTCGGCACTGGCTCAGCTGGCCCAGGATTTCCGGTTCTCCGGGTTCTTATGGCTCCTGTCGGCCCGCAGAGCCGCGGTGCCCTCAGCCTTGACAAGAGCTGCTGTCAGGGAGGCCAGGTTGGTGCTGGATCCCGAGAGGGTGCTGCTCCTACGGGGCTCGGGGGTGCCCTGCAGCCTAAGCCCCGTGCTGCGCCGCCGGCCTGCGCCCGCTGCCCTGCGCACCCGGCCCGGCCTCACCAGCAGCCCGTAGCCAGGGTTGCACTTGAAGTACTGCTTCCCTCCGATGGAGCCATCGTTCTTACCTGAAAGGAGAGTAAAAGAAGATGTGAGGGTGGCTCCGGAGACTGCTCACGACTTTCACGGCCCCACCCGCTGTAGGACCCCCACATGCCAGATGCCCCCAGGCCCTGCACACAGGTGCTCACCATTGAACAAATAAGCCCAGGATGACCATCTAGGCCAGCGGTTCTCAACCTGTGGGTCACGACCCCTTTGGGGGTCCAACGACCCTCTCACAGAGGTCACCTACGACCATCGGAAAACACCTATCAGATATTTACATGACGATTCATAACAGTAGCAACATTACAGTTATGAAGTAGCAACGAACATAATTTTATGGGGGTCATCACAGCATGAGGAACTGTATTAGAGGGCCTCGGCGTTAGGAAGGTTGAGAACCACTGATCTAGGCCATGAGCCCTGATGCCTCTGAGCTGTGTTTCCAGCCCGAGCGTGGCCCTGGTGACATCTCAGTGAACATCCAACCCGCACCCTCAACTCCACCGGAACAACAAAGAACTCTGGTCCCCGCATCCTGCGCCCTCACCTGCTCTCTCAGGCTCTCACATGTGGTCATGACTCTGGTCTCAGGCCACATTCAGGTGTCAGCCTGACTCCTTTCTCCCACTGATGTTCCACAGTCCCCCAGGCCTGGGGCTTCAACATCACACTTCTCCTGGTTCTACCACTTCTCACCACCTCCGTGCCACCACTCATCCTGGCCTGGACATCTGCGGCAGCCTCCCCCGCAGCCTTCCCACTCTCCACCCCAAGTCTATTCTCCTAAAATAAAGTATCTTTTAAAACCCTCCAAGGGTTTCCTCATCTACCTTACTCTTGGAGACCAGCTACTGCAGCTCTGCAGCCTCTCTGCGCCCCCCAAATGCAGTGAGCTCGTCCCTCTGCAGAGCGTGTGCCCGAAGGATCCCTTCAGCTGTGATGCTGCCCTGCCCCACTTCCTCTACCTCACTCATGCCCGTGCTCCCCTCATTATTATTTAAAATATCCCCACCCCCACCATCCTCCATCTGCTCAGTCCATTTTATTTTCTCCACTAAGTAGCACTTAGTACTATCAATTTCATTTGTTTGTTTCCTTGGTAATTTTCTCCCCTTTACAATAAAAGTCCAGTGAAAGCAGGGACTTTGTTTTGCTTACCAAGGCATCCTGAGAACCCAAGACAGTGACTGGAATGTAGCAGGTGCTTACTATTTATTTGCTGGGTGAATTCATCTATTTGCTAATCTCCCTTTACTTCTTGAGTTCAATTGCAAATATAAACTTCTTTCCCAATTCCCCTCTGCATTTCAGCAGAAATGGAGTTTAAAAAAATATTCCAGTCAGTGCTCCATTAATCTAGAACCAGTTTATGACACTCTTGGCCAAAATTATTTTTAAAGACAGTGAGTGACTTCCCAGCTGAGCTGAGAGGCCCAGAGACAGAGTTCGTGTGGGGCAGGGCTGGCGTTTCACCAAGGACAGCTCCTCAGCACGCCCCCACCGGGCCTTTCCACCTCCACGCCTCAAGGGCTCCACCCACCAGGCCACACGCCAACTCTCCTAATCCCAGCCCTCACCTAGTAGAGAGGCTGGGTGGGAAGGCAGAATGAACAGCAGCCTGAGAGTTCTCAAAATGTTAAACACGGCATTAACTCCTGTGTGTCTACTCAAGAGAAGTGAAAACTTGTGTCCGCACAGAAACTTACACACAAACAGTCCCAGCAGCACTATTCACAATAGCCAAAAATGGAAGCAATCCAAGTGTCCATCAACTGACAAATGGATGAACACAATACGGGGCGTCGCACAATGGGATATTATTTGGCCACAAAGAGGAGTAACACATGCTACAATACACCTGGGTAAACCTGGGAAACATGCTCAGTGAAATAAGTCAAACACAAAAGCCCACATATTATAGGATTCTACTTACATGAAAGTCCAGGTTAGGACATTTCATAGCAATTTAGACAAAAAGTAAATTAATGGTTACCTAGGGCTTTGAGGAGGCGAAGTGTCGTCCTAAGGGACACATAGCGTATTTGCGGGGGGGGGGGGGGGTTGATGAACCCTATTGTAAAATTAGATTATGGAAATAGTCACACAATGTAATATACAAAGAACCTTTAGATTATATACTGCCAACAGGTGGGTTTTATAGTATGTAAACTGTATCACAATAAAACCGTGTTTTAAAAAAGCATCTGAAGCACAAAGTCTTTCATTAAGTCCTATCCTTGGGTTTTCTGAAAACGATGGCCTATTCACTTTATTATTTTATTATTATTATTATTATTTTTTTGGTATGTGGGTAGCTCCCTGACTGGGAATCGAACCCAGGCCGCAGCACTGACAGCACCAGCGCAGAAGCCTTAAGCCACTACACCATCAGGGAACTCCAGCCTATTCACTTTAAACTGTGCTGTTCTGGAATGAGGCTTCATAGACTGGCATGCCCGCAACGGATCTTAGATCACCTTGTGTCGTCTGAGCCCAACCCGTGGGCCCAGGAGCCTCGGGCTGTCTTAGTGACAACTGAGCATCCACTTGGGCTCAGCGTCTGTAACCTGAGCAAACACAGCAGATACAGCTACTACTATAGTTCAAATGCAAATGCTCCTGTGACTAAAAAAAGAATAATGGCATTTAGGTTCATTACCAAATTTAGAGCGACTCTCAATTAATGTCTTAGGTTTCTGAGAAATTTCTGGAGGTTAAGAAAAGAGAATTTGACTCTTAAAACACTTAGGAAAAGCTTAGCTAGCGAAAATTCCTGAATGTGAGAAGTAGCAACTCAGAGGCCCAGCGAGGTCAAATGATGAGTCCAAGGACACACAACCAATTTCTGGCAGCACCAGAGAAGCAGGGCCAACACCTTCCCGCCAGACTACAGTTAGCCTGTTCAGTCACCTCCAGTGTCAGGAGCCTGTCCCAAACAAGCAGCACTTACCCGAAGGTAAGTCCAGCTCCACTCCAATCCATGTCCCCTCCTGAAAGTCAGTGGGCCCGATGTATCTCACAACGCCCGCCTTGTTGGCGCCCACGGTGACATATTCCCCTTCTCTGAGCCACTCTGGGACTTCACTGGCTTCTTCAGAATCAGAGGACACTTCCAGCTTCTCCAGGGCCTGCCCTTCAGAGCTCCCATTGCCCGGGCCCCCTAAGGCTGTTGGGTCCTCCTCAGCCCCAGAGGGGCAGCTGGGGTCCCCACCAAGCATGCGTGCAAATGACTTCAGCTCCGAGGTCCGCACCTTCCGGATTCGGAACGGCGATGCTGGTGCAGGCGACTGAGACAGGAGATCAGGAGGCAACTGTGGTTTGGAGACATCAGGCTCTAAGCTGGTGGCCAGCTTGGCTTGGTCCTTGGGTCTTCCTAGCGGCTTGGTGACAGAAGAAAGGTCACCCCCACACCTGGGTGACTCCTGGGGGGCAGATGTGGGAAGACCAGTGGGTGAAGTGCTCGCTTCTTCGTTCTGTTTCTCCAAGGAAACTGCACCCATGGCCTGGGCTGCACTAGCACTGTCACCACCACTCCTCGCAGTCTGTTTTGCTGGGACAGGCAGTGACGGAAGGCTGCTCTGACCCTCCAGTGGAGCAGCGCAAGCACTGTCTGCACCAGGGGCAGCAGATGGAAACAGGGGTTCAGTCTCCGGGCTGGCCTGGCCGGGGACAGGAGGGGGTGAGCCGGGTGTCTGTGCACCAGCTTGGACCATGACATCCAGGCTCGGGGCGAATGCATCCGACAGTGTGGCAGTGGAGACGCTGTGCGAGAAGTACCCACTGGAGGCCTCACTCAGGGGGCTGGGTGGCCCCTCCTGCACTTCGGGGACCTGGGTGTTGGTGGCCACACACTGTGGTGGAGGTACTTGAGTTCGTTTGTCGTACGTCTTCACCACCGGGGCCATGGGCACAGTCACATCAGGGGCCACACTAACCCCCACATTCTCTCGGTGAGTCTGAGCAGGAAAGGCGGGACAGATAACTGGTTAGAATTCAAGGTCAGGTATGCATTTCCAAAAGAACTGAGACAGATGCTGCGTTAGTTGAAACCCTACAGCGTCGGCAGTGAGAAGAGCACTGCGGTGCAGTAGGCCAGACCCGGTTCCAACATCAGCTCCTCCACTCACCTCCACCTGACCGGCTTTTCGGGCACTGGATCCTGGGGGCCCCGGTGCACTCTGCGTGTGCTGAGAGCAGAGCAAACGCCTTGCCCCTTCCACTGCCTCACCTTCTATACAGACTAGGGAGACTAACAGCTACTTGTGACTTATAATAAGAAATACATATTTTGTCTTCATCCACATTTCTGGTACAGAGCTCTTTCCAAAACCCTTGGAATTTCCTAAGTGATAAGAGCAATAGAATGTCTTAATATTTATAACAAGTCCCTTCCAGTAACTCCTGAGCTTCCATGAATAAGGTGACTTTAGAAATCCCCTAAAGAATCAACCACACTTAGAGGGCTGGCACTTTTCAGTCCTACCCCTTGATTTCTGGGGAGGGGGCATCATTCGCCAATGGCCAATGATTTAACCAACCATACTTACATAAAGAAGCCTCCACAAAAACCCAAAAAGATAGGTTTCAGAGAGTTTCTGGAGTTGGTGATCACGTGGAGGGGTGAGGAGAGTGCTGTGCTCAGAGAGTGTGGAAGGTTCGTACCCCTTCCTCAGACCTTGCCCTACACATCTCTTCCACCTGGCTGTTGCTGTGTTCTATCCCTTTATAATAAACTAGTGATCTAGTAAGTAGAATGTTTCTCTGAGTTCTGAGCCGAACTAGCAAATTAATCAAATTCAAAAAGGGTGTCATGGGAACCTCTGATTTACAGCTGGTTGGTCAGAAGTATAAGTGACAAACTGGGCTTGAGACTGGTGTCTGAAGTGGGAGGCAATCTAGTGGGACTGAGCCCTTAACCCGTAGGATGTGATAGCCCACTATTTCTGGACAGACGGCACCATCACTGAGTTGAATTCAGACATCCATCTGGTATTGGAGAATTGCTCGGTAGTGTGGGAAGTAACACATACGGGGCTGCCACCTAGGGTCTGTGTGGTGCAGGGCATTCAAGGCCTCATCACAGAGCATGGCACACAGTAGGCACACAGTAAGACCTCCATTCCCTCACTCCCCCCAGCATCCCCCACCTCCCTGTGCTCAGCCTAAGGACTCTGCTCCCATGGACACAGATCCCCTGCCCACCAGGGAGGCAGAGAGAATCACTAGAAGCCCGAAGAACACTTTTCTCCTGCAAATGTGACAGGATGATCTCATTGGAGGATCTGAAAGTGCTCCAACTCAGCTTCATCAGCTCAAGTTGGAAGTAATGACCCTTGGGCCTGCTACTGGGAGGCAGTGGAAAATGAGGGGACAGAGGCTGCCTGTAGGCCATACCCCTTCTCTGAGAGGCGGCCTTCCAGGCTGATGCTGAAGGTGGGTCCCATGTCACAGGTTAGGAGGCCCTCGGATCCAGGAGACTCAGGCCAAGAGGCAGCCAGCCCCGCAGTGAGGAGCGAATGAGGATGGAGCCAGGTGGCTGGCCTCGCCCTCTCACACCACTGTCAGAGTCACTCCAGCAGCAACAGTCACAAAGCCCCATCTTGGAGGAATGACACAGCCACTGCTCGTCCAAGTGCTACCGCTTCTGAGGCGCTCGTAAGGTGTTCCTTCATTGATAACTTAAGTCATCTGCAGAAGGTGGCAGATTATCTTTCTATTTCCAATTCACAACGACAAGGGGGAAAGACGGCAGGAACGGAGAACGGGGTGGGGCAGAGGAAATGGTGCTGTTCAGAAAAAGAAATATGTTTTCCAATATTTACGGAAAGATTATTTATATTACAGGAATGGCCATTTTCCATTTGAAATACAGGATTTATTTGAGCTGGGAAACAGCTGAGATCTATAAGTCCCTTACAGTTACTTGGCTTAACTCAGCAGTTTGATAAATCATGCATTTTCACGTGATTTGTCATTTATATTCCTGTCTTCAGAGGCCCTCCTTTCCTCACAAGGCACACTTTCAGGGTAAGAAATTAACAGCACCTCCTGAGATTAACAGCCCATTTTTGTGATGGATCTCTGGGCTGCAAAATTTACTAAATCCAATAGATCAATAACTGTCACCAGCATAAATACTCTAAAAGATTAGGCAATCCTTCAATCATTTTCCTTTTGCAACTTATACATGTTTTATTTATTCTTCCCTATCTTACTTTTAATGCCACCAACCAGGTAGGGAAGAATACATGGACACATGACAAGAGCCTAGAATCCAAACAATACCTATGGCCCTGAAATACTATGTGTTCCCTATTCTGTCCTGGGTGAGACCCCATCACTGCCAGATCAACAGCTGCCTGCTGGGTCTCGTCCTGAGGAGCTGACAGTTTAGAGACTTTGGTGCCTTAAATTTCCCTTGTGTTATCCCATTTGCTTCCAAATGAGTCCTGTGATAAAGGCCAGAAAGTATCATCATATTCATTTTATAGCATGGCCCTAGAGAGGTTAAAGGATTTACCCAAAGCCATCAGTAAGTGGAAAACCAGGGATCGGAGGTCAGATCCACAGCCACAACAAAGAAGAGACCAAAAGTGGCGAAGGGGAGCGCTGATTGCAGTGCTCTCTCTCCTGCTGAGCGACAGCAGGCATCCTCAGCTTCCTTCCGAGACCGCACTGCAGGCAGCCACTCCCACTTGACTGGAGTTGATGTGTCAGTGCACACCTACCTGCCGTCTCTGGGTTACAGCCTTAGCATTAGTATTTCTAGAGACTGCCGTGAAAGCCTAGACTTGAGAAAAGCACCATGATGAGCAGCAGCAAGGCTGCCTTGAGCTGCAGAAGCCATGCAGGTCAGGTCCCCTCACCAGTAAAGGACTTGGTCTCACTGTGTCCCACTGGCCTTGAGGCCCTGGTCCTGCCTCAGCAAAATAATAAACACTACTCATGGGGGAGAGTGGGGGACCAAGGGGCAGAGTGGGGGACCACGGCATTATCTTTGGTTAAATTTGTGAACACCGAGGGTGTGCTGGGTTGAAAGGGCCTTCTTTTTAGAAAGGACTGCATTCATGGAGATTTGAATTTTCTTTCAAATTATTTGGCTTTTCTTGCTGTTGTTTTAATAAATAAAATTTTCCTATGTAGAATATAGCATTTCCTAAGAAAATGAGCACACAGTGGGAGAAAATAGATTTGCTACTCATAAGATTAGAAGTGCTGTTCATCTGTGGGAGATCATAAGAGACTATTTTTCTCCCCAGCTTAGCATTAGTCTTTTCACGCTGATATCATGAATCAAAATGAAATGTAAAACTGAGAATTAAGCAAACACTTAGAATAAGGAGATTGTTCTGTTTATAGAAATCGCCTTTGCCTAGCAGTGGGCTATTAAAGCAGCAGACTACATTAGCAGTCAAGCACCTAAAAGTTTAGCAATCATATGATTAACAAGTTGAAAATAGCAAAGTGTAACAAGAAAAATATAGAGGGAGAAGGCAGTGGCCTATATTATGGTTAATTATCAAAACGGGAACCTAAAATAAAAAACCACGGGTGTGGACTCAACAAGTATAACATTGGGGCCACCCACCATATGTTGGGCAGCTACAAGCAAAGATGCCCCCCGCAGACCAACTCACTCACCTCTGCCATCCTGGCCATCTCGAAATCCGGAAGAGCAGGCTGTACCATGATTCGGGGCACTGGCTGAGAAAACAAGTGAACGGTGGGCATAAGGGATCAAGTTGGGCAGAAGAGAGAAAACTAGAAAAGGTTTTAAATGAACAGCCTGTCAACTTTCAGGAATTCTAATGAGTCACTGTCAATTAGGCACGTCAAGTGCTAGGAGTGTCACACTATACAAGGAAATGGAAGAAATAAAGAACACAGCAAGCAGCTTACCCTACAGTCGGCAACATGAGACATGCTAAAAACAGTAATATATACGAGGAGACTCTCACACTTCCATTCATATACGACATACATTAATCAAGGGCTGTGTCTGTACACATAAATGTTACAGGACTTTATAGAAAGAAGTGATTAGGACAGGAAAACTGGGAAAGGCTTCAGGCAGGAGCCGGAATCCAAACCAAGCCTTGACGGCCAGGGAAACCTTGTGGTGCAAAAAGAGTCACAGACAGTGAGGCACAGGGAAGTCAGTCTGGCTGGAGTGCAATTCCAGGGCTTAAGCCAGAGCAGGACAGATACGTGGAGAGAGGCTTTGGTATCTGAAACTAGCCTAGTGAGGTGATGTGCTTAGGACCATCACAGATGTCCAAGCAGGAGATCGAGAAGACTGATTCAGTGGTGGGAGGCAAACTGATTGGAGACATATTTAAAGACTAAGGTGGGCACACCCCTAATGAGACTCCAGCCACAGAGCAGGCGTGAGGAGAAGAGCCTGAATCAATGGACCCAAGAAACATCACAAGAAAGACTTCGTTACTTATGGATGTGTCAAATAGGAAACATCAAAAAAAAAAACAAAAAACAAAAAACAAAAAAAAAACCCAGAATAAAAAATTAGCACCAGGATAAGGAGAAGGGACTTCAGAGGAAGGGGCTGGTGACTGTGAAAGAGAAGCAATCAGGAAATCAGTAGCCACTGAGCTTACAATGGCAGTGGGACACAGGGCGGAAGCGATCATCTCAAAGAAACCAGGAACCCACCACTTCCACCTTTATACCCTCAACCAATCTCTGGTCCCCGGCCCACCCCCAGGTCTCCCTGCTCCAGTGCAAGAGGCTGGACCTCAGAACGCTCAGTTCTGAGAGGGCTCCATCCTGGCGGAACAAACACTCCTAGTCCCCTCTCACAGGAGTTGTCAAAAGTGGCTGTGGGTTTAAGTGAAGTATGAGTGCCTCTGCTCTTACTGGATCTATAAAGAAAGGCAGCTGGTCACTGGTCTAGAGTATTATCTGATCCAACTGCCTAGAAATTGATTCTTTATCTTTCCATTTCCCTTCTGGCCCTAAGCACTCTGGGTCCTCCCAGTATCTGGGTGTCTGAGGCTCCTGTGCTGTCAGAACTGGACAGAGTCTGCAGGTACTAAGGCTGGACAGCCGAAGTCGTGCTTCCTACCAGGCAGCCCAAACTCTTAACTGAAGGGAGAACAGCCCACTGGAAACAAAATGGCTCACTGAGCTCACAGCACCAAACAACCACATTTCTGCAAAGGATACTACTATAACCAATCATGCCTTGGGGCTGTCTAAGAGAAAAGTGCTAGAAGGGATTAATTCTACTGAAGGTAAGGGGACAGTGATAGGATTTGAGAAGATGCACAGAGGAGAGGCAATTGAGTAGAAAAATGGTATGAGACAAAGCTAAACAGATGGAAGGATACACTAAAACAGTATTTACTTTGCCCTGGAAACACTGGGGAGTTACTAGTGGGTGAAGGCAGAAGCGCAGAATCCGAGCTGTATTTAAGAAACACAATGTGAGCGGCCAACGAACAGACTGAGGGAGGATACCCTGGGGACAGCAAGGCGACTGACTGTACATGAGGGCCACTAGCTTCTTTTCAATACCCTGACCAGGAAAGAGTTTCTCTCCTCCACTCCCATGACCCGAGTCCTTCCTCTCTCACAGCACCTCCTGGGTCTTCCTTACAGGAGTCCTCCATTCCCTACTCTTGTGTCAATGCCTTGACAATGGAGTTATTGTCAACCGAGCATCCCCCGACTCCACCCCACGGTCCTTGAGTGCAGGGGCCACTATCTTTATGCTTATTTTTCCCATACTATCTGAAGCTGCCACCCTACCTCCAACAAAGGAAAAGGTATTCAGAACATATTTCTTAGTAAAGGCAGAATTTTTTTTAAGTTCAAACTCTAAAATACTTACATTTTCAGTTAGATGTTATTTAAAATATACAAGGGATGAACATTCCCCTTCTTAGAGCATAAAAACAAAAATCCCACCAACAATGAAACTATAACCACCCAGGATGAAACCTTTTCTAAGATGATGTAACTCTCGCACTCCTAAATAAAGCATAGAAACATAATTTACACTTCTCTTCATGACTCAGAATAATTAGAAAATTCCAGTAAATGCTTTAAAAATATTAGTGAAATGAATTAAAAGACCAGATTGGCTGTGACACCATGCTGGAACCCAGGGGACCTGATGGGGCTTCCTGATGCCCGGGGCCCTTGGGTCCTGACTTCATGGCTCCTAGTTACTAAGCTGAAGACCTCACGTCTACTACTCATAGGTTTCCTGTCACTGTTACTCTTCCTAATCAGGCAACATGTGTCATAAAAATGCCACCCAACCCCCACCATTTAAATGAAGTGTGAACCAGAAAACCAGATGAGTAAACACATCTGAAATGGCTAAAAAATGGTGTCAAAAATAAGATAAGATGAGGTCAATACTTCGACCAAACCTCCTCTCCTGTTCATGCATTAGGAATTCTATGGTGCCTTCCTCCAGGGGGTGCTAGGGAGTGGTGGCTGCCAGATACCAACACTGGACAACTGGGGATCCCAGGAAGACCCTTCTCCAGCAGAGCATGTTTGAAAGGTACATGGTTCAAAATGGCAGCTACAACACTGGCAGAGGGATGGAAAGTGTAGCACAGGGGATACAGTAATAATACCGAATAACTATGTATGGGGTCAGGTGGGTACTAGACCTGCCGAGGGCATCACTTCATAAATTATATAAATGTCTGATCACTATGCTATACACCTGAAACTAATATAATATTCAATGCCAACTGTAAGTGATAAGCAATTTTTTAATTAAAAAAAGGTACATGCTAAAAAGAATAGGGGTACAGACACACAAGGTAGGTCATGTGTTCATTTTTATGATGCTTGGTGATGAGTATATAGGGATTCACCATAGTATCTTCTCTACTTTGTATATTTCAAAATTGTTTCCATAATACTGCCCTACGTGACGAAGGTAACAGGCTGTGATTCAATGTATAAATTCAGTTCAACAAAGACTTATTAGGTCCCACAGTGTACAGGGCATTGCAAGAAATCACTGTGGAGAACACAAAGATCAGAAAGACCCAGGCTTTGCTCTCAACAGATGGGCAATCTAGTGTGTGGGAAGGACATGCATGCAAACAAAATGTCAAGGAATGGGACAGACATTAGAATGGACATTTCAAAAGCAGAAGAGATGTGGAAGAGGAAGGGATCATAAAGGAACAGGCCTAGCATACCTTCATGATGGCTACTGTACACTGAGACAGGCCTGGATGACCGAGCAGCATTTCCCAGGGCAGGCAGACTCTTGAAATGTGAAGAGAGGTGTCACGAAATCAGGATGGTAAAAGAGCCACTTTGTGTCTGGCGTTCCCTCTACTCACAGCTCTGCCCCAGGAAAAGCGACTCCAACTTTCGGGATCTCTTTCTGGGGAGGAGAGAAGGATCTAGACTGAAAAGCACTGGGCAGAGAAAAGGAAGGTTAGGGCCGGGTGGAGGAGGCCTTGTGAGCTTATGGTTGATTGTCACAGGGAATAAACAAACTATCAAAGGTTACTGAATGACGAGGTAATAAGAACTATGCTTACAGAAGATTAATCCTTAAACAGGGAAGATACTAAACATGGAGAAATCACTTAAGAAGTTGCTTTAATGTAGGCATGTCCAACCTGCAGCCCAGGATGGCTTTGAATGTGGCCCAACACAAATTTGTAAACTTTCTTAAAACATCGTTAAGATATTTTTGTGACTTTTTTTTTTTTTTTAAGCTCATCAGCTATCAGTACTGTTGGTGTGTTTCATGTGTGGCCCAACACAATTCTTCTTCCAATGTGCCTCAGGCAAGCCAAAAGGTTGGACACCGCTGCTTTAATGGTTTGGTGGAGAGCTAACAAGAGCCTACATTGGGATGGTAAGAGGAAAAGGTAATAGGAATAAAAATTTAGATATATGAAGGAGACTACCGAATACCTGGAAAAAACTGGCTATGGAGTCGGGAAACAGACTCCAATATGATGCCCAGAAAGTATGGGTGACAGGGAGAAGAGTAAGGGTGGTATTGGCAGAAACAGCTTCAGGGGGTGTGTGTGTGTGTGTGTGTGTGTGTGTGTGTGTGTGTGTGTGTGTACGTACATACATACATACATACATACATGCAGGGGTAGGGGGTACTTAGCTTTCTATATTTGGCAATGGCCTGTGATGAATTCCGCAACCTTAGTAAGAGTACCAAAAATACTACAAAATACACTGAAATCTTAAGTGTGCCGTTTGTCCTTCACACGTAACAGCTCAAATTTCCAAATATGTATTGTCTGCATTTTAATGCTCTTTTACATATCCCCTGTGCAGGCAGTTGCCTCCTATTTCAGGAGCTCAAAACATTTCAGATCATAAGCTCATTAATCCTTATGACACATCTGGTAACTATTAATAAAAATGACTGCAAAGTATTTTGCAGCTATAAATATTAAGGAGAAGTCCCATGAGGCAAGTGAATATAAGTATAATTATCTACATTTCACACCACAGAAACCAAGGCTCAGAGATATTTACCTAATGGTTAAGTGCATTAGGGTTGCCCAGTGAGTGAGCGACAGAAACAGGAAAGGACTGAGTTCTCAAGCACCGGCTGAACCTGCAATCCACTGAGCACTACTAAAACTTAATAGACGACTAGGTCACAAGTTAAAGAATTGCTTAGAAGTCTTTCAGGGGAGAGAATCTGGTCGCTTCTCCTACCACTTCTTGTCATTTTTTTAACTCTGGCTTTCACGTACCACATGAATAAAAACAGGGCAAATTAGCTCAGACTTTTATAACTAGGCATATAAACCATTTTGCAGACTCCTTTGCCTAGAAGAATGAAGCTTTACTTTCTTGGCATGACATGAAAGACCCTCACCTTTCCGTGAGGCTGCAGCCTTTCCTCGCTTGTTACGCTCACCCACTCCCAACTCCCTGAACACAGTGCTGTGTCCGAGCCTTCCACTCACTGTTGCTTCCCCTAGGGACTCCGGTTCCACCTGGTGAATACCCAGTCATCTGTAAGTCTCACCTCCAGCAAGTTCTACTCTTCCTGAAACTGCGGGTAGAAATGCTCACTGCCCCAACACATGCATTATTATAGCAGCCATAACATCATTCTGTTTACGTTTATGTGTCTCTAAGGGAGCTCCTCTAAACCAAGATCTTTGAAGGGTAGGATTATGTTTCATTCATCTTTGTATTCCCACACATAAAACGATAACTTAATGTTTGTCAAATGAATAAACAAATAAGTGAATGAATAAATTACTTAAATGACATGAAGAAGGCCAAATTGCATAAATACACAGAATTTGAAAAAAAAAAAAACCCAGACATTCTGAAATTTGGGCATAGGGGTAGGTAGAGGAGAGAAATCAGTTGGAACAAAAAATAATATCTTTACTCCAAAACACTGAATTTTCTGATGCATTATTTTCTTATTTGAAAATGAACCCTTCCTAATAATCACCCTTTACCCTGAATTTGATAAATTCTTAAGTGTCATTTCCTAATGGTTCCTAAGTTAATATGATCCTCTAAGACTTTTTTTTAAAACTCTAATCAATCACTTAAATCAAAGCATAGGCATATACAACAAGAGATGTAAGATTTACTTTTGCTACAAATAACCAGTAGCCAAACTTTGATTTTCAAGCTGCTAAAATGAGAAAAATATATGAAATGAAACGAAGCAGGGACAATGCATACAAACAAAATGCTTCCTAATCTTCTAATATGTCCTGGTAAAAGTAACAAACCAGGGACAAAATCAGATATGTACAATTACCTACAGATCAAGACTCAGCAATAACCTAATCAATATCAACATATTTGTTAAAGGTTCCATTAATCAGAGGCAGGGTAGTTAGGCTGGAAGAACGGGAACTGGAAAGTCATGGAGGAAAGCTGGTGGAAGCACCCAGCACTGGTCCAGAGACAGGCTGCCTTAGCTACCACTGTCTGATGCCTTCCATGACTGGTCCACACAGCCAGCTCACATGCTCACAGAGCACTCGTCTGATTTATACTGGCTTTCCAGGGTGATCTGGATGAGAGTGGGTTAGCTGTGATGACATCAGCACTTTTGTCTATCTGGCAGTTATATTTCTTATTTTAAATGAGTAACAGCATTTGAATTGATCCATCAGCCATTTGTGTAAACCTCATCACCTCTGGGGTTGCACATGTGGAAGGTGGGAATCCAGTTCACATGAATTCTCTATGCAATGCCACCCAGGGAGGATGACAGGTGGACACCAGCTGGTCCACATCAGAGACACCTTTACCCTACCTGCCATGTGCAATCAATGACATTAAAGTATCAATCTGTCAAGCATGGAAAGGTGACTTCATTTTTCTGACCAATATGACAATCTTTCATGAGGTTTTTGCATATACTTCAGTAGATTCTTCCAGTTTTATCCTCTTCAAATCCACCTTCCAAACTGCTGTCAGAGGAGCTTTGCAAAATACAAATTTGACCATGTCACTCTCCTGCTTCAAAACTGTCAAGGATTCCCACAATGCCCACAGACAATTTTTTTCCAAAAGGAATGGGCAAGAAAAAGAAACATGGATAGGCCCTACTCAGTGTATTTACACGGCTTGACAAGTCCCTCCTTTAAATACTTTATAGATTCATTCATGCCACAAATACAATCGCTTGCTACTTTTAATCAAATACAGTGAAATCTCTTTTTTTTTTTACCTGTATGATTCAATTTATTATTTTTTTTAATTCATTTTTATTGTTAGACTTTGAAATCTCTTTAGATTGCAATGGTACATTAAATTTTGCTTCTCAAATATAAATCTCAGTTCTGCTATTCACTAAACTCTGTAACCTTAGACAAGGGGCTTAAACTACCTGAGTCTCATTTTCCTCAATATCTAACTCAGTATCTAATATCACCCTCTAATTAGGCACTGTATAACATGGCAGCCACCAGCCACATGTACCTACTGGGCACTTGAAATGCAGCATGACTGAGAAGTAAAAAAAAAATTAAAAATGGTTTTACTTAAATTAATAGTATATAAATTTTAAAATTCAAGTGTCTTTAAGTGTGTTTGAAACAGCTTGGGCAGGTGGATCTATTTCTTCAACTTTACAAAAATCTAAATGCAGATTAAGTATTTCTGATGAAAATTAAGTATTTGAATTGAGATGTGCTAAAAATATAAAATACACACCTGATTTTGAGGACTGTACAGAAAAAAGATGGAAATATCTCAGTAAGTTTTTAATACTGATTACAGGTAAAATGCCCATGTTATGAACATACTGGGTTAAGTAATTACATTATTAAAATTAATTTGATCTGTTTCTTTTTACTTTTTTTAATGTGGCTGCTAGAAAGTTTAAAATGACATAGGTGGCTCCCATTCTATTTCCATCGGAGAGCACCGATCTGCCTCAGCACTGCTGTTGAGCTGATTCACAGTGAGTGCTCAGCACATTTGCTAAGTATCCGGGTTATCCTAAACACTGGAATGTCATGTGCTATCCTCCAAGATATTTCTAGGTTGGCCTACTATAACCACATGTTTAAACAATCAACAATTAGATCTGATCTAAAAAACCTACAGTTCCTACTTGTCTTTATCAATCCCAAAGCCATTCAGGATTCAACATTAATTCCATTTTCATTAAAACAAAGAACCACAGGTTTTATTAGTGTACCCATTCACAAACATGTACCAGGCACCCACTAAATTCTAAAGATCGTATCAAGAGCTGGAGATATGTGTGAGCAGAACCCAACAGTCCCCACGCTCCTCAGAAAGAGGCGCTAAAGGTCTAATGTCGGATATTCCTATTTAATTTTAATTACACAAAACAACTAAAAGACCCATTTCTTCTATCAACAAGTAAGTTATTTTATCAGTGGGTAAAAAGTAAATAGGACCATGCAAATAAACTTTTTATTTCATTATATATGTGTTAATTCAATTCATTAGAGATACTGCATATAGAAAAATATAAATACTAATATTTCTAGAGTCAGAAAAAATAGTTTAATTTTAGAATTAAGCTAATTAATTTTATAAACTTATATATAACTGTTAAAACTTGTTTAAATATAATATGAAAAAATAATTTATACTTTTAAAAAAGAGGATGTAATAATATCCACTTTATCCAAAATAATGGTTGGTTTTCAAATGTCCATGAAAGATGAAGGATGTTTATTTAAAACAGAATATTGGTTCATATAATAACTCAAAAATAGGGTCTAAATCAGACTTTGAATGCAGCCCAACACAAATTCTTAAAACATCATGAGACTTTTTTGCAACCTTTTTTTTTTTTTTAAAGCTCATCAGCTATCATTAGTGTTAGTGTATTTTATGGGTGGCCCAAGGAAGCCAAAAGGTTGGACAGCATTGATCTAAGTCTAGACTGTCACTACCTTGGTATGTCCTAAAAGCTAAGAATAGTTTTTACATTTTAAAATTGTTGAACTAAAAGAATACTTGGTGACATGTAAAAATTACATGAAATTCAATTTCAGGAGTATAAATAAAGTTTTATTGGAACACAACCAGACTCAATTGCTTAGTATCATCTATGGCTTGTTTTGACAGAGCTTGCATGGCCTGCAAAGCCTGAAATAATACTATCTTGCCCTTAACAACAACAAAAAAAGGTTGCCAATCCTAGATCCACAAAATTATAAAAAGGCCAATTTTTGAAAAATGACTGGCAGACTAAGGTCTCATCAATCAATTTTTCTACTGCCTTGGAACCTATCTTATTATCATTATTTTTCAGATCAGCTACTAACCCTAATTCTGAAGACAACTATGTCAGCTTAGTATCTCTAAATATGTCAATACAGTATTCATACCTTTCTGGAGCAAAGACAGACAGCAAAATGCTATGATTTTGGAAAAGTAAAACATAGATAAGAGTCTTCTACCAGTAGAAGAGTGCTGAAGAATTCATTCCTAGAGCAACTGAATTCTGAATGGGTACCACTTGCCTCGAAGTTGTAAAGAAGTCTGCACTCCCAGAAGGCCTATGTAAACTTCCCTTTGTTAACTCAAGAACAAGTAAATTTAAAGAACCTGAACAATTAAGGAAAACTTAAGGCAAGAGAAAAAGGCTAGATTCTTCTAATTTTAGTTAAGATGATGAACCCTTAATCAAGACACAGGAATAGGAGGTTCGTTTCATCAAGGAAGCCCAAGTTCAAGTAGCCTAAAACAGCATCCCCATGCACAAAAGCAGGACCAGCAGCTGGTTTGTTTTCTCCCATTTTATATAAAGGGAAGATCACTGATATGAAAGATGGAATAACTATACAAGCATCTTTTCAGGTGGCTGCTGGGATGTGCAGGGTGCTGCTCTTTCTCGAGGCTTTGCCCACACTGTAAGCTGTGCTGAAACGAGAAAATCCCCTGTGGGTGACAGGCTGTCTGTTTTAAGCAAAGTGCAGGACACTGAAAATGGCGACAGTAAAACAAGGATAGAGTGGAAATGCCACTGTGCTTTTGAGAGTGAACAATAAATCTGAGCATTAACTCTTTAATTCTGGCTGAACCAGAGACGCCATTTGGAGTACTGAAGTTTCAAGTAAAGTACATAAATAGCTTCATCTGAACACAAACTTCTAGATACAAGAAAAAAGCTATTATGCCAAATTAATTCAATCTAACTAATTAGAGAGCAGGAAGTTCTTTCAATTATTTTATGTGCTGTCTGAGAAACACACTTGAATATGAGAACAGATTTCATTAATTGCAGTTCATTATTTTCCAGATTAGTTACTAAACTTGCATCAGAAGGTCAAAGACAGCAATTTTGTCAGCTGCCACCCCCTCCAGTGCAAGTGTCTTTGCATTTCTGGGACTTAGAAAATGATTACAAACAAAAGCAAATCCCCATAAAAATGGGAAACATAAGTCTTTATGAATATGATCAAATCAAAAGGTTTTGTAAAATATTAGAATCTTTGTTTTTAGATCTTCTGAATAAACTGTTAACTTCTTCCTTACCAGAAAAAATCTATGAATCCTTTCAAATATTGAAATATAATGCCAGGGGTTCCCTGGTGGTGTAGTGGCTAGGCTTCAGCACTCTCAACACCGTGGCCTGGGTTCGATTCCCAGCCAGTGAGCTACCCACCCCACCCCACCCCTCGCGCAGAAAATAAAAAGAAATATAATGGCCAAAAAAAAAAAATAGCATCTTGATCTGAGACCTGCTGATCCCAAAGAACAGGCCAATAAACATTAATTTTTTCATTAGAATTTCACTGTGGTTATATGTTTGTATCTACATGAGGGAGGGAACTGAATGTTTTTGTTTGAAAATGTCAAGGACACTCTCATTAAAAGTACTTTTTGGATAATAATTATCCTTCATTATACAACTTCTGTCTCTCTTCCACCTAAGCTAACAATAAAAATATGAGGAATGAGTGGTAGAAACAGCATCTATTCCATTCTCCTCAGTTCTCCACCTGGACTATTTTTATATTCTCAAAATCTTCTTTCTTAAAAATAGAAGTGACAGAAATCCCGCGTTGTATTTTTTTTAAGAGAGTATCCTGCTATCTATAAATCATTTTACCTATTCACAGTTGTTACCATTCCCTTCATTAATTTCATTTCTGTCATTCTATGCCTTTCATGCCACTGCTTTAGTGGAGCCAGCCTTATACAATTCTTCCCCGCCTTTGGTGTTGATCTGCCTTGAATGCTTATATGGTCAGCTCTCTCAGTCATTGTTTGGTCAAACTATAAATAACTCCTTTAATCTTTCCTCATAAATCATTTCTGATGTTACTCTCTGAAATAATTTCAATTGGTCAATGGAGTTCTAGTAACATATCCAGAATCAAGTGCAATAATCTATGTACAGGCTAATTATGCCAAAGAGAACCAAGGAACAGTGTTTAGGTAGGTTAGTGTCAGTTTCTTTTTTATTCTGTTTCAGAGAAGGAGTTTTAAGTCTCCAAATATAACTGGGACAGAAACATAAAAAGGAATAAGTTTTAATATCTTTCACAATAGTTAGGTGGGAAATGGAGAGAGAAATGGCTTTTAAAAAGATGAAAAGAGGAAGTCGGGGGTGTAGAAATAAAAGGGTGTGCTATGATACATGGTCTCTTTGGTTATCATGCACTGTCTCTGTTGATACTCAAACCATTTTGGGATTTTTGTTTTGTTTGTTTGTGCTGTTTCACATCATGAGTCTTAAGCAAAGCTACTATCTAGTTATTGTCTCTAAGTCTTATGCAATCTTGACACCAATATTTATTCTTTCTTATACTGCAGAATTGATTGAGATTTCTGTAAGGCATATGCACTGATTTCTATTTTTCTGGGTTCCATCTTTGATGTTATTCTAAAATCTATACTTTTTAAGTCTAAAAACATATAGGTTTTTGATTATTTAAAGATTATTTACATTCACCACTAAAATTAGTACATTCACAAGTCATTAGCAGCAAATAAAAAAGGGAATCAAAATAGAGAGCAAGATTCAGGGTGTTTGTGTATTTCTTTATGCTACTGGTAAGTTGTACCATTAGATACGGCACACAGAGCTACGGCAGAACCAGGCAGTGAAGAGGGTGATCTAGAATGTTCATCAGCATAAATTTCTGTCTTAGGCTAACTGCATCAGTGATACAGAGGATTCTATGTGCTAGTATCTAACAAAGTCTCCCTCAATCTCCTTGGTAGCGAGAAACAGAGAGAAATGTGGACCGGAGCTGGAATGTGTTGATCTGTCACTCTGTGACTTGAGGAGTGATCTCTAGTTGCATGTGACAGGGTTCTCTCTTCTGCCCTACAATGTTCAATATTTTGTTATGACTCAAATGCAGAAGGATTATGTCCTTAAAAAGTTTGCAGGTGATAGTTAGAACACATGTATTTTTTAAAATAATTACTCAAAAAACATCTTGGTATTCTAGAAATGTTATAATAAAAATCAAGTTGCAAAATTTTAGAAATGACTCTAAAGTTCCTTATTTAAGTATTTTACATGTCAATTAAACAATATAGTAATAAAAGAGAATTCACTGACAAGAGTATAAACAAATAAACAAAAAAAATGGGGGAGGGATGTTAACTGACCCGCAGCATGATGAGCTAATACATGCCTTAAAAAAAAAAGTACAATAATATAGTATGCTACCTAGGTAGAAGTACATTATTTAGAAAAGGAAGGTAATAGTTCCACTATTTTCAAGTATAGGGGTAACCATATTACTTCTGAGCTTCCCCACTCTAAGCAAGACCCTGGCAAGACAATTGAAAAAGGACGAAGCACTTACTATATGAGGCGTAGATGACTAATCCCAAGCCGTAAGGTCTGGAGTGAATCTAAGAGAGCACAGGCCCCCCTCTTCCCTCCCTTTAACTCCTGAGTAACAGCACAGAAAACTCGAAGGCAAAGACTAGTTGAGACTAAGCGGACCTTTTCCCCAGAAGACTCGGAGGTTCCACGAAAAGGGAGAGTATAGTTTATCGAAAAAGTAAGAACCTCAACTTTAAAGTATCGGATCTGACTACCAAGTGAACGGGATGCCATTAGAGTAAAAAAACTGGGGAACATTAAAGTAGCCAATAGCACATTGTTCTTAATTGCTGTTATTTTGAAATTCCATTGGCACTAAAGTGTTTCATTTCCAAGGATGAAACACCATTCAGGTGCTAATAAAGCATATATTTAAAGTGGCCCAAGTAATAGAACCTCTATATTGATATTGTCATGTAAAATTGTAATTTACTTCTCTTAGAGCTTTAGCAGAGATAGTCAGTGAAAATAAGGTGAACACAAGCATCTTTGATCAACTAAATCGAAGATGATAATATAAGCTACAATTTTTCCCTCCTTTAGGAATGGTTCTTTAGTGTAACTTGGATCCATCAATCTAGAAAAGAAAGTTCATGAATTCATCTTTATATCTCAAATCCCCAACTCAGAGGTGACCGTCTCACCTCGAAACTATAAACATAATCCTTTATACCACTGTATGACACTTGTACATACAAACTACCTAATATTATAATCTGTTTGTATGTCATAGTCAGTCAACCGATAGACATTTTGTTATTGACTATGCCCCTGCCCTCAAGGGTTACGTTCTAGAGGGGAGATAATCAATAAACATACAGACGTAACGCTAACTCCCAAGGAAAAGATTAAATATAGTAACATAGTGTACTGTGTGTGGTGGAGGCTGTTGTTTTAGTTTGGTTGGTCAAAACCTCTCTAAACTCAGATGTACTTCCTGGGAGTGGCCTTTCTTGGCCACTCAAGTAGGAAACCATTCTACTAGAGACCTAGTAGCCATGCAAAGACTTGGGAAAGAGCAGTCCAAGTGGAAGGAAAAGCAAGTACAGAAACTCCTGAGACTAAAAGAGGCTTCATGTGTTATGGAGATTTAAAAAATAAAATAAAACAAAACAAAAACTAGCCAACGTAGCTTAGTATGGTGAACAAAGAGGAGAATAAATGAATAAAGAATACAGGTCAGGGGATCAGATAACACAGGATGCTGCTAGCCACAGTAAGAAATTTAGATTTTATTCAATTTCAGTAAGAAAGAGCTGACAGATTCAAGCCATGGACTAATGCAAGGCTTTAGAAGATCACTCTGGCACTGTGTGAATGATACACTGTCATGAGGCAAAAACAGTGTCAGAGAGACCAACCAGTAGGCTGGTGCAACAGTTGAGATGATGGCATGGATGAGTGATGAGAGATGGAGATGGCCAGAAGTCAATGGATTGGAAATGGATGGTACCTATACAATTTTACTGATGGACTATTTGTAAGGTGTAACAACTAGGTGGGTGTTTGTACTACATACTGAGATGGGCACATACTATTGTAAGTATTTTGTGTGTTGGGAGTAAACAGACTCGTGAGCTGAAATGAATAGTTACGATGTGGACTTGTAAAACGTGAATGCCTAACTGATATGGAGGTGGAGAAGCTGAATGGACAATTACATCCACGAAGCCAGAGCTCAGGGGCAAAGTCTGGGCAGTGATGGAAATGTGAGTACTGTTAGTGTGTACATAGTTAAAAGCCATGTAACTGAATGATATTACCCAAGGAAAGAATTAGGTTTAAAAAAAAGAAAAAGAGGGCCCAGAAGAGAGCTCTGGTACACCTGAATACCAGAGGCTTGTCGGAATAAATGGTCCCAGAAAAGGCAATTGAGAAAGACTGGGCAGTCAGCAGGTGGGAAGGTGGCAAATGTCGTAGCAAATGAAACCTAAAGATGAAAGTGTTTCAAGCATGATGTTGCTGGAAGGTCAAGCCAGTTGAGGACAAGAGATGGTACAGGCAAGACGTAGCTCTCTAGCAACCTTGAGCAAAGGTCCTTCAGGGGAGCGGGGGTTCCACAGACAAGTCGGAACATTTTAGCTGCACAACTGGGCATCTTCATTAAGTCCAGTTTTGTATTTATGTTTTCATTTACTTATGAAATATAAAACATTTTGGACCACTTTCCCCAACACTTTTCTCATATATGCTTTAAAAAAAAAAAGTGAAATGAATTAGCAAGTACTGCTTTAAGATATCTTCAAAATATTTCAAAATTACCTTCCTTAAACTGGATAAATTACAGTTATCCTCCAATAGTCAGATTTATTTCTAACACACACATTATTGTTCTTCCAGGAGAAACAATCACTTATTGTCAAAACAGTAAAATAATTTCTCATTACAGCAGGTGATATGACTTGTAACATCAAAAACTCAAAAGTAGCTTTAAAAAATAATTATAACTATAGTAGGCTGATTCAATGACTTCTAACACCATTCCAATTTCCTTTTCATATATATGACTGTCTTCACCAAATAGCAATTGAAAAACGGTGGTTATCAAACTTTAATGTGAATAAGAATCACCTTGGCTGCTCACAAATGCAGAATATAAGGTGTCCCTAGGTGGGGTATAGATTATAAGATCAAGCTGAATTTTTTTTTTTTTTTTTTTTTAGTTACCTTTTTTAAAAGTTACCATGAAAATTCTGACACAGCCCATGAATCATACTTGGCAAAATAACAATGTGGAAGTTTAGAACAAAATAATGTATAACAAACCCTTGAAAAAAATCTTTTTTGCCTATGCCAACTCCTGCCAAGTATTAGACTTGCTATTTCTTTTAGCTCTCATGGTCACAGATGTATTTTGATAACTTTCAAGCACCCGTTATATGCCTAGATAAATTTAGTTTAAACATTTCCAAAATCTCAATGTTTTTATCTAATATGTGTACACATATGCTTATATAGTACTAATTGAAAAAAATATATCTCTGCCTCATAAATGAACACCATCCTTGCATATGCATTCATAAACGTAGAAAATATTTTAAATAGTTAAGGTCTCAAGACAAGGACTCACCTGTATTTCTTAACTTGAATGTTTAAGTGAATATGGAGAAGCTACTGTCAAAAGACCTATTTCAACAACTGAACTTGCACTGTCTGTGTTTTTGAATGAATATAAATAAATCCTCATTTATCATTTTCTGCTGAATTCACACCTATATGAGTCTAGAAATTGCATTTCCAACAGGCTTCCCATTCACCATCTCATAGAGCAGTTTCCTGCTTATTTGGAAAACCCTTTAACATTTTCTCCAAAACTTATTCTAAGGCTGGGTAGAGTCTTAAGAAAAAGGGAAATAAGACAAATGATCCCTTTTAATATTATAAGAAAATGAACAGGTAAACCACAGTAGAGGAAAAAAGGTCGAGAGGAAAGGACAATGATGATGTGAAATTGTTTGAAATAAGAAATGAAATCAAGAATTAAAAATAGAAATACATTTTCTGTTTGGCAATACACAAACAACACTAAGTGCACTTCATAAATTTTACTATTGTTGCTCTAAGTGATGTTACCATAAATCACATTAGTAGCGTACTTGGCATTTTTTAAAAGCAAGAAGGATTGAGAGTGTCAATAAGTTTAAACAGCTCTGTTATCTCCAAAGAGAGTGGAAGAGAAATTATCACAAGCTTTTACCAGGTCTGAAAGCCCCGTTTCTAATGCCACCCCACCCCCACTGTTGCCAGTCCCCCGACCCCGTCTTCAGTGCAACAAAGAGCACCATTTTTCTGTAATCTATTAGAAAATGTTCACTGTTGCTTTCTGATGCTTTTACCTGATGTGCAAAGGGAGATGACTGCTTGCCCCGTTTTTCGTCACGGACGGGGAAGAGAGACTTTAGTAGCTTCGGCATCTGTGGCACAAAGGATTTTACTGGATTCAAGTAGGAGGCCGCTATGCTACTAAGTCCTGTCAAAAATATTGAAAGGAAAAGAGATAAGACAAAAACAATTATATAGACATTTTCTTTACTGTAAATTTGCCAAATGTCAACTGTAAGCAAATCTAACCATACAAACAAACAAAAAACAAAAACAGAAAACTTAAAAAAATTAATATTAAAAATACACAGTATTTTATAGTCAAACATAATGGTGTTGCCTTTTCCAATTAAATAGCAGCAACTGGGGTACTTCTAAGTGTTCTAATATCCAGGGTTCCTACTAGTATGCAAAAGGTAATCCAACCCCAGTTCTTATTACTTAACTGGTTCAATTTTTAACTTCTGCCCTAGAATAAAATGGGGCTTTTCATTTTCAAATCACATAGTTAATGACACACATGTATGGCATTCCATCTAGACTTTAAACTCTTCAAAGTCAGGTATCATGTATTATCATTCAACTTTAATTTTTCATGCTATTTACTGCATGAAGATGATGAAACTGACCTTTCAGGAAGAGACTATTTTAGTTGTTCTTATAAGAGAAGGAAATCAGAAAATATTTTGAATATAATGATAATGAAATCACATGTCAAAATGTGAAATGCAGAAAGAAATAACAGAAATCAATGAACAGAAAATAAAATCAAATAGTTCTGTGAGACTATGAAAACTGATAAACTTGTCTCAAAATGTATTCAAGAAAAACAGAAAGAAAACAAAATTATCCTTTTGAGAATAAAAAGAAGGAATATCAAAACAGATCCTATAAAAAGGGCAATAGGAAACACTGTAATATTTATGAAAACAAATTCCATAATTTAGATGAAGTAGAAAATTCCCTGAAAAACATAATTTATGAAAACTGTTTCATAAGGAAATATAAAAAGTTAGGTAACCCTACATTAAAGAAACTGAAGTAATAATTTAACATCTTCCCAGAGAAAATTCCAGTCCCACATAGTGTCACTGGTGAATCCTGTCAAATATTTAAGGAAGAAGTAATACTAAGCTTACATAAAACTTTTCAGAAAAAAAAAAAAGGGTAAGAAAAAATTTCCCAAGTCATTTCATAAGGCCAACATAATTACAATACTGAAACCTAACAAAAACATCAATTAATATGATAAAAGTACAGCTAGATATTCATCATAGGACATATACACAAAAACCTTTAACGAAATACTAGCAAATAGAACTGAGCAAATATAAAGGATAACACATCGTGGTTAAGGGGTATTTATCACAGGAATGCAAGAAAAAGGCAACATTCACAAATCAGTATAACTCAACATGTTAAGACGAGAAAGGGGAAAATTTAGAGGGGCATTAGCTAGTAGGACAGTGGTTACCTGGTAGGAAATCCTGACTTAAAACTGTTTCTGAAAGCAGCTCAAATTTCATGACAGTGACTGACAAATGAAAATACAAGTTACCTGGATCAGGAGAATGGTTATTTTGGGGACAAACAGGAAGAGATGGGGCCACTGGAGCTGCTCCTCCCGAAACTGCGATTTGAGATACATCCTGTTGACTTTCCCATCGACCCTATTAAGGACAAAATCGGAAATTTTGATCCAAATCAACCATGTAACAAAAAAACAAACACGTTAAAAAAAAAACAAACAATGGGGAGTTCCCTGATGGTGTAGTGGCTTAAGGCTTCGGCGCTGGCGATGTTGGTGCTGCGACCTGGGTTCGATTCCCAGTCAGGCAGCTACCCACATACCAAAAAGCAAAAAAAAAAAATTAAAAAAAAAAAACAAAACCCTAAAGATACTTAAGAAAAGAATGCTTTACTAAAGCTCTATTTCGATTACATAAGTACTTTTTCTCTTGTACTTTCTATCTTTTTACATTATTAATCTCCCTAATAATATTCACAACACTTCATGTTTGGATTTGCCTCCAGGTTACCATTTATAGTCTCCTCAGTTCCATCCTACCATTCTTTGTGCTACATCACGTTGCTGCCTACAAAATATGGACATACTAACACATTCCTTCTGAAATCCTCCCTGCATTCTGCTTCTTGGGCATTTTGGCTCTTCTACTCAGGACACCCTTTTCATTTCAGACTCCAAACTGAAACCAGGAACAGCTCCAGTTCCTAGGTGTCCCTTCTCTCCTACCTAGGATGGGTCTTTCCATCCATTCACATATTGTTCACGAAAGTAAAAATTCTAAACAGTACATTATCTCACTTCTCATTGTAAATAGACACTAATGATAAGTTCCAGTTAAGTCCAAACCAAGTCATCACAAGTTCCCAATAATGGAAGCCTGAATTAACAAGTTTATTGTACTCTCAATTTATTTTGTAAATTCCCATTGAAGAGATTTTATTACATAATACCAGCACAATGCCAGCTAAGTGGCCGATTATCTGACCATTCCAAAACTTGCCTTGAGCCATAAAAAGGGTGATACCATCAAAGCACTTCTAACATCAGTCCCATCTTGGAAAGAAATAAACCCCAACCAAATGTTACAAGTACAGAATTCAGTAATGGAGAAAAGACGTGAGTCTTTTATTAATGAATGCTTTCAGCTCCCTTTTGATCCTCCGTTAACCACTCCAACTTCTTTTCCACTACCGTGGAAATAATGGCATTTTATACTAGTTTGAGCTGGTATTTCACAGATGAGTGAACCTAACGATTAACTTGGGTTTTCATTAGCAATCGCCTGCAAAGCGAGTGCCTGCAGACAGACGGAGGTGGGAAGGCCATTGAGGTTCCAGATATGTATTGGAAACCTATCTGCTTTCAGCAGCAACCTAAGTACTGATCATAAAATCAATAAGCTCTTAGTGATCTGGATCCTGTTTACCTTAGAGAACACTTTTCCTGAGGAACTCTCTCAGCACTTGATATTTTTAAAAAATGGTATGGTGTTTAGCATTAGGCAGCAGGGAAACAAGATAGACATGAAGAGACGATCTGGGAAACCATGAACTGTGAAATACTCCACTGCAGGAGCATTTGTGTTACTATGAATCACACTCTGATTTACAGACGTTCATGTCTCATTAATGTTTTTTGCATTTAAATTTAATTATCTGCCTGGGAAGCCGCAGCTCTGTGTACGCTAGGACATGGCAATCAGGTGGCTGAACACTAAGGTCAATACTCTTTGGAGCTTCAAAAACCTCATGCTTTGTTCACAGGGTTAAGCTCACACAAGGCTGTTTTGAAGACAACTTACTCAATTTGAGAATAAATTTATTTTCATATATTAGGTTTTTCTCCCTCGTTTGGCAGCTGACAGAGTGGCACTCTGTCCCTTAGGACAATGAAGTAGCTGATTTGGAATCAGCACCTCAGCTGTTTGGTATATAATGGTTCAATGACAAATAACGTAGGTGTCAACTCTTCCCCAAGGCATGCTCGGGGCTCTGCTAGCTTCCCGAGTAATTTTTCCCAGTTGGCACTCCCACACACAACGTTACTACCAAATCAGAAGGAAAGCAATAACTCTTACTGTCTCATATATTCAAATATCTCGAGTGAGAACACTGGAAAGGATGCACACAGTACTCAGCCATATTGCTAGCCCCATTCGATAATTCATCTACCTTAACCGTCATCTTAACCTTGACGCGTCTCATATGCTAACTGTTCCCAGGTCTCGGTGACCAGAGACGAGGACATGGACATCTCAAAGCACTCTGAGATAGAACAAGCTCTGCTTCACAGGGAACAGATTTGGATGGTAAACTGGGTACAACACTCCTCCCTCCTCTCCCTGACACCCACAAATCTCTGGGGAAACACTCCACTGAAATCATTCACTATACTTACTCTTTTTTCTCCTGCAATACGTGTCCCATTCTCTCGCCAGAAAATAAACCCGTGGTTCAGGGTCTCTAGCTACAAACACTGCCCCCTGGGGATGAGGCAATTAGTATCTTTCCAATTAATTTTATATGCTCAGCTGTTACAGAGTTATTCTCACTTTATGAAAAAGCTTAGGGTGGGGAGAAAGGAAGCACCCCACTTAAAGGTACTTTAGAGGGAGATGAACTCAGGACAGTGAATAAAAAGCACTTGGCCAGACACTGGACCTTTCAGCTCTTTTACTTAGCTCAGCTCTCAAAGTGACAGAGCATGGCTTTTTTTTTTTTTTTTTTTTTTAACTTCTATCACAGTAATCTATACACCAGTACCTGGAATCTAAAAAGATAAATCTGCTCTGTTTCTAACATTCTGCCCATCAGTCTAGCAAACTTCGGAATCAGCCTAGATGAGGAGAGACAAGAGAGAAAACTCTGGCTTCGTTGTGGCTCCTTATACGAGCTTTATGCCTACTAGAGATTATGTATGCTCATAGGCTGGAGTCACGGAAATAAAACCCTATTCGAGATAGCAATTATTTGTAGCCAGCACCATGCTTAAAGGCACAGAAAAAACACAGGAGGCTCTCAGCTGATTCAAGAACGTGGTCTGGTCCCCACTGCGCACCCTCAGTTTCCCTGTTACTACTGATCCTCTGTAAGACACAGATTCTTTTGAGTTTTCCATAAAGAAGTCTGTACTTCATCAGGAAAGTGACAAAGAGATAAATAAAAAGAAGTGCCAGTGACGTTCCCAAGGTGGCATCTAGCGCACCTGAAGCAGTGCCTCCCATTTGGCGTCAGCCGCTCCCAGGCCATTCCAACTCACTGCAGTTTTCAGGGAGGGGATGTGGCCAAAACACACAATTCACTTTTGTTAACTAGATATTCATTTAGGCTTCTGGCTGCTTTTAACTGCATCAAAAACTCAAAAGGTAACAAACCCTATCTTAATAACTTATTAAAAAATATAATTCCATCTAAAAATGGCTTTAGAAATGCCAATATTTTTTACATTGACAGTGTTCCTTGTATTGCAAAAGATCTCAACGCACAGCCAATTTTTAGATGGAAAAGCAATCTGCTGAAATAATTGCACCCAAACATGAGTCTGTCTAGGTACACTGGTCATAAAATGTCTGCTAAAAATTTTCATTAGATCTATAAAAAAATTTGCCTGACAATCATGATGAAATATCCAGGTATAGTAAATAACAACATCACTGTGATTCGGGATAGTTTGTATTTTTAACTAAAATGCTTATCAAGAGTGATTTCTTTTAGGTCCCAAGGTAAATTTAGAAGTTGGGAGTAGTTAATCAAATTCAATTTTGGTGGAGCTCAGGAAAACAATTCCCATTTTAATATGTGGTGAGCATCAGTAAGTAAGGGAACGCAAAAGATGGCTGACTGAACTTAAGTGCTATAGGCCAGAGTGAGACTGTTTTTAGTGCCTTACCATTTCCTCTCACCTTCTCAAGAGCCCTAATCCTATCAAATTCTCCATTCCTGCCTCCCTGCCATACCTTTCAGTGTCACATTGTTCCCAACTGACCATCTGTGCTATGATAAAACTGAAAATTAGGAGAAAAAGGGAGACGTGAGTCTACTCTGTGGCCTCGCCTCCTTCTACATATTATTTCAAGTAAACTGAATGTTCTGAAATCACACAGGGGAAGACACAGCCCATCAAATTCTTACTGTATAATTCTGACTTCATCTTTAAGGTCAGAGGGGTAGACATAGGTTAATGTAAACAGAGAACCCAGAAATAGGTCCATACAAGTCTACCAGGTACACGTAACTAATGAAATTATAATTTTCAATTATTTCAAAAGACATTTTCTAGCATTTTAAGCTTTATCAGGTCCAGGTCAAAATTGTACTTCTGACATTAAATATTTCCATGCAAAGAAACCAAGATGGTCCTACAGAGCAAAGTTCCATGGTGTCAAAGAAATGCTTCAGGCACTTTTGCCATTTTCCACTCCTCTCCTCTTGTCCCATGCTTGAGAAAAAGACAACTTACAAGTTCTCCAATATTTATTGGTATTATTTGCTTAATATGAGTTAACTCCAAATCCTCACACTCAGAGCCTACTAAATTCATTAAGATGCCTTAACTCTTGTCTCTTTGACAGACATTGTTACAGTCTTAGACCCAGGTAACAAGAAAAGTTACAAAGGAATCGTATATACTGATTGGCAAAGTTATTTTTACAAAAGGATAAGTTTAAGAGTCAAAAGGTTAGTACAGTTTCAAATTGAGTCACCTTATAAAAACTACATTTAAAAACTCATTCTCAAAGTAAAAGTAAGCATGTTAAGTTTTAGATAGTAGGATAGTACTTGTATCCTACTCATTAGGAAAACCTAATCGATCTCTCCCTGGATCTCTGAAAACTGAAGAATATACGAAGTCCCCAAAAGAAAAGAAAAAAACAACTTGAGTCTTTGAGATTTTCCAAAACAACTTGTTCAGTAAGCTTTCTTTTAGAAATCTGAGTGCAAACTGTCATGGATAAAGAAAATGGAGACCTTCTCAAACCACTACATACAGAAGAACAAAAAATTCTAGCTACTTAAAGGGGTATAGAAAAATTTTTTACATTTTAACTTATTTAATTTTTAAGTATGTTATTTGTTCACATGATGCAAAATGAAATATAAAAAAGCATACAGAGAGAAGTGGCCTACCTCTACCCCTGCCTGCCCAGTTCGTGCTTCTCCCCTCCTACTCAGTAGCTAAGAAATGGTATCAGTGTCTCATACTGCTTCACTGGTTTCTCATACAGCTTCAAGAGTTTCTCACATAGCTTCGGTATATAGAAGCAAATCTACAAACGGCCGCACACACTTCTCTCTCATCCTCATTTAATAATACAAATGGCGGCACACTGTTCCACAGTTCATTTTTAATTACTAAGTATATCCTGGTGATCATTCCATATTAGTACCTGGAAGCGTTCCTAATCATTTTTACAGCTGCAGAGCATCTCATTTATTTACTTGTGTGTGCACACGTGCATGTGGGTGCAGATAAAATGTACTTAACCAGACTAAACCAAGGGATATTTAGTTTGTTTCCAATCTTCTGCCATTATAAACAATGTCACGGTGGACATCGTTTTTATATATGTCATTTCACATGTATGTAAGCACCGCTGCTATGTAAGGGGGTTTAATAGGAGTCATATGATTGATATGTCAGTTAGTTTAAACACTACCCAATTCTGAGGAACTCTGTTATAGGTAGCATTAATAACTCAATTTTAATTCAAAGCAATGCCATATTTGAAGATGTTTTTCATTGTTTTATTTAAAAGGCCACAGGGAAAACCTCTGTTCTTTGCTGCTAATAGGAGAGGAAGTGTTTCTTTTCTCACATGTAAGTAAATAAAATTTTAAGAATATTTATTTTCCCTAAAAATCTTTTATGATGCTCTGCTTTAGATAATAAAACTACTGAGGGGCCTGTCATCTAAAAATGGGGTTGGAAGGCCACTCTGTACTGCCTACTGATCAAATCTTCTTTACCTAGTATTCTTTTTCTGTTTTCTAGCATCACAGGCATAATCCTCTACCACTTGTCCATCCATAAAATCTGTCTTAAAACAATTTTCCTCTACCTTTCCCCTCATGAAAAGCAAAGGTCTGTAATTTTAATATGTACACGTTGATTTAACCTGCAGATCTGGACACAAACAAGAAGTCAAGTGATGCCCATGGGACAGTGACAAGATGTTGGCTAAAGCCCAGTTACACAGGTAACCTTTCAGGGCTTGTGAGCACCAAGAGTTGAAAACAAGATAAAATGATAGGTCCACGCTGAACTGGGAGCAAAGCTAGTAAAAGCAACATGACACCCTCAGTTTCCCCTGACAATACTGCCACTGTTTGTTAGAGAGCAGGGACAGCTTTGGAGGAAGATGCAAAGCTGCCATGGGGGACAAGGGTATTTACCTTTTTTGACGTATGTGACAACAACTTAGAATATCTATTGAAACAGAGCGGAGAGATCTGTATCTTTGTTGCTATGATAGCACCACGACATCAGTCACATCTGAGAGGGTAGAAAATCAGACTTTCCCTATCCTTGAGAAGTTACTCAGGCATCCCAAGAAATCAAGATGACTAAAATAGGGGAAGTCCCGGAAAAATAACAAAAATATGTAATGTTATATTTACTCATTTAAATGACATCTGGCTAACTTCACCCCAACCCTCCACAGAAATTGTCCTGGGAAAGGTCTCCAACAAAGACTTTACTGTCACATCCAAAATAGTCTTTTCAGCCCTCATTTTATGGTCTCTGAAGAATCTGGAAGGAGTCCTTAAAACCTTTCTCCCTCAGTTGCCAAGTCATTCTCCCTCCCTGGTCTTCTTTCCTCTCTGAGGGCTCCCTTTCAGTGGTTTGGTCAGTTTCTGCTCCTGCACTTGACTCTAAGGATTATCATCAAGCCCTCACAGCTTCATCTTTGTGATCTAATCCCTCCCACTATTTCAACTATGCCCTGAGCTCCCAAATCTGTTTTCAGCCCAGGCTTCCAGACACTTGAAATGGCAATAGATACCTTAATGTCAAAAACTGAACTAAATCATTTTCTTCCCCAAGCCTGCCCCTCCTACAGCTCATCTCTATATACCGTCACCTAGAAACCTGGATGTTACCCCAGTTTGCCCCCTTGCTTAACCTCATTCTTCATGCCCACAGAATTCCAAGATTCTGTCTCCTTAATATATCTCAATTTCTCCTCCTCCTCCTCACCACTGCTAAATCTTTTCCCTTACCTGATCTCTCCATCCTCCAATTAAAATTTGTTCACACTTCTACATTGATAATTGCATGCATTTGTACTATATGCATTATTCTAATGTAATTTTATGGACCATAGCCAGGGACATAAGTAGAGTTTAGGAAAGCTGTTTAAAAAAAACAACTTTCCAATTCAAATTTAAGCATGTTACTGCCATGTTACTCCTTCAGTGGCTCCCCAACTCCCGCATGACTCCTTGGCACATGCTGGATCTCCTAAAATAAGACTCCCTTTCTCTGGGTTCTACCTCACAATATGCCCTCTACTTCACTCTGCTGTGGGTTCTGTCATGAACATAGCAAGCTTTTCATCCCTCCAGGCTTTGTTCAGGCTGTTGCTTCAACTCCTTCCCTGCCTTGGGTGGACCTTATCATTTTTCAATATTAAGCTTATAGAGGATTATCTCCTCTCTGCAGCCTCTTTTGGTCGCTGCATAATGCACATCAAAGTATCCACTCCTGCCTTTCCTAGTCATATTTCTATCATAGCATCTAAGTTCCTTTATTCTATCTATTTGGTGTAGATGAAGCACAATCATTTTCTTTCAAGTAGATACTATTATTTTCTACATTTAAACATAAGGAAACTGGGGGGGGGGGGAATAGAAAAGCTGAAGAAATTTTGGCCACTTCTTTCAAGAAACTTAGAATTGAGGATTTGGGTAAGATGTATTTCCCAAAAAACCCCACAGAAAATCATGTTTACTTTTCTTATAAATAGGTTTTCCTTAAAATATTTCATTTATTTACATTTAAAAATAATGATCCAATCAATTTTCCAAAAACTCTGCTTTGTTCAGGTAATTGCAACTTATGCTGTGCTTATCAAGAGCTAATTAAACTTATCATTGGACCAGTATAAAGGAGTACTAAACCTTGGCCCACTTTCCGAGACATGGCAGATGATCGGTAAACTGATGAGTTGGAGAGTAATTTATATGCCTATAAACATGGACATATTACACACACACACATACACACACACACATATACCCCAGGAGTGCCAAAAATATGTATATATACATTTTAAGAGATGTTGTCTATGTATTACATAAATACTGACGGTAACCACTCTGAGCACTTCTTGTAAGTGGAGAAGTCAAACACGGCTTGTATTCATCTTTTGATATCGGTATATATGGAGTATTACAATTTTAATATAGTTTTCTTTCTTAAAATGTGTGTACGTTTTTTTTTTGGCACCGTGTTTGTACGTGTGCGTGCATGTGAATGCTCATTTTTAAGATCTAGGTTACTGGTAGTTTGCCTGAAGTAATAGGATATACACACATACATCTATATGCATTATTTCAGGCAAACTACTAGTAATCTAGATCTTAAAAATGTGTCTGTTTATTAATTTTACTGTGCTAAAGTTCTTATAAGGAAAATTTCAAACATATACATAAACAGAATGTAGTATAATTAACAATAGAAAGAATAGTATAATAAATCCTACTTAGCTTTAATAATTATCATTAAATAGCCAACCTTCTTTTATTTATTTCCCTACTCCTCCCCCCACCAAGATTATTTTGAAACAACTGCCAGATATTAGACCATTTTGTATGACACTGCTCACTTTTAACCTCCTCAAGGATTAAGGTATCACTAGAGAGCATGTTACCTACAATTGGTACCTACATTACCAACGTTTAACCAGGTTCTTCAAAATGTATCAGACACAAAACTGAGGTAAGTGACATGTAGTTACGACAATTTCTAGTGTGATCCCTTTAAGTAAATAATAATGAAGTATCTATGCTTAAAACTCTGTTAAATTGGGAAAAGCTATATTAACAAGTAAATAAAATCCAGCTAACAAAATTTCTGCTCCCTTATTTTTTTTCTTCTAACAAATAATATTAACTTTTAGGTATAGTCTTCTTATTCCTCATATATTTTCAATCATTACATCAATATTTTACTATACAAAATCTGATCTGATGTTCCTTTTATGATACAAATAAGAACATTTAAAACAGAAATATGAACTTAAGCAAAAAAATTGCTTTTTAACCCCTAAAAAGTGGAGTAATAAGAAGGTCTCTTAAATCATATTTTGACTTGCAGATAGAAAGAAATGAATTCTGAACACAACACAATACATTTTACATGTACAGAAGAAGAGGAGAAATTTTGGCCTGCAAATCGAGCACGTGATATTTGAGAGGAGGAAAGCTGAGTGGGAAATAGGTCTTAAACTCATAGAAAATATACAGAAACTTACCTTGTTGCTACCCAGACTGTAGGATGGAATGAGATCCTGTCGGCTGCCAGACAACTGAAGAGGACAAAAGAGGGGGATTAGTCCTTTATATGTCAAAGTGCAACAATCTAAGGCCCTGGAAACACAGACTTGGAAAACTGAATCAACAGAATGCTAAAGTTGGATGGCAGCAGAGAGGCTGTCAAGATGAAAGCTACAAACTAGCCTGATGGCCTTTTGGGACGCTGTGAGACACAAATTTGTTTTGTTTTGTTTTTAATTAATTGGTTAACAACAATTTTAAAATGGGAGGCTTGTGTGAGATCAGATGTCCAATTTACAGTGACACAACAACTAACTGGGCCTGAATAAGAGCTACCTCATTTGTTGATCCCCTTCCATTTAAAGCAACCAGGTTACTGGTTACCTTACCTGTGTCCTGATCTTACGACTCCTTTTCTGGGTATTTCTAGGAAATGTATACACACAAACTACTTATTTAAACCACAGGATTCTAAATACCAAATCTTTGCATACATCAGTACATTTTAATATATCATGTTCTGAAGGAATAAGAAGATATTCATGTCAAATTGAAGTGATTATTTCTCAGTATCTGAGAATGTTCCCAATCTTTCAGTCTCAGAGCATTAGTGATATCCTTCAGTCACTCAGGGGCCACATATGCCCTCCCTTTGATACCCTTCCTACCTCTCACTATTGTCTCTCAAACACTAAGGCTAAGGGCCAGCTGCTCTTTGTTATGAGACTGTGTTTTTCTTGATGTAAAGTTCAGACAAAGGTGTAGTATTTCTCATAACCACATCTTTATCAAAAGTAAGAAAAGGAGATAAATCACAGGGCCACAAGCACATTTCTTCATTAAGAATTAGTTACATGCTTAATATGCACACAAATTATATTATCTATGCTTTAAAAATACAACAACAAACTTAAGACACTGTTATAAAATAAACCGAACTTATTTTACACAGTTATACCACCCTGGGTGGCCTTTACGAAACTGAGTTTGTAAACCTACCCCAGACTTCCTCTCAATTTAAAGTAATTAAATTAAGCCCAGAAAATTCAAATGGCCTGCCCTAAGTACTTGACTAGTTTTGTTTTCGTTCAATACTCACTGAACACCTACAGTCACTGTGCTAGGCTCTGGTGATCTAAAGATAAAAGAGAAACACTAGAGAGACACTTAAATGGCTCCTCTAATATTAGTAAGGATACTGACACAGGTATGCACAGTTGCTACAGGTAAGAGAATGGGACATTTCAATCAGTTCAGACAAGAAAATGATATCCAAGATGAGATTTAAAGGGTGGAGAAGGCTGTTCAAGGGAAAGGGGGAGAAAGAGAACACAAGCAGAGCAGGAATGGGCACTCACTCTGTTCACGTTTGGAGAGCTAATACTCCTTCTGCTCAGCTTCCCTTTTCCTGTCAACTGTTCCTTCACTGCAACTTCCTGTCAGTCAGAAAACAGAGGAAACAGAAAACAGAGGAAACAGACATATTAGAGACGGACTTCTAAATCAATAGTGTCAAAAGTAGGCTTTGTGCTACCATTTATACATACACATTTCTAGTTCTTTAAATGGCTGTTACTTCACATGACGGAATGATCCAATTACAATCACTGAAACATTCACAGGTAATTAAATAGCTGACAGGTTACCTAGATCATTCTTTTATCTACTGATGGCCCCTTTGCAGTTGGACAGAGCTTAGTCCCAGGAGAAAGATCATGAAAATTAGACCATTCACTTTTTTTTTCATTAGTATCTCTGGTTTAAAAAAAAAATCTCAATATTGCTAGGTATTAATAAAATGAGGTCGAGGTTTCTCTAAGGATTAGGTATACTGCCTGCATTTCTATTATCTCTTCTAGACACCATTCTAAAGCTGTAGCAGGATTATCCAGCTAAGCAAAGAAGGGCCCATTGTGCCTCATTACTGCATATTTCTTCAGCAACATTATTGCCCAGTACGAAGGAATTTTTAAAATAATTCTTTTAGTCAGTAAGAGTTAAATATTTTCTTTCATTACTTCAAGGCAATCATTTAGTGTCTTGGAAAAAGTAGCTTTCCAAAGGATGTAGCTTTTATATTTTCAAAGACTTAACTGGTAAGTTTAAGTTAAATTAATATGCTCCACTTAAACAGACACTTCAAAAGTTTAGATGTAACAATACAGTGAATTGCAGAACATCAAACACAGAATCAGACTGGGTTAGCACCAAGGCTACCAGCTCTGCTGGCTGACCTGCCGAAGACGATCTAAAGTGAGAAGGTTCTCCACAGCCAGCACGCTTCTGAGGTATTTTTCAATATAAGCCTCTGAGTCAGGGGAAGCCGTGTTTTCAACATTAGCTGCCATTCTGGCTAATGTTTCTCGTTCCTCTACTCCCTGGGCATCCTGCAAAATGGAAAGTTGTATATTAAAATTCAGTACATTGCAGAAGAAAACATTATAAAAGCTTCTTGATCTACACAAATACACACACACATATACACAGACTACTAAACTAACAAATGGGATATATTCCAAAGCTCCATTTTAATGTCAACTTCTTGAACTCAAAATGCATTTCCTACAGCAGAAATTATGGTATAAATGGTAGTTAGGTGTCTTGAAAGGCTGGTTAAACACAGCATAGCTGAAAGAGCATATTCTCAACAAAACTGTTTTCCATTCCCATCAAAAACAAAAACATTACTGGTCAGAAAGGGCTAACTGGAAATATAACCACCACAACAAGCCTTCAGGAACAGATCTCGAGGGCTCAGAGAGAGAGGAATGAGGCCCTGGGGTGACAGCCAGATAAGGGCAGGAACCACATAGCCATAGCAGGATGTAGACACAGGTATGGAGAATAAGAGTGGATGGAAGGGCTGAGTGTCAACACTTTCACAAACCAGCCACCTACAGACTACCTACTCAAAACGTGTTAGTTTCTATCTGTTCTCCATCCTCAGCTCCGGAGTGGCAGAGGCCAAAGGCACGGAGCCCACTAAGAAGAGAAGGATCCAAGCAAATACGCACTCACTGTGCTTTCCCGTAGAGCCCAACCCTGCCCCTCTGACAAGGGTGGGCCATGCATACAAATGGCATATTCACAAGCCAGGGAAGGACCTTGTTAATGCATTTAATTATTTCAAGCAAACTCGGTTTATAATAAATTACTCTTCTCAGGGAAAATCAGATACTTTGCTTATTTGTGAATTTGTGATAATAATGTCAAAAACTATCTGTATGTTACTGCATATTACGATGTTATTAACTTTCAGTGGGGGAAAAAACCCAACCATTTTATATAGCTTCAAGGAGAAAAACACCCTGCCAACTAATTTTAAGATACTATCAATTATAAGACACATTCTAACTTCAAAAATATTTTTTAAAATTTAAACAAGCATTAGAACAGATAAAATATGGAAGAACTTGGAAGATAGCAAAATTTGTCTCCTATAATAATTCATCTGAGCCTTTTAATAACTCTGAAAAGAAGAAATCATTCTCATTTTATAGATGAAGAGGAAGGCCACATAATTAGTAAAAGAGGTAAGACTAGAACTTAGGTTTCCTGACTCCTGATAGAGCATTTATTCTTTTCACCACTCAACACAGAATACTTTCTGGTGTCTGAAGGGAACAGGCATTATCTTGATTTTTAAGAAAGAGGAAACTTGAGTTTTAAGAAACATATATATCCATGTTGCCCTCATACCTATCAAGAGGTAAAACATTTCCATTACGTCAGGAAGTTCGCTGATGGGCTTCACAGTCAATGCCTACTCTTATTCAAGGCAAGATAATTTCTCTGACCATAGATTAGTTTCACTTGCTTTAGAATTCAAATAAATGGAATCATACTCTTTTATGTCTAGCTTCTATCACTCAGCATAATGACTTTGAGATTCATTCATATACTTTGGGTCTTTGAATAGCTGAGTAAGATTCTATAGTATGGCTATACCACAACTTATTTATCCATTTTTCTGTTGATGGATGTTTGGGTTGTTTCCAGTTTTAGGTTATTTTGAATTAAGCTGCTATAAATATTCTTGTGCTAGTCTTTGTGGACACAGGCTTTCATTTCTCTTGGTTAAGGACTTGGAAGTAGAATTACTGGATCATGGGGTAGGTATATTTTCTAAAGTGGTTGGTTTCATTTTAAAAAGCATTCTACTTCTTTTTTTAAAAAATGTTTCCTGTTACTCTCTGGCCTTTGATAACTTCTTTTTGCCACAAGCCCTCAAAGCTTCTGTAATAAGAAACACAAAAAAATTTGGGGGGCTTTTTCATGATAAAACATAATTTCTTAAGGGATCTTTTTGTTTTTAAATTAAAAAATAAACTAAGTATAGTCCTTACACTGTAAGCTTTAAGTCTCACTTTTCCTTTTTCTCTGCCATCAGGATTTGATAATGTGAACCTAACGTTGCCAACTGAGATGTTCAGCTCATTATTAACAGGTAGCCCAAATCACATGAGGCTCTATGTTTATCTTTCAGCTGATTTCCCACCCCTCATCATTTTTTCCCTATGAAAACTATATCACCTGAATGATATAAGCACTTTCAAAGAGGGTAAGAAAACTACAAACAGGGGGAGAGGGGTCGGGCAGGGGATGGGGGTGGTGAGATGAAGAGAGTAAAGGACAAACTGAAGATGGCACATAGCTGCTACTATGTGTGCGAGACAATGAACGCAGCTGTTTCTCAACTGCATTCAAACATGTATAGACTTAAGACCTAAAACAATTGGAAGAACATATAAAACACCCAGATACAGAGAATAAACAGTAAGTCTCTAGTCAAACACAGAAGTATACAAAGAGTAATCTATTATAGACCCAAGATTTTGCAGGTTGCCTAACTCTGAAAACAGACTTAACATTTGTTCAGCAGGCTCCAAATTAAGTAGTTTAACAGTGAATATTTACTATGCAGGTCTAACACTTTGAAGATCCAGGAAATAACCGGTTACTATTTGACATTATCTGAGAGGAAAAAGTGTGTTTGCAATACAAGAAATCTAAAACAAAGCCTAAGTACTGCACAATCTGTTTACTTTTCCAAAAACTCGTCTCTGTATTAAAATATATGTTGTCCATCTATCATTCAAATACTCAGTAGAATCAATCAACAAATACTGAGCCCGTAAACGAAGAGAACACAGCTGATATTTGCAGTGTGGTTGGGAGGAAGCGTTCACCCACGGTCCACGTTGCGTTTTCCACTCCTGAGGAAAGCGCAGTTGATGCCTCCCCACGTCTGGATAGTGAGTGTGGGGGAGGCACTGCTCTTCCTTCTCTTTTCCACAGTCTCTTTCCTTAGGCTGCCTAATTTCTCCTGCCCTGTAAGGAAGGTCTCCAATCCCAGCAGGGCCAGTGCCCCTGTCTAAATCAGGGATGAAGTGTTAGGAAGCATGTATAAACTGCATCCTCCAAGAAGTTTCTGTCAGGGACATTTTAAGCTCCACATGTTTAATTCTTGTGGATATCTCACTTAGTTCATGAAGAGATAATAATAATAAATAATAGTAACTATAATAATAATAGCAATAACAACTTACAATTTAGCAGGCACACAACAATTTGTATACATTGTCTCATTTAATCTTTAAAAATAAGCCTGTTTGGAAGGTATCACGAACCACAGCTGACAAATGAAAAAATTAAGGCTCAGAGTAACCTACCCAGGTTCACTTCAGTAACAGATGAAGAAACAAGATTTCTGTTTGACTCCAAAATGAAACTCTAAATCTCTATGCTATGCTACGTTGCCTCCCTTTGAGGGTTACAATGTTATCTTACGTCTTTTTAAAATTTTATTATTTATTACAGTTGACATACAATATTAGATAACTTTCAGGGGTACAACATAGTGATGTGACATTTACATACCTCATAATGTGATCATCACAATAAGTCTACTAACAATCTGTCACTATACAAAGTTATTACGATATTATTGACTCCATTCCCTGTGCTGCACATTACATGCCTGGGACTTTATTTTATAACTGGAAGCTTGTACCTTTTATTCCTCTTCACCTTTTGAGTAAAAAGGTATTGATTTGCTTTTCAAAAGAATGTTCTTTTTAACAAAATACTAAAACGAAAACCTTTAAAGTCACAAGTACATTTTACTATGAGTTAAGTTAAGATTAGGAAATTCCTCTAAAAATCTATTTCATTTTCCTAAATACACAATTCCAATTAATACATATTTCTTGGGTAGGTGACTTTCCAGGAAGTTACGTGTTTATTTTTAGTAAATTCAAATTTCATGTGATCGTTCACCTCTGGAATATTGGAGACAATTTCAAAAGTCACCCCACAGCCAGGAATAGAACTTCGATGAGACATCTTTTTCAGGAGACTCTGAGCAAAACCCTAGAGGAAAACAGAATAGAAGGTATGGTTTCCCATCTCAAAAACTGAGTTTACATTAACAGAAAGACAGCATAAAGATGCTGCATTCACTCTCAACAAAAAGAAAGGGCATACTGCCAATATAAACAAGCTGAAATCCAACTCACTACATACAGGTTCCTCAACTTTATTTTAGTGCACAAAACCAATTTTAGATACCTGTGTATCTAAATGTACAATGGGTGACAGATCCTATACCTAATATATGAGAAGTACAGACCCTAATCTCTGGAAACTGACACTAGGTATTTGGTTCAACTCTACTTAAAGCCTGCAGAAATAAGGCCACTGACTTCTACACTATAAAATGACCTTCTAACTAAGATGTAAGCAAGGATTGGTGACTCTTACACTTTTTTTTTTTTTCGCAGCACAATGGACATCTTGTACCATGAATATTGACAAGTTCAGGCATTAAATTCTTGACCAAAGCAGGATCGTTATGAAGAATGATTTAAGAGTGCATGGTCATTGTTTATGCTGACTGCGCTCTTTGCACAGTTAAGAATTGAACTGCTGAATTAATGCACAGATGACTCATTTGAAGATGCTGCTAAGATTGAACATCCTGGAGAGGTTGAAGAGAGCAGGGATGAGGGCAGAATACAATTTGTGAATAAAGATAAGAAGAGAGAATATTAAACAAACACTGAACCTTTTACCTTATGCAAAAGGGAAGCAGGGAATACATGAAAACTCCCCAACAAAAACAGAAAAATCAGTTGTTTGGTCTTAGAAATGCATATTTTCAAAAACGTACTTAATGATAATTTTTTTCCTATTCAGTAATCTTTAGTTAATTTCAAAAAAGATGCTAGCCTCTTAGAATGCAGAGAAACTGTTTATTTCATCCCTTCACTCGCGACGTGAGGCTGGCTTGCGATGCTTAAAGGGCAGCCACGGCTCTTTTTAACGAGTGGGGGGAAGTGTGGGTGCCGTTATCTTCCCTTTTGTTTTCTACTTGTGTAGAATTACTGAAGCTGACTTGCATGCATGAGGGCCATAAGAAAAGTCACTGTTCTTGCTATAAAGAAGTCATTTTTAGGAATGACACATCTGAAACTGGGAAGAAACTGCCATGCCCTAAAATACTAACATTTCATTCAGTATCAATTTGAATCATTTCAAAGTAGGGGGGAAATGCGACAACTCCTTGTCCCTATAACAACAACAACAAAAATCAGAAGAAACTTGGTGACCCCACAATGCATGTTTTCTGTTAAAGATTCTGTGGGGCTGGTACCAGGTCAGGCTCAGTTGCACAGGTCAATCCCAGTGCCTGGCAACCAGAATCTCTAGTCCTGAAATGGCAAATGACTCTTCAAAATGCTCCGGGAGCAACATGTCTTTTTCAATCCCTTACAGACTTCCGAGGAAAGGGAGACCGAGAGAAGAGTGAATGGGAGACACACCACATACATCTACAGCTAACCCAACGACCTGGATTTTATTGATGTTGGATTGCCAAGCTAAAGAGCTGCAATTTTAACAGCATTACCGCCAGTCTTCATTTCAAAGATTGATATCAGTGTGACATTTAGAACTGAAGATTAATTTTTAGGGGTGGAGATTACATCTAGGACTCTGTCAACCATGACTGCGCTCTTTTAAATGAAAAGATTTATTTTCATCTATAGTGGTTTTAGTCGGTATACTGAGAAGGCCTCCAAAAACTGGGCATAGACAGTTAAAAAGAATCCCTAGACTCACCCCCCTCAAATCCTGTATTTGCAAAACCCAGTAACAGAAATTGTTTTTATCTTTACCCAGAAGTTTTGTACTAAACCCCTTCAGATGGTACAGTGTCCTTCAGAATCCAGCTGCAACTATGTTAACTGCCACAGCTTTGGCTCTGCAGCACATTCTGTGACCCCATGCTTCTCAAGGTTGCCAAGACTGCCATGTCCTTTCCCTTCTCACTACCTCTGCACAAGTATTTCCTCCTCTCCATGGAACAGCCAACAACTCCTTCTCTGCCTGACAAACTTCCTCGTCTGTAAACAAGTGGCTTATGTCCATGCAGCCCTGCTCTCTGAAAGCCTCCCCTCATGTTCTCAGTCTGAGGTGTCCATTGTCGTAGCTGCAGTCCCCTAGCACGTAAGCGCGGCATTAAGGCACTATTACAGCAGAGAAGAGCTGTCTGTTTTTACATCTACCTGTGTCAGTGGCCACTGGCGGTTTAAGTACGCAGACTATTTCTTATTCACCTTTTCACCCCACCACTTGACAGAGTACACTTTCCAAATTTATGAATCAGTGAATTAGCAGAGATGACTGAAAGGAAAGAAAGGTGTGGTAAGTGAAGGGTAAGAAGCACCAACAGCTAACTGTACTGAAACCTCTCATCTCGTAGGACCCAGATGAAAAGGCAAAAACAAAAACAATGAATTTCACCTTGACAGGGCTCTGTGGCACCCAAACGAATGGCTATAATTTATGCAGATTCAGTGTGACAGTTGAATACTGTCTAGGGGGAATTCAGGATGGTATGTTCTGGGACTGAAGCAGGCATGGTTACAGGACCAGTCACCTTCAAAAGAAAAGCTCAATGCTTCACAGAGCCTGCTGGATAGAAGGCCAGAGCAATCCTTCCATGGCCCTGCCCTTGTGTTGCACCTGTGGTTCAAGTCATTTCTTCAGCTAGAATTCATGACTCACCTGTCGACCATGAACACTGACACAAATTCGTTTGCGTAATACCAGCTGCATGTCCGCCGGATGGCTGAGCTGGACCGTCACCCGCACGATAAGAAACACTCGCTCATCCACAGGTGTGCCTTTACTGAGCTGAGGACAGTTGTGCACTGCAGAGTCCCAAGAGGCTTCTGCTTTTACCTGCAGAGAAGACAGAGAGAACATAGTTTTCCTCTTCCTCCTGAAAAGAGAAAGCCTCTTGGCTTGGGCTGAGGGGGTACATGCCGGTCACGAAGGCAGTCCAGCAGAACTGCCCTGAGAGACTGCAGAGAATGTGGCTGTGGCCTCAAGCACCCTTGTCTGGGAAATACAGAGCAGAATGTTCCTGGCTGGCTGGCTTTTAAATTTTTATTTTGAAAAACACTCTTTCATCTAGAGTCATCAACTGTTAACACTTGCCACTTTTCCCTTCCCTATCTTTCTCGCAACACATATACACACACAGTATTGTTATTTTTTCTTTTGCTGAAAATTTTTTTTTTTTTTTTTTTTTTTTGCTGACTCACTTTAGAGTAAGTTACAGACATGTAGCTCTACATCCCTAAATACTTCGGCAAGTATTTTCTAAGGGCAAGGACATCCTTTTACTTAACCATTGGACAATTATCATATTCAGGAAATTTAACATCATATAATACTATTATACAATAGAGTCCATATTCAGTTTTTTAATTGTCCTGATACAGGATCATTGATTGCCTTTAGCTGTCATGTCCATTTAGTCTACTTTAACCTATGATGGCCCAGCCTTTCTTTATTGCTCATGACACTGATTTATTAAAGAAGGGCACAGGCCCTTCTTTAAGGTTGTACAGAGCACACCACAGTTGGGTTTGTTTGACTGTTTCCCCACTGGTAGATTCAGGTTGTGCATCTTAGGCATACCACTAAGTGATGATGTAGCTAACCTTCAAGCATCAGATCAGCTTTCCTTCCTTAAACTATTTTATAACTTTTCCAATTACTCAAAATTTTAAAATAAGCCCCCTCTGAATACCCATCATGCAAATTCAAATATTACCAAGATTTTGCTACACTGGCTTCATCTATTCTTTTTCTTCATTTTTAAAAAAAGTCTTTCCTGAAGAATTTCAAAGTAAATCCCAAGCATGGTGTCACTTCACCTCTACGTACTTCAGTAGGGAGTGGACCACTGCTGACCTCAATGATGACTACTAACAGAGAGCCTTTTCCAGGAGAGGAAGTAACATGGTGAATGGATGTAATCTGATGGTCCACTCCCTCTGGAAGTGGTCCCATCCTTTCTCAAAGTCACAATGAAAAGTTTTCATTTCTCTTTCTTGAGAAATCAAGCATTGAGATGATGACCTTGCTGTTTCAAAAGGCTCATGGAAACGTTAAAGAAACTACTTTTCATCCAAGCCTCCTGAGTTACACTTTCATTTACCTCTCCATCATGATGTTTTACAACCTGCAGTTCAAAGAACTCGTCCTCTTCTTCCCCGGTTAGGGTAGCATCCCATCCACCAGCTTCTGGGTCATCAAGATTATCCTGAGAGCTGAAATCATCAGCTAAAAGCAAAAGAGTTCCACTAAATATGGAGATCAGTTTAAAGGATAATCCCTACCAGTTAGATTTCAATGTGCTTGGTATTGAATTCTTCTACATCAAATTTCATTTGCTTTGGCTCTAAAACTTTACATGATAGGGATGATGACCATTAAACAGTTCACAGATCTTAGAACCAGAAAGTGCCTCAAGAAATTATCTCATTTTATCCAATCTCCTACCTTTATGCCTTATTTTACATGGAGGGCAACTGAAGCCAAGATATCCAAGAGGTAACTCAAGGCCAGCCCATAAATGTTAATGATTGGATTATAGCCCAGATTATCTATCTAGAGAAACAAGGAGTGAGACTCCAATTATCTGACAATTAAGTTCAACAAAAGAAATCAATTGGCTACATAAGCTAGAAACTGCATGGTTGCCCCATGACTCTTTGGTTTTTCAGTTCTAAGCCTGGCTCTTCCAGCTCCCTACCCATCATATGCCTGTGAGTGGGCATCGAAAGTAGCTGGGGCTTGGGGGAATCAAGAATGGGCATAAGAATGAATAAGGTCCTCATCATGTCTAGGAATATTCATTGTAACAGGTCTTCCTTAACATATTCTTTTCTACTTTCTTGCCCTCCTACACACACACACACACACACACACACACACACACACACATACACACACACACTCCCCTCACCTATCCAAGAACCCAACGTAATATGAGGCCAAAGTCATTGTCAGTCCCCAAGGTTCAAGAGAACAAGGCAGGAGAGTGCAATGACAATACACTAAAACCCCATCAGGTGCACCGACAGTGGCTAAGTACATTCCCTAACTCTGTGTATACAAAAATCTTCCATGTGTCTAAATAAGCTAAGTGGCACAAGATGCTCAACACCTCAGCTTTTATAACTCATTTCCAGAGAGGTAGAGGGTACCCTTGAGGACATCTAATCTTGTCCATTTAGGATAGTTAACTTTAATATATAGTTCTTCTGCAGATGTTTTAGGGATTTAACTGCTGACTTTTAACTTACATTTAGCTTTTAAATATACCTTTTCATTTTTATTTTCCCTCTTCAAAGTATATGTAAAATGTAGCCACATCCAAAACATTTTACATGAAGGGAAAAAAGTCAGAAAAAAAAGTGACAGTTATTTAAAAAAATAGGAGAAGTATGACCCATGAAGTCACAGAAAAAGTGATAAATTTATTAGACAGTGCTAAGAAAACGCCAGATAAAATAAAACGTGTTACATAAGCAATCACTAATTATCAGTCCTTTCCAAAGAGAAGTCTTTTCCTAAGAATTAAAGAAGAAAATACTTTAAGTACAGGAAAACATTACTACTATGATGAAAGAACAAAGTATATACACAGCAGTATGGGTTGTAGAATGCAATGTGAGAACATAGCATGATGAAACATACCTATTACAGCTATAAAAATGTTATTTACAGAAAATTCTTTGTCAAGTACTAGAGTCATTCAGCACACATAAAATGGTTCCTCAACTTAGGTTTATGGAAGGGCCTAACTGCATACTTTGTCAGAATCTAGGTGTTATCTGGACACTCATTGGTCAAAGGTAAACCTTCAGAAAGCACCTCCTAACTTACCATTTAAGTCAAGGAATATAACAGGAATGTGTGTTTCCATCCCAGGAACTGGGGTCCTAAAACATAATGCAGAAATAGCATCTCGAATAAAACAAGACTGTCTCAGCAGCATGCACGCTGTGACACAGCCTTAACACACATTCAGAGCTGTTACCGGTAAAGTCAATAATAACTCTGCTACTGGGTTTGCTATAATTTCACATCAGAGATGCCAGAAGGCGGTGACTAAATGCTGCCTCTCTTCACTGGTGCACTTGTGTATAATTATCATATGCCCTGAGACTAGAACTCGGTCTTACAAGATACATATACCTGCTTATAAATGAAGCTCCCTTGTTTAAAGTTACTTGCTTATAAAATTAAATACCTAAGGGCCTCATGTGGCTTCATTTACCATTTTTAATTTCTATAAAGTGGTACAGAACATTTGCTGACAGCATAGTTTTAGCCAGTACCCAAACCAAAAATTCCTGGAGATGCAATTTTATGATGACTGAATGGTCTTTTAAGAGAATGACCCAAGTAATTAACATATTAACCATTTTTTAAAATGCTAAGTGCACTGGTACTAAATATTGATTTAGATTCTCAGAAATCTTAATTGCTTGAGCCAATAACAATATTATTTAATAATACACAATTTTAGGCCACAGTTATTTCAACTCATGAAAATAAGTTAACACTTCCTCTAATTCAAACAACTTTTTCCCTTATGCTAAAATGAGTCTGCCTTTAACTAAAGCATAGGCAAAATTCATACAGAAAGCAGTCAGTTTAGTGAGCATTTAGAACTTCAGAAGACACAGAGCAGTATTCATACCATTCTGCTGGGGCCCCTGGAATCCCACTGCCAGCAGAGGGGACCATGACAGCATTCCTTTCCTCAGTTAGAGTCAACCTCATCTCTAGAAGTTGAGCTTCACGGTCAGCATCATCCTCTGTTTTATCTAGAATACCAGGAATGAGGATCAAATACAAATCTCTCATTTGCTATTTATACCTTTGCCTATATTTCACTTACTGGTTGATGAGAGTTCAGTAAAATCTTAATACTTCTCTAATTAGTGATAAAAAAATTTTTCATGGCAAAAACTACCCATAAGCTGGAGAGATCGGTGTACTCTTTTCAGAGAGGCCATTCTCCATTCATGGAAGGCCTACAGTGGAAGAGCACATGAATGATTTCTTCCAGAATCAAGGGATTCAAATGCTTTTGAAGAAGAAATTAAGAAATGTTAGCATCTTCCTTATTTTTGAGGAACAATGTGTACTTTGTGTACTAGGTTTTCTTTCTTTGTTGGGGGTTGGGGGGAACCTATGCAAAGATATCATTACAATTCGATAAACATTCCTTTGAAAGGATGTGACACAAATAAGTAATATTCCTATGCTCTTGCCATCCCCATTATTGATGTATTCATCCACTTTTAATTCACGTGGCTGCAAATGGGGATTAATTATGCACTGATTCGGGGCGGGGAGGGGGATATTCAACTTGCTTTCCTACCATGTTTATCGACAAGCTTTTGAAGTTGTTGATCTAAGTACTCCTGACGTTTTGTTAATGCATTCAACCATTTTCTACGTAGTCTCTCTAAATCTCGATCCTGAAAAAGACAAGAAAAATGACAGTCAGTATAATGTCAAGACAATGTATCTGAAACTGATGCTCTACCTTATGTTACTCTAACATGGTTTGAGAATGTAAAGTATTACACACTAATGTCTTTATTACTACTGCTAATTGATTCCAACCATTTTTCAGGACAAAAACTTTCAGAAACTAAAGGATTACTGTTCTAGAGTAGTACTGTTTCTGAAAGGGCCTTCTCTCATATCCAGAACCAGTTTTATTTCTATCAGCTCAAAGGGTAGAACTCCAAGCCCTGCTAACTAATATCTTCTATGAGATCTCCTTGCTGAATAAAAGTCATAAATACTAATCAATAGTGTTCAAATTTATATCCCTTAAAACCATCATAAGACTTTTTCAAGTTTCTTTACTACAGCCTTCAACATGTTTCCCTAATTTCTGCAAACATGTAAATACTTCTCTCCCTTGTTTTGGTGGGATTTTGTTTTGGTGGCAGGGGCATTCTCAACAGATGAACAACTCTAACAGTCAACACCTGACTGTATACCAATCTTACCTCATTTCCTTTTGTAATAACGTTACAAGACTGGGTAGATCAGTGGAATGCTGCAGAAGTGGTGGATATCTGGATTTCACTAAGGCACTTAACCAAATAGCTCATGACATTCTTGTGGACAAGATGTAGAAATGTGCAATGAAGCTACTTCAATGAAATCAGAAATGACTAAAATAGCACATCCAAAGAATAGTGATTAGTGAAATAATGTCAGCTTAAAAGAAGTCTGTATTGTTGTGCCATAGGATTTTCTATTTAACACTCTCTGACACAGTATTTTTATCAGTGACTTATAGGAAGGCAGACATTTTTATCAAATTAGAATGATGCAAAACCAGGAGAGTGACTACACTGGATGACATAATCAGTATCCAAAGAGCTCTGAGAGTCCTAACAAGACTAACAAGATAAAACCTTACGGACATAAACAAAATCTTGCAGATGAGGAAAAAGGGTGAGGGGGGCAGGGAGGCAAAACGAAACCTGTTATGACTCCACAAAGAAGGGAAGAAAGACCTGGCTTAAAATTAGGAAAATACTAGGGGGTGTTGCATGACTGAAGGTCAGTATGTGACAACTCTTACAGGGAAAGGAGTGGGTGACTCCACTCAAGGACAGAAAAAGCAAGTAAGAGAATCTGAAGAAAAGGATCTGAGGGGAACCGGGATGGGGAGGAGCTCCCAATTTGGAAAAGTGTTAACAGTCACAAATGATTTCCTATTCTAAACAGATTTTACTTGCAGTCTATGAAATACTCATTGTTCCCCACTCCACTTTAATTTGAGAAAAAGCAATATTTGAATCAAAATTAATTGTGTAATTATTAAGTAACAGTATAGCAAGACTCATGAATAGGTAAATTAGTACTTTCATCAAACTTATTTAAGATGAGGCTAACGGATGCTTCATTACCTGGTAGCTATCCATGTCCTCCTCTTCCTCCTAAAAGAAAAAATATATTATGCAAAACTGAAACAATTATCCACAAATCAAATGATGATAAACAATCTGAATCTTTTCCCATACTTTGTGTTTTCTTCCACCTAAGCTCACCCTCACTGTTGGTTTTATAATTCTCAGGAAGTTGGTGTAAAACCTTGAGCTTCTCATTGGAAAGTGAAGAACACTCATTTGACCTTTTCAGGAACCAGTACAATACTTTCCCTGCTGGGTTTAGAGTCCCACTCCCCAGGGGAAATCAAACACCTGCCGGGCAAACAGTCTTTACAAGCCAGCAGGGGTTTCTGCAGAAGCAAGGGGATGGAGGAGGTTAATCACTAGTAGGCACTGAAGAGTTTCTAGAGTCTCAGATGTTTTAACCCTCAGCTTGCCTTGTATGAGGGCAAAACCAACAGCCTGATGCAGTGATCCCATGCAAATGCCATACAATAATTTAAAAAGACATCAAAGGAAAAGCAAAAGAAATACTGAGAGGAAATGCCTGTGGAAGGCAGTTTTCTGATAGGTTCCAAAAGACTTGCCTGGTTGGGTCTTTCAACAAGAACATAACAGACACAGAAACTTACATGGAAGGTCTCATGAGTCTTGGGGGATCTAAGTGCTTTAACTTTCACACATCCAATGCCAACAGACAATATACATTCTTCCATCAGTGGTAAAGTCCCAGACTCCTGCACAGACTTCACTTCCACTTGGACTCGCCGGGACTGCCCCTGTATCACAATTTAAGAGTTTCTTAAAAATTAGTTCGATTCATGATTCACAAAAATTTGGTATAGAGAGACCCCTACAGGCTGATGTTGGGAAAAGTGTTTAACTTGGAGACATCTGTATCTTAAATGTAAGTAGTAAACTCAAATTGAAAAACTAATCAGGAAAAAATACTGTTTAATCAAGTAGAAAGACAGAACAAATATATGGTTATATATTTTTTCAATAAAAATAAACATTAAAAGAAAACATTCTAGCAAAAGAAATGCAAACAGACAATTAAAAATGTTCAACTTACTAATAATCAAATAAATACAAATTTAAATAAGCATGATAGACATTTATTTCACTTATTAAACTAGCAATTATCTTTTAAAAAAGAAATTTCCAATATTGTACAAAGCTTATGAAACAGGCAATTACATATAAGTATACTTTTGGTAGTAATATAAATTGGTAAAGCTTTCTGCAGAGCAATTTGCCTTAAAAATTTAAGTTCTGGGAGTTCCCTGGTGGTGTAGTGGCTTAGGCTTCTGCGCTGTCAATGCTGCGGCCTGGGATCGATTCCCAGCCAGGGAACTACCCACATAAAAAAACAAAAACAACAACAACAAAATTTAAGTTTCCCCTGGTCCAGCAAGTCAACTTTCTAGAAATCTTGTCTAAGTAAATAATTATATATGAATATAAAGAATCTTAAGGGAGTTCCCTGGTGGTGTAGTGGCTAAGGCTTCGGCGCTGTCAACACTGTGCCCTGGGTTTGATTCCCAGCCAGGGAACTACCCACATTAAAAAAAAAAAAAAAAAAAAAAGGAATCTTAAAGCAATGTTAAAAATAAAATACTAGTTACAAATTATATGTATGATAGCAATATATGCTTAAACTACAGTATGTATTATAAAATATTAGTCATTAAAATATGGTTGTAGAAAAATATATATGATATTTTAAGTTAAAGAGTATAGTGACAGATGTTAACTACAATTTTTTTTATAAAGAGCAGATTTCCAGCACATATAGTATCGTCTACTTTTAAAAATAAGCAATCAGAGTAGAAATAAGAATGATTACTACTATCCTGGATTCACTGCTCTAATCCCAAAATAAAATAATTTTAAACCAAGCTGCAAAATGAAGACTTGATCAGAGAGACGCTATTCTTTCTTAAGCACATCTTCAAGATAAATACTGTGTGACTTTGTATACTTAAAATGAAGTAGTATTTTTTTTTAAATTCCCAGTATTCCCAAATTACTGACTTGAAAGTTGGTTTATAAAATCTAGAAATATAACAGAATTTGAATATACAATTTCAAGTCAGTTACTCTTCTCCTCTTCCATCAGATTTTAATTCCCAAGAGCTTGTCGTTATCAGAAAAATCAACCTAGGCAATGATTGATCCTATCAAGCTAGATTTGATAAATCTGACATCTTCTAATATAATATTTTCCAAGGACTATACATCAGGTATGTTGTGGAATGAATACCTAAGAAAATATTTTAATTGCCTAAAATAGTTTATAGTCATTTTCAATTAGCTACCTTTTGTTCATTTACTTTACTTAGGACAGAAAGTGGCCTAACTGCTGGTATTTGACCATTTTTTAACTACAAAACCAGAAATTTCATATGGTTAACCTAATCAGGTTTCCTCTGCTGCTTTCCCTGTTCAAGGACAGTAGGTTCCAATTTTGAAATGTACTGAATTCACAGAGCCCTGCATCTAAGGCTTTCTACTAACTGGTTGCCACATGCTTCTATAACCTTTTCTGTTACTGCTGTCCAGCTCTTCCTACAGGTAATTTTCTATCTAAACTTACCTAATTCAAACCTTGTATCTTTATTTATTCTTTTGTCTTGCCATTTATATATGAAAAATCTTCCTGGATTCTGTGTGATTCTTTTCAGCATCCAAGTGAAGATGCATATCCTTCAAAATAGTCTTTCCTGATAAATCTAACACATCTTTCTCTTTTTTTTGCATGACTGCCTTTATTTTTTAATAATTTTGCAGATAACTGACATACAATAGTATATTAGTTTCAGGTATACAACAGAGTGATTAGACATTCATATAACTTAAAAAATGATCACTCCCGATAAATCCAATACCCATCTGACACCACACATAGTTATTACAATATTATTGACTATATTCTCTATGCTGCACTTTATATCCCCATGACTATTTTGCAACTACCAATTTGTACTTCTTAATGCCTTACTCTTTTTCACCCAGCTCCCCAACCCCTCTCCATCCTGCAACCATCAAAATGATGGTTCTCTGTATGAGTATGTTTCTGTTTTATTTTGTTTTTTAAGATTCCACTTATAAGTGAAATCATATGGTATTTATCTTTCTCTGTCTGACTTATTTCACTTAGTGTAATATCCTCCAGGTCCATCCATGTTTTTGTAGATGGCAAGATTTCATTCTTTTTAATGGATTAATAATATTCCATTGTGCACATGTACTACTTCTTTATCCATTCATCTACTGATGGACACTTAGGTTGCTTCTACATCATAGCTACTGCAAATAATGTTGCAATGAACATATGGATGCATATGTCATTTTGAAGTACTATTTTGGGTTTCTTCAGATAAATAACCATAAGTAGAATTACTGAAACCTAACATACCTTTGAATACTTAAAGCAAAGGTTGACAGAAGTATGACAAGTACTTAAATATTTAATTTACAATAAATCAAAGAAAATTATCTGGTCTTACCTTCTAGGAGATACATTTCTAAGGCATCCAAAGAAGATATATATAGTTTTAACAGATGTTCAGAAAAAGCTGTTCTTCACACCCTTAAGAATCCTATTTTGTGCATATATCTCGTTCTATAATATAAACTAATTTCCTTTTGCTTTTAGTTCCTTGACCATAGATGAATGAATTTGCTAAAATTCAGTTGCTAAGGTCAGAGAATAAGTGCTTACCCTCTTCCTCCTACTAAAACATTCAGGAACTTAAATATTTAAACAAACTTTCTTTTTCCTTTAATCTTGCTCATATTTGGCTTTGAATGATTTCAACATTCATTTTCTAGAGCTATTCTAATATTTTACTATTGTTCTAAAGTATGAAAACTATCATAGGATGCAATATTCTGGTAAAATATAGCAAAAAAAGACTTTCTAAATCTACTATGTAAATTCTATTAAGATACCTTCTCTATTTGGCATCACAGACACCTTCTAGATTACAATCTACTGGGATTAAGTGATGATTCCCACATATTCCCTGCTGTATTGATTTCTAGCATGTATTTATATCTACCTAGCTGCATTTATTTAACAGCTCCTATGGTATCATACAGATATTTGGTCTCTGTCCTCAGTTCCTAGCAGAGAGATCCTAAAATGCTTGGAATTTTCCTGAGTGATAAAAGTTATAGGCATATCTTTAATGATCTGACTTGTGATTTGGCGACTCTTGGCAGGACCTCAGGTAGCTTCAGGAAGGGGCTGGTCATCAGAAAGACCAAGCCTTGATTAGAATTTGGAACACTGAGCCCCACCCCTCAGGGAGAGAGGTGGGAGGAGCTGGAGATTGAGTGTCGTCAATGGTCAATGCTATCATCAATCATGCCTACATAGTGGAACATCCACAAAAACCTACAAACGATGTGTTTTAGAGAGCTTCCTGGCTGGTGAGCAAATAAAAGTGCCAGGAGGGTGGCATACCGAGAGGGGACACGGAAGCTCCTCCCTCCTCCCACATCCTGCCCCACGCATCGCTTCCACTTTGCGATTCTTGAGCTGTATCCTTTATAATGAGCTGCTAACAGTAAATAAAAGCATTTCTTTAGTTTTGTGAGTCATTCTCGCAAATTATCAAACCCGAAGAGGAGAGTTATGGGAACCCTTGACTTTGTAGCCAAGTTGGGTAGAAGTCTATAACCTGGGGTCCGATATTTGCAACTGGGATCTGAAAAGAAGGCAGTCCTGTGTTTAAGTCTGAACCCTGAACTCCACGGAGTCTGATGCGAACTCCAGTGGTTAGGGTACAAACTGAATTGTAGGGCACCCAGACGGTGTCTGCAGAGAATCGGAGGATTGGTTGGTGTCAGGAAGCAAAAGCACTTCTCACCTCCCGTGTACCAGCTCTGAGCTTCATATACAGTGTTTCCTATCCTCACACCAACCCTAAGAAGTTGGTTCTCTCATCACCCTCACTTTCCACCTGAGAAAAGATTCTGAGAGGTCACTGGGCCTGCTGGTAGATGTACAGCCAGGCCATGGGAGAGCCAGAGCCGAACCATCGCACGCTAGACTCCAGAGGCTCGTTCTTTCTACCACATCATGTTGCTTTTCCTTGTCTTTATAAATATTCTAATGCTGCTTGATATGCTTCTTTTATTTCATTCAATTCTAAGTTGTTCTTTAATGTTTACCTTTTATCACTTAAACCTAACAAATGCTGATTTTAAAATATTATAAAAGAAATATTTTTGAAAATGAATAAAAACACACATGAAGTAGGAGATGATTTTAACATAAGAAACAGACATGGTCAGTCTAGATTTCATTATCACTGACATTTCTGCTAAAAAGAATCCAATATCATGCTTCATGGTGCCAAAGAATTTAATGTTGACATTCAAAATGACAGCATTCACAATTTTATTACCTGCCGGAGTTGGAAGATTCCTCCTGTTGGCACATCCTTTGCAGACATTACTTCTACAGGACAGTATTCACCGTTTTCATTCTGTTCCAAGATTTGAACCCAGAATTCCATTTTCCTGGTGACTTCACTCCATCTAGAAAATAGTTGAAGTTCTTTGAAAATCATACATTTCTATTTCCATACATGTAGCTTAGGATCCCACACATGAGAATTAACAATGATAATGACCTCCAAACAGAATAACCCAATAGAATGATCTGAAGTTCAAATAGTAATATGTAAGTACGTATTAGCAAATATAACTAAAAGCAAAGTTAAACAAACTTAATAGCAGAACTAGAAATGACTCCTTTATTTCATTCAAGAAGGTATAATTACAAATCTACTTCAAAGTGGTTATTTAAAAATCTAAACATTGTAATCAAATATACAGAAGCAAAACTTATAAATGAAATCAGATGAATATCTAAAATTCACCTGTCCCGAAGACTACGTGTTTTTGCTTGGATAATCCCCAAATCCCACAGGGCTGGGTTTTTCCGAGGATCGGTCACCTTATGGCCATATATTTCAATTGCTAATGCCCCTTCTGAAAGGTGCTCAATGAAGTCTTCAGTGATGTTAACAGAAAACTCCTGAAAGAAAATAATTACAGAAGAGGAAATACTTTCTGGTAACCTTACGATTATTTATACCCAACATCATACAAAGGCTGTCTGGACTTACATGGCTGGATACTTTCTGGGTAGCCCTCATATACTTACTTGATCATGAAGAAGAGAAATAGGAAAGAATGTTTTAGTTACAGAACAGAATTGTCATACTATGCCCATAATGAATGCTCAGATAGTCTAAGGTTCTTGACTTTAAAAATAACTGTAACTCTGACTTTTAAAAAATGTTTCACCTTGAAAATCTATTGGAAAAACCAGGATTGTATTCTATTTTGTTAGCAATATTTTGTAAGCTATTTTTAAAAGTGTAAATAATTATATTAAGAATTACAATAATGATCTACAATTGTTGAGACAGAAGTTACTACATGAAATAAGGTAGCAGTGTGTTGGAAAACAACTTCCCAGCTTTCAGGAAGCTACCTCCAGTAGCAAAAAAAAGGAAATAAATGCAAAGAAAACCACCTAACTTTTAAGAATTCTCCCAACCTGTCCATCTTTACCACAGAAATATAAGAGAGCCTTTTGCAATAATTAGGATTAAGTTCTAAAACTGTTTATTTTAAAAAGTGATAGACTCTCCACTCTTTCTCTTTCTCGATCTTCAACACACTACGTATTTCTAGGTTTTAAATAGATTACAAAGAGACCTCTTTCTGGGGGTGGGGGGGTGGGGGGCAGGAAAAGAGACGGATCAATTGTGACACAGTAGAAAAAAGAATCTAAAATCTGACAGTTCCAGCTATGCTAGTTACTAACCATGGGCAAACTGACCTCTCTGACCTGGCTTCTTCTGGTGAAAAAAAGCACTATCATCAAAAACAGTTGTGGTAAAGATCAAATCAAAGACTCACACAAAGTGCTTAGCAGAACATCAGGTGCTCAATAAAGTTAGTTCTCGTCTCCTCTATCTTCACTTTTTCTAAAACATCAGTTTCTTAACTTCTTTAGAAGACAATCTCTTCAGCAATCTAATACAAACATGGACTCCTTTTGGAGAAGAGTACACATATATACGTATGGACGTGTGCGTGTGTGTTCACAAAAGTTAACTTTTGATTATGGAGGAATTAAATACATTGACACTTTAGTTTTCCCCCCTTGTTTTACTGAGAGTTAACTGACATACAACATTGTGTAAGTGAAAGCTAAAGGATGTATTGATAACACTTTTTATATTTTTATTACAGCCCCACCCTAAGAAACTCAGATCCAAGACATATATTTGTACCAAATTATTCAAAATAAGGTTCATTTCATCATTCCGCTTTTACCTGAGTAATTAAATGGTGACCAAGTCTGGAAAGCAAACTTACATAGCAGTGATCGAAGACAACCATGCACTGAGGCTCCTTGCTGGCAGGGGAGGATGAGGTATCTACTTCGGGTGCAACGACTATGGGCTCCTGTCGATCCCAGACGTTGTATTTGCAGAATACAAAGTGGGACAGATGCTGTGGCAACCCAGTGGCTTGCAGTATTTTAACCTGAACGAAAAGAAAGGTTCTGTTTGTTTTTAACTCAGAAAGTTCCAAGAAAGACCTGAGTTGGGGACATGAACTCCAGTCCTGACTATGTCACTGTTGTTTTATGCTAACCCAATCCTATTAGTCCTGAGGTTGATTTCTGCCCCTGTAAAATGGTAATCACCACTGTCATAGTTAGCGAGAGGATGATACAGGGTGACAACAACCTTGACTACAAAGGTGGGTATTTTAAAGCATGCTGAAGAACATTTAAATTCTAGTTTCTTATATCATCATCATACTATAATAATAATGATAATCAACTCAGGAAAAGAAAGTCCTCAAACATCACCCCACGCAACAATACAAATTTGGCTAACACTGAATACATAAAAAGACAAGATTGGTATGAAGACAAATGAAGCACAAAATCAGTGAATGTGCCAACAAGCAAGAAATATTCAGGAAAGGGCAGAAAACATTTATTGGATGCTTTAAAGTCTAAGAAGAAACAAGGTTCTCAAGTAGAATGTTATATGCTACTAGGGCATTTTTTGAAAATCTTTTTCATGGAATCATCAGGAATGTATACTTTTGAAGACCTGGAGGGGTAAAAGAGGAGAATAAAGATAGTGAAGGTTGACCATTCTCCACACCAACATTAGTGAATGTTGTCTCCATGCAGATCTAAGGAGGAGAGGCGCATCAAAGGAAATGTGCCCTGGACTGCAGGAGAGTAGAGATTTGTGCTCACAGTGTACAATTAGGGATATGTATCTAATTAGATCCAAATGACACCAGAAAAAATGGCCACATTAGATTTTAAAGCAGCCAAATGTTTTGAATATTTCTTTTGACGGGTGGATTCAGGTTGATTTTTAAGCCAGAGTTTTTTGATAAGTTGTAATACTCTAAAACTCCTGTGAAGAAAACTAAATCCTAAAATTAATTAAGCTAGATTCTGATTTTATAATTGATTAGGCTGACTTTTATATGACTGAGCATTGATCATTTAATCATTTATTTATTCTTCACCTGCTCACCTCCTGCATGTTGCATGATGCACTCTTCTTCCAGTAAATAAATTTAACAAAAACAGATTTGACTATGTGGCAGAAGTTAATGTAGTTCAGCAATCACAAATATAATAGTCTTAACACTTCAGAAAGCCTTACTAATGACACTGAAAATCTCACAAAGCAGATGACTTTATTTTCTTCTATACCAGGTTAGAATGGGTAAGCAATAAATTGGAACTCCTATTATTACTCATTTTTTCCTGTATGGCAACAAGAGTTTGAAATAAATTTCCTGACAGGCTATGAAAGATGAATTAACGCATATTATTCATTCAAACCAAAGGCGGCAATCAAATTTCAGCAATTAATTTTTCATTAAATTTTAAAAGCCATCACTTTTTCACTAAGTGTTAAAATGCTTATTTATCTTCTATAAGGTGAGGCAAACTGTGGTATTTGGGAAGATTACAAGATTTTGGAGTACAAAGATCTAAATAAAAATCTCTGACACTTATTGGCTTCTGTTTTTGAGCAAATTATTTAAAATCTTAGTTTCCTTAAGCCTACTTTTCCTCCAGTGTCAAACAGGATAGCTACCTAATGATACTGGTGTGAGAACTGACCATGCCAATGAAATCAAATGAATGAAAACACTAGCAAGCTTTGAGTGGACAGACGCTCAGTATATACGTCTTTGTAACTGAATTCCATTTAAAAGCTAAATTTTTTAGAAGTCAATCACAATTTTAAGGTTGAAGTAAATAAAAAGCCAAGATTTCATAGGCTGAACTCTCCTCAATGGGCAATTTATCAAGAATGTGACTTCCCAGGAATGAAGAATATCAGGAACGAGGAATATCTTGATATCTAGAACACAGGTTTGGGTTTGTTTGCTTTTGGGTTATTTTTTTCCCCCATTTTTGCAGACAGAAAACAAAAATCACCACAAGGTGTCAGAATATCACAGAATATCAACTTGCTGCTGCTCAAGGTACTACAGCCCAGAAATACCAGAAGACATTGATGTTGTTTAGAATTTTAAAATATACTAAAATTGTATTTTATGTAATTGAAAATATCAGTACTAATATATGCATACTGTTTTCACCACAGAAAAATAAATCCAGACTTCTTTTATTGGCCGGCGATACTCATCATCCATGATATCTTAACTGTGCCTAGACTGGTTTCCTTTTTTTTTTTTCTACCAATATTTTGTTTACTGTCATGTAGTTTATTTGCCTTGCTCCTTTTGCACAAAAGGCTATATTACATGCTCAGAATATGGTCTCTAAAAACCACTTTCCACTGAAAAGAGTTACGTTCCTTGGAGAAATGGCTGATTTCAGGTCTAGGACAGGAAATGTACAGGATAAGACCAGAATATTCATCATATCAGAAAGCAAGAAAGCTAGCACAATCTATGAGGGTTAGGTTGTGTCAAAAGGACTCAAGAACCAACAGAAGTGGTCCCTACAGGCCAAAGATGAGATCATTTAAGCTTCAATATAAGCAATAAATACAATGGATCAAAATACATGATATATGTTTAAATCCAAGTTCATAATGGTATTAAAATGAAAACCAAAAAAGATCATTGGCCACTTTTGGATATTAGTGGGAAAACCAATTCATTACTTTGAAAATTAGTAAATAACAAGAGAGAATGGAGCATTTATCCTGACTTTCCTATACAAACTATCTCTGAAATAGCAAAATGGTTGATAATAGGAAGATTATCTCTAGATTCCAACTAATAAATGATGGAATAGAATTATAATATCATTCTTTTCTAATGCCTAATGAAATATCTAGGTAATAATCACCAATGATTTCTAACATTTCCAAAAAAGAACCAGACATAACGTGCCTTCTGATGGAGGAATGTACACCACCTGTAAGTATCCTCACTATTCCCTGTCCCCCATGCATCACAAGAGTTTTACATATCATGCTCCCCTTCAAGTCTGCTCTGAGCCTCATTTTTCCAAAAGTTTTCCTCAGATCTGACTATTGAATTAATTAATTATCTCTCCCAGAGCATCTCTCTCTATCTTCTCTCAGAGCATTTGGATCACATGATATTGGAGTCTTCTGTGCCCCTCCTTACATATACACACAAACTTCACAGGTTGTTCCTTAAGAAGCTCAGATAAGTACAAATCCATATAATTTTGGAGAAGAATGGCCTAGAGGGAAGAGCTACCTTATCTAAGGCTTCCCAGAGGCAGGTAATGGAGGTATCGGGCTAATTGATACATCAGGATATATGATGAAATACTAAACACTAAAGATTTATTTAGAGACAACTATTTTCAAAATTTGAAAAATAACAAGTGATCTATTATCTAAATACCCACAATCCTCAATGTCAGTCACATTTGTGCTACTTCTAAATAAAACCGGGACTTACCCTGCATGTAAGTTTGTTCTCAGGGGACTCCTTATCAAAGGAGGTGTCTGTGGCATCATCTCCTCCAGCAATCCTTTCGACAATGTCACCACTGATTCGCATCACCTCTACATGCAGCCGGCCTGCCACCTATACCAGTGAGAGGAAGAGCAGACATCTTTTCCAGATTTTGTTCTTTCTTCTGTTTTAGAGTCAAGTGGTTAGATTAATGAGATATGAGAATTTAGAAGCCTAGATTCTAACAGTAACCTTCCCTCAAAATGTTAGGAATAATCACTGTAAGATAGTATGAAAACACAGGTATTAATAACACACATAAATATCATTTGTCATTATTGAAGAAACTCCACAATATATTATCAACACCCTACTGTTTCTTGAACTGTTCTCTGTAGGATACAAGGAATGAAGAGAAAACTAACCTCTCCTTTCTGATTGACAATTGGAACAGCATACTGTAACTTCACATCATAGAAGAGGGACTCAAGGAAGACATTAGCCACCCCAATGAGACTATGATTTTCCTGCTCATCAAAGAATGGATCAGCACGCTTGAAGTAAGACCGTATCACCTTTAAAGAGATTGAGAACATACAACCTCAGAAAATTGCTTAAAATAAATGAATTCAGCCTACCACTTTTTCATGCTTTCTAATAAAGTCATTAAACTTAGTGAAGTACAGCACTGTATTACACACACACACACACACATTCACTCCCCCTCTCATTCCTATTTAGAGTGGTGGTCCGCATCCTCCACTTGTGAGAGAACAATTCCAATGTTATTACTTTTATTATTTATTTTCCTTTACATATAAATTCTGCCATGAAGAAAGAGAAAAAATACATGGACTAGAAAAGATAGAGTGTACAAGAGTTTTCATTTTTCATTCATATCTATTTTACTTGTTTCTACTAAATCATTGGACAAGCTGATGCTAATGAGAGGTGGCCCCATACAGGAGAATGGTTTACTTTTTTGTATTTGCTGTTAATGTTGTTTTATTTCTACATTGAAATATAAGAGGAATAGAGAAGAAAATGAAAAAAAAAAATTTTAAAGTCATCTAACTATAAGAAGTCACATTTTTATTGATGACATTCTGGAAAATTAACATTTTTACAAAACAAGAGGCTAAGGAAGTGCAATTATATGCAGAAACAGGACAACCAATGTTGAAAGTATGTAAAAATATACATAATACATATTTCTATTTTAAACATATATAAGTACACAGCTGATCAAAATGAGAAAATCTGTAACTTCAGGAGAAAGTACGAGAGTACAGATCTACAGCACCTACTTAAGGATCAAACATCTTCAAAATATGTGCGGCCTGGGTTCGATTCCCAGTCAGGGAGATACCCACATACCAAAAAGCAAAAAAAAAAAAAAAAAAAATGTCCCTAATAGTATAAATATTAAGGTACCACTGATGTACAATTCAAAATGCAGATATTGTAAGTTTATTATTTGCAAGGTTAAGTATGTTGAGAAATAGAAGAGAGATAGAATAAGGCATGGTCTCTGTTCTAAATAAATTCACGGTCCAGTATGAGAGACAGAAACATGTGACATCGAAAGAAATAAGAATGGTATTATAAAAATTCTACTAGAAATCCAGATAATATAAAATGAGGAAAAGAAATACTGAGAAACCAAAAAAAAAAAAAAAAAAAAAAAAAAAAAAAAAAAAAAAAAAAAAAAAAAAAAAAAAAAAAAAAAAAAAAAAAAAAAAAAAAAAAAAAAAAAAAAAAAAAAAAAAAAAAAAAAAAAAAGAGTTATTAAAATTCTCTAAACAACCTAAAGGATTAAAATAAATATTCTAGAAATGGGATTACTATTTTGGAAAAATGAACCATTTTTCTCTTAAATGGGTGGACTCATTCCTGCACAGTTCCTTCTCTGAGTACCAGTTGTTACTTACTGGGGTATCTTCTTCACACTCCTTCCACTCCTGATAAAGGTCTCTCATATCCAACAACCTGTTGTCCAATTTTTCCAAAGACCAAATCTGCTTTCCTTTTCCTTTCCTTCTCACCTGGATTGCAGGTTCACTAAGAAGAGAGCCTTGCTGCAAAGACAGTGAGAGTAAATGTGCAAAGAACAGCGTTCACAACATAGTGCAGTAAAACAACAACAACAAAAGGTTCTGGTGGATAAAAATGTGCAACATTCAGCTTGCATTAAGACTGTCTCCTTAAGAAATATTTCCTTGTCAGTTCCTCTCTTTAGCTGAAATCTGAAAACACTAATCTATTAAATCTATAAAAGGTATTATGGATTAGTAGCTGTCCATTACAAATGGCTGCTTCAACTCCAGCAATATGTGTTATCTCTACCAGCAATATAAACAGCCCCATGAATACACTGTAAGGTGTCTGCAAGGACAGAAATGCCCAAAGTGACCAGTCACTCCTATTGACCTGGCTGCCCTGAGGTAGGGTTGCTCCTTCCAACAAAGCCCAAGCCAGGAAGCACAGTCCAAAAGGGCTACAGTCACGTTGAATGGGGAAAAAATGTTCATCATTCTGTTTTTTCAACTCAAACACTACAGAGTGCAAAAAGACCTTGCTTTTCTCAGTCTTCTAGAAGGAGCTGAGCCCTGTACTTCTGCCCAGGATTGCCTTTCCTCTATTTTTTTTGTCTGTGAGTCCCACTGCACCCATGGTTTACCCTACAAATACCAACAAACAAAATACTTCTAAGTGACTAAAATCTTTCAAATTATACACAGAATATATATCAAAAGACAATTCGCCACCAAGTAACGATTGCATCGTACTCATAATCCCTTTATTACTAAAATCATTAAGCACCGTATTTGCCAAATATCTACCACGTGCAAAACACTGACCTTGGTGCTATGATGCCATAAGAAAAAAAAATACTGTGGTCCTTGCTATCAAATTAGAACACCCACGAAGGATTTATTAAAGCTTTATTGTGTTGAATACTAGGAGAAACAAAGCACATGGACCCTCAAACATTTATCTGAATAAAAAATTCTACCTAGTCCATCAAAAATCAGGTGTGAACATCAGCAAGAGCTAGAAAAGAACCTAAATAGGAAAGAAAAATAAACAAAGGAATGGCAGAAGATTTTGATGGAACTTCCCCTTCCTATATTTTATTAAGTTTATTACATCATACAAAAAAAAGGTGTGATCTTAAATATACACATGAAACAACTGATGAACAGTTTTTTAGAGCAATCTATTGGCAAGTAGAATATAACATGGTATAAATATAATAAACATCTAGCTTGGTGGAGTGAGTGTTGTAGAGTGGTAACAGAATGAAGAGAAAATCCACTTTGGGAAAATTCATCAGGAAAGACTTCTCAGAAATAATTTTAAACAGATTTGAAGAAAGGGGATTGAGTGAAATAAATTGGTAGAGCTGGGGCAGGAAAGGTAGAGAGGATATTTCTAGTGGATAAAGGACATATGTGCACAAAGGCAGAGAATTAAAAGAAGTAAATTCTACTTGAGAGAGGAGGATAAATATAAAAGGATCTAAATTGAGGAGGGTAGAAATGGGTATGAGGACAAACCCACGGGTGTTTAAATAACACTGGTAAAACATAAAGTAGTTTTATCCAATGATAACTTTGTTTTTTCCACTAATGGCAACCTCACCTTCCTATTGGCATCAAGGCTGGAGGCTGGAATCTGTAAGGTTACTTTATACTCTGTTTTTTTATCCAGTTCTTCTGCAATGTAACTAGCTTCTCTCACCAACAGATTGGCTTTAACAATTTGTTCTCTTAGCTTCATCAGGCTGTTATTCAGTGTTGCTTCTCTTTAAAAAAAAGGGGGGGGGACAATCAGCAGCAGCATATCAGAATATTATATAATACATGACAGGTTAATGCCAAACTGCCAACCAAGCTCTACAACTGTCTTTTGCACACACTGACCCATGCACACTCTTATATCTGGGCTATGTTTTAAGCACCAGCACACACTTGTGTAACAAACAGGCAGTGCTTTGCAAACCTGACTCTGTATACACTTGAAGATCTGGGGATCTTCAAAAAACTGAAGATTTTAACTCAGTAGGTCTCGGGTGGGGCCTGAAATGCTACATTTCTATCAATCTCCAAATGACACAGATGCTGCCTTTCTACAGACCAAACGTTGACTGGCAAGAGGTTAGTTAAGTACAGTCTGTAACCACGGATAAGACATTTTAGTGCAATGCTAATTAGCCCATACAGAGATCAAACTTGCAATCTGAATCTCAATAGCACCATGCTTTACCTACCTGAGCTAATCAATCCAGATAACCACCTTTCTTTTTTTTTTTTTCCTTTTTTAAAAAAGCATCTACCCAAGCTTCTGAACCTAAAGTATAATACAATGATAGAGTATAACATCTAAGTACTTGTTCGTTCAAATCCAAATCCATACACACTGAAATGGGGCAGCGCCTAACATGCGCAACTAAGTGTATCAATATAAATGGACAATTCTCATTTTTTCAAAAACGAAAAAAAGATGATGCCAAGTGACGCTTAGTCGTACCACTCTCTTTTAACATAACTCTTCGTAAAGTCATGTCTAGATTTCCCCAGCCGGTGTCTCACGTAGGTGGGTACAGGCGGTGAGCACGCGCCCCGCGTTTGGTAAGGGCGCTCGGCCCCACCTACCTCTCCTCAGCCCACTGCCTCAGGCGCTGCTGAGCGCTGGGGGAGTGGAGTGAGAACCTGTCCACGCTGCGGCAGTTCTGTTTCTCGGGAGACAGCCTTCTTCGGAGCTGCTCCAATTCATGCTCGTACATCAGCCTCTGACGCTCCAACGCAGACCGTTTTTCTTCTTCGTGCTGTTGTTCTAGGCTGTTCAATATTGATTGCATCGGATCTAAATAAGATTTTTATATTTACTTATAAAAAAATAAATAATGAAAAAAGTAACTACCCAACATAATATTCTTCAAATGCTATTTTATATGTTGTTTGTCATCTAAATAAAATAATACTCTCAAAGACAGTTTGGTATAAATGCAGCTTTCCTTACTCCCAACTGCTTATCATATCATCTGTTCTGTCAGACAGGTCAAACTATCTTCCATACAGAAAAAGCAGGTCGATTACATGTCCCACAAGTAACCTAAGATACGGTTAATGCTCCAGAAGTTCACTACAATAATGAGCCAGTGGCAGGCAAGTTTCAAACATGAAAAATTCTACCCATGAGAATAACGTCTGCGGTAATTTATATATCAAGGCAGAAAGAATGAAAATTTTTATGAATATAATAAATTAAAGCTAAAAACTCAAAAGAATAGAGTACAGACAACAACCTAAAGGTTTCCTTTTTTTGTTAACATTTAGAAGTTCTCGGTCATAAACACTTTCAAATCTCCACCAACTTCCAAAGATTCTAACATGCACACCCGATCTGCTCACCATTACTGCCCAGAGCCTTCATGGTAACCTCCATCTGTGCATATTCATAATTGAAGTTGATTTCGCTGGACACCTCGCTAGAGGAGTCCCCATCTACATCCAGCTGCTCAGAACTAGTATCATTCTTCATGGAGTTATCTTGTTCCTCATCGTCTCTATCTGCTTTCTTTTTCTTTTTAGGCAAATTCAGCCTTGGGGACAAAAGAATATTATTTTTTAAGTAATGCACTTATTCATATCATTCATTAAATATTGGCATTTGCTAGATGCCAAGGGAATAAATACTATATAAGTATAACACAATTACTGTACTCAGGAAGTTTATATTCTTGTAGGAGAAATAAAACAGACACCCATGTGTAAATAATTACAACAGAGAGTGTGACACAAAGCTACATGAGTGTTACAAGCTAGTTGTTAAAGAAAAGCTGAGGACCACTTAAGACTGGAATAATAATGGAAGGGATGATGGCGCAGGAAGACATGTGAGCTGAATCTTAAAGGACAAGGATAAAGCAGGGCATTAGGGCAGAGGTAACATGAGAAAAGATGTGGGCATGGACACTCATAGTCTCTGGAGAAGTTATTAATGAAACAATACCGGAATATACAAAATTTGCATAGCATAAGTTGTGAGGGATAATGCTGGAAAGATCAACTCAACACAAACTAAGAAGGCTTTTAATACTAAGCCAAGCAATTTATAACTTGATTTGGTTTGAGAGGGGGAAAAAAATGAAAAATATTTTCCATGCATTTGTACTCCTCTATTCTTTCATCAATAATGAAAAGATCAAGTGGCCTACAAGCAAAGGGTCTCTGTGAGCTATAAGAAAGGTGCATTTATATCTGAAGCACAGTGCCCAGTGACAGGAAGAGGAATAGACCAGGGTTTTACTTTTATACACCATCCAATCTATCTTTCCTTGCCAACACAACAATAATTCTGTAGAGGAAACAAGGTACGCAGTGTCAGGCCAAGCACTTTCCTTCTCAACCAGTCTCTCAGCTAAGAGGCAAGTTCTACCAAATGAGACATAAGTGAAAGGGCACTAGGGACCCTGGGAAGACTTCTGGAGTGGTGTGGCCATTTTTAGACCATAGGGAAATGCCAAGACCATGCCAAGACTTCTGCCATGACATTTTTACGGGGCTTAGCCAATGCCAACAACCATTTTCCTTTGGATTTCTAGTTTTGCCAGAGAAATAAACTGTCTATTTAAGCCACTACAATCAAGTTTGCCATTTTTTGCAGATAAAAGCATTGCTCAATGAAATATAAACCTTATTTTATGGATAAGGAAACTAAAATCACCACGTTTCCAATAAAAAAGTGAACAAATAAAAGATAAGCATGTCAGAAAAAATTTAATGAATTCCTATAAAAGATGGCTTCCACTGAGAAACAAAAAGAAAAAAATGTGTAAGTGAATTCAGTATTTTTCCTGAGTGTATTTTCTGGCTAAAATCATATAGTGAACAAACATATATGTAGTAAATAAATGTACATATAGTAAATAAATAAATATGTACATAAAACAATGCATAATTTTTATGGAATTAAGTTTACTTTTCAACATATATTCTTTTACTTCAGAGTATAATCTTCATTAATCTCCCTCTTTAAAAGCCATGAATAATGTCATACCTGAAGAAGTGGTTGTTTCCCCATAATATCCTGTCCCCGTGGTGTAGCTGTATAGGACTGGATACAGAAGAGCCATTTACAAATGTTCTGTGGGAGAAGAGGCCAAACGTGTAAACAATGATTATCATATTTTCTCCTTTAATTTTCCAATACTATATAGAGATCTGGTTACTAGGAAAAACAGAATAATCAATTCCTCCAAATAAAACCTGCCCTTAGTGAATTTTATTATTTACATTCCTTTGTTGATTTACCTAAAATTTTAAGATGGTACTAATAGAGGATTATTATCCTCTATTGTCCAAAGTTCTAAATTTCTATATATTAAGTATTAATAGTAAATATGGAACCATTACAACCAATAATAAGTATACATTATAACTGAATATGTCCAATCTCATGAATAAAAAGAGCCAGTCAACCAATTAGACTCTAGAAATATCTACAGATATCAGGATAAGAAATGAAGCTTATGTTAAATTCTTCTGTAACTCACTATAGCATAGGAAAATGTCAATATCCTATCAATATGTGTAAGATTTGTCAGGTATGCTTGACCGCTTATATTGATGATGGTGTTCAACAGTAGAAAAGGTGGGTAGAATGATATTCAGAGAAGAATTTGGAGGGGAAGGAAATAGAAAATTATGCATACCACTATGAAATTGATATTCCTGGTATACCACTGTCACCAAGCCTCTCTCCTGGTGAATGACTTATTTGCTTAGGTATAGAATAAAAGTCAAATTCTCTAACTTGACATTACAGGGCTTGTAAGAGGAAGCCCTCCTTATGTTCTCCTTTCCCTCTTGCAGTGAACTCTCAACTCTAGCAAAAAAAAAAAAAAAAAAAAAAAAAAAGTGCTTTATGTTCTGTCCACTCCACATGACCGACTCTTCCTCCAAAGCCTGGTTTATACCACTCCTATGACCTGTACTAGGGCTCCAGCTGCTTTTCATCCCCCCAGAGTCTTACTCAGCTCTCAAAGCCCAGGTTGGTTTTTACTCCTATGAGAAGGCTGCTTATCACTCCAGCCTATAGTATCTTTGTTTCTTTAAATTCCTAAAGCACTTACCTGGCTTTACATGGCTAGTTATTTTTTATGTACATGCATACACACAAAATCTTACTCTCCATCAAGATTTTACTTACTATATGAGTTTTTAAACACTAAAAGTAATTGGTCTTTATACTCCTTAGTCTGATTACTCAAAGCATGAACTCAAAAAATATAGGTATGACCAGAGAGAACTTACTAAAATGAGCAGATTTTAGCCTTTATGACACAAATTCCTTAAGTACAAGGAGGAATTTAATTAAAGGCAAACACACACACACACACACACACACACACACACACACACACACACATATAGGCTTATTTTAAAAAGCTACAGCAGATAAGCCATAATTAGTAAACAAAAACATGAATATAATAAAAACAGTTCTCAAAGTGTGGTCTGCGTTAGGTCCCCAAGATCAAGCTATTTTTATAACACTAACCTACCCTCTTTTTGAAATTTGTATTGGCAATAAGTAAAACTGCTGCTCTTTTAGCACAAATGAAGGCAATAGCATCAAACATTTCTAGAAGTTACTGGATTATTCACTGCAACACATTCACAATCTAAAAAAAATGTTTTGTTTGTGAATGTCCTTGATGAACAATGAAAATGATTACTTATATTAAATCTTGACCCTTAAGTACACAACTTTTTAAATCTGTCAGGTGAAAAAATGAGAGGTAAACAAAGAGCATTGTTAATGCATACCAAAGTAGATGAGTGTCTTGAGCAAAAGACATATACAAAGTAGTCTTTTTCTTGAAAATAAACAATACTAGCCTGTCATCTGGAGGAAAATAACTCACAGAATTTGTTGCCAAATGTAAAAGTCAAGCTTCCAAGTGAAAATAGGAGTTTTGGAAAATTCGTGTCAATGTCCTCCAACCAAAGACCACAGAAGCATTCCTGCTGTTGAACAAGTTGGGTTTAGTACTCATGCAGAGGGAAAAGACACATCACAGGAAGCCCGAGGTGTCTCAGCAAAAAGGTATTGGGAAGGACCTATTGCAGGACTGGGCTTTAGCTGGATGATCTGGGAGTAGGTCTAAGGAAAAGGGAGTAAGGAAGTGAGGGTTCTCATATACTGGATGCTGTCAGAAAGCAGGAGTCATTCTATGATTGGGTATTTTTTTAAACAATCTTATTATAGGGAAGAGATGTAGAATGAGAATAAAGTTGTAATTGGTGAAGGAGTCACTCACATCAGCTGAAAGGTGTTTGGTATTTTGTGTGTGGCACAGTGACCTTGGTTTTAATCTGTGTGAAACAAAATTATTATGTGGCCTGCTTTGTCTTATTTTATTACAGCCTCAGAATAACCTTGCCTGAGGTTGAATCCTATGAGATTATATAATAGGAGAATAGCAGGCCGTAGCTAAGAGTATTAGGCCAGCTTCTGCTCTTCCTTTTCCTTTCTCACTTACATCCTTCACTATGAGCTTGATAGTTTCCCAACATTTAGCCTTTAGAGATGAAATTACCGATGATACTAATGATTTTTTGATAACATATCATGAATGGATCCACATTCAGAAGATCAATATAAGTCAGTTACCCATCACTTCTCACAGTTATAGACAGTTATATAACAGGGCAATAACAGTTTTATAGCTTAAGGAAACAAACTGACAAACATTTAATAATGTTATGCCTTTTCATTGATTCATTAACTGGATATCTTTATCAAGTGAACTTAAAAGTAAACAAATGCCAAACATCCTATATGCCATCTACAAGTAATGTGCTTTCTTCCCCTTAAAAATTATTGTGACATTGAGACTAATTAAAGTACATTACCTGGTGTTCTTTTGAGGAGTCAGCATAACCTGGCCTTCTGGTGTGATGTCTATAATACAGTGTTCAGGAAGAATTCCCATTCCACACAGTTGTATATCTTGGGAATTTGCTGACCCTATCAATGTATGTTCCTACAAAGGAATCAAATTCACTGATTAGTATTGTATTCTTACATGTACAGAAACTGAAATCATATACTCTGAGCTCACTTATATTGATCCATCACCTTAGCTAAGAGATTTTTAAATTAAATGGAATAGCAGGGGGAATGTCTAGCTTTCTCTGAAAATCATTCTACAAGTTTTATTTCCTTATGAGGAATAATGCACTGAGTTGAGTTAAATCTTTTAAGCCTAAAACTATAGTTTCATATCAATGTTTATACTATTTCCCCTTGCAATCTTTATTCCAAATATTCTGTACCAATCTCAGAGCATGAGCCATGTAACAGTGATGTACCAAAAACATTGGTCTTAAAACTATTAACTTAAGTTGTATGTCACTCAACTGGTTTCAACCAAGATGAGTTAACTACAAAGATAAAATGCCATTCACTGTAGACCCCAATTACTCAATTATCTTATCCCCAATCACTAGCCTCACTTTTTGGTAGGTAACTGAGAAAACTGACATAAAAATTGAGCTCCTTCTTATGAACTTCAGTATTTGACTGCCCATCCATGATTAAATGTTAACATGACCTGGATGTGTTTCTAGACCACCTTCTCCTTCTACACACTGAGATCAGGGGTCAGGTAAGAAATGTTTTAGGCTTTGTGAGTCACATGCAACTACTCAACTCTGCTCTTATAGTGTGAAACCAGCTGGACAACATACAAATGAACAAGTGTGTGTACGTTCCAATAAAACTTTATTTATGAATATTAAAATTTGAACCTCATGCAATTTTTGTGTCCAAAATACTATGCTGCATTTGATTTTTTTCTAACCATTTAAAAGTATAAAAACCATTCTTAGTTCCCAAACCATATAAAAACAGATAAGGAGCTAGATTTGGCCTGTGGAAGTAAGCTGCTGACTACTAATCATGATAATCTCATCCAAACCCATGGGCTTTATTTAAATACTGTCTACACATATATGAAATCACCAACCAGGAACTTCAGATTTTTAGGTCCATTGTTTTCCCACCTCCACTACCACTATCCTAGTCTCAGTTACCATAATCTCTCACCTATTTGGAATAAGTTGGATGTTTAAAGATATTTCAAAATGAAAGGGCCAAAGTAGAACTTTTGCTCCCACCCTCAACACACCCAATGAGTCCTCCCTTCCCCAACAATAATGGCACAACAACCACCCAGTTAGTCTACTGAAAAGCTCAGATGCTATTTTTGCGTCCTCTCCATCCCGAACCAGACCAGACTACTCCTAGCCTCATGTCAATCAGGAAATCCTTACAGACTCTCCTTCTAAAATATATCAAGAACCATCTCTTCTCCCTTCTTTCCCATCCCTCTCCCCTCATACTCTCAGATAACCACTGATCACTAAATTATTGATTGTATCTATGAGCTTTTGTTTCTTTGTTGCTTTCAGAGAAGGGACAGGGGTCTCATATACAGTGATGGAAAGAGAACTGAGTCTGGATGATGAACACATAACACACAACACATAGACAATGTACTGTAGAATTGTACACCTGGAACCTATGTAATTTTCACTAACCAATGTCACCCCAGTAAGTTTAATAATAATAAAAAAAAATCAATTAAAAAAAAAGAATCATCTCCTTTTCCCCCACCTCTACTATGACATTCTGTCTCTTGCCAGGTGAATACAAGACCCTACTATTTTTTTCACTTCTATTCTCTCCACTCCCATCCACTTTCACAAGAGCTGGTAATATGATCCTCCTATTTTAAACCTTCTAGTGGTTTCCCTTGACCCTCTAATGAAGCCCAAATTCTTACCTAGGGTTATACAACCTTCTGTGAGCTGGCCTCCACCCACCTTTTACCCTAGCTAGCTCCTACCACCCTCCCTCCCTCTCCTGGAACAAGATCTAGCCACCATGGCCTTTGAGCACACAGGTTATTTCTTCTGTCTGACATGTTCTCCCCCTGATCTTGATACGGGTAGTTTCTTATCATTGCCATCTCAGCTTTTAAGGGCACATCCACAGAGAGGTATATCCAGAACTGATAATCAGAAAGAGCCAGCCCATCACTCTCATATTTGAATTCCTTAACTAGTACTGACTGCTCACAGGTTTACTTTCTTCTCCACAGCTAGCATGGAAACTCCACAGAGCAGACAACAGCCCTACTCACTCCTCATTGTAATTCAAGCACTTAGCACAGCCTAGAATTAAATAAGTATGAAAGAAAAATCAGTGAGCCATCATTTCCTTTAACATTCCCTTCAGGCTCAATGGAAGATGATTCTCTCCTCTTCTTTGCTGGTGACCATTCTAATTATATTCTTGGTTTCTATTCTTCCTATCTCTTTAAGGCTAACAATCTCATAGAAAGGCCTCTTCCCCTCTATTATTTCCATTTCCCATTTTCTGGGGGTTTCCTCTCCCAGAAAGTATGTATATAATAGATGATGATCCAGGCAAATGTCTACAGCTCACTATTAGCTGAGGCTTCCCAGGCAGTCGCATACTTTCCTAACCTGGAGAACAGGCCTTGACTAGGTATAAACTACAAGTAATGCTTTTGTAACACTCTGTAGCAGGTCTAAAGAATCTATTCAATCAATGCCCAGCTCCATTTCCCACTTTGTTCTTCCTTCCCAGTCTCACAATACCAACCACAAGATGAAGAGAAGCTCCAAAAGGGGAAATAAACAGTCTGAAGAAAAAAGGCCCAAGATCACTAAAAAAGAAGAAAGAATAAAATCCCCAAAGCACTTGCCTTACGTCATTTCTATGTATAATCCCTTAGGAGTTCTAGTTGTGCCTTTGGAATCCTTTTTCATCCCGGGGATGTAAGTGGAGAAAAGCCTTGATATAGCCTAGATGCGAGTCCGAGTATAGAACCAACTCCTAGCATCACACACCAAGACCACACACAGGTTCATTCCCAGCCTGTGCCCTTGCTCTGTTCTCTGCCTGAAATGCTCTCCCTTTCCTTTATCTAAGTACCAGGTATCTTTCAACAACTCCTAACCTCACCTTCCACTTGAAAGATTTCACTATTAGGCAACACTTACTTTTCCCTCTTCTGAACCCTGATTACACTTACAGGCATACCTCAATTTACTATTGTGGATAAAAAAAGGGGCTCTGTGATAAATGTGACCAAAAGTAACCTCACAGGGGGACCTGATTATAAAATTCCAACCGGGAAGGTCATGGTGGGTGGTCATGCCCCAGGCCTAGAAACAGGTTTATCTGCCTTAAGCAAGCCCTGGTCCTTGTTCTTGTGCATCTAGATTAACACGCCTTTCAAATGCCAGAGTAATCCTCTTTTTTAGACCCCTTGAGGCACAACCACCCTCAAGGGAGCATGTAATCTTGTTAACTATCCTGTACTTTGCTTTCTCCCACCTTTATATAATCTTCTTTACTTAATTCCAATTGTACAAAAGAAACTGCAAAACTGTCATTCTGGGGAGCATTTGAGATCTTGCTTCCCATCATGTTGTCAGTTTGGCTCAAACTCATAATAATTCTCTACAGGTTTGGCCATTTCTTACATCGACACTATTGCACAAATGCTGCTTTAACAATCATCAGAGACAAGACATGAACTCAAACATGTACTGGTCTAATCCAAAATCTAGAAGAAAAATTTCATTTTTTTCAACAAGTATTATATTGAACACCTATTTTGACTGGGTACCGAACCATTAGAGTTAAAAGACAGACAAGGTCCCAATTATGGAGTGTATACTATAAATGACAACTTAAATCTGTCATTTGAGGTTGTAATCTATTCTGATTTGGATGAAGATTCACTGAAATCTCAATTCTGCGAAAGCCTTACCTAGATGTTTAAACAAGTTTACAACAGGTTTTTTGATAAGTTCTTCCTATAGTACTCTAAACACTGCAATAAAAATACTGATGAGAAAAAAAATAAACATCATAGCTTGGTATAGAAGTTTATCTAATCATTAACTAAATGTTGTGACAGTACCAAGTATTCAAAGTAAGATAAAAGTTCATTAGGGATAGTATTGCAGTCTCTGTCACATATGGATATCATGACTCTATAGACCAGTGGTTCTCAACCTGTGGGTCGCGACCCCTTTGGGGGTCGAACAACCCTTTCACAGGGGTCGCCTAAGACCATTGGAAAACACATATCAGATATTTTCATTACGATTCATAACAGTAGCCAAATTACAGTTATGAAGTAGCAACGAACATAATTTTATGGGGGTCACCACACCATGAGGAACTGTACTAAAGGGTCGCGGCATTAGGAAGGTTGAAAACCACTGCTATAGACTGTTAGTTTAGGGAAAACTTAGCAAATACAATATTTAAAAATCTTCGAAATAATCAAAGGATAAGCATGGCTTTTTAACCTTTCTTCATCCATTTAAATTTAATTTCAGCAGATGATTAGTTAACTATTTTATGAATTTATTGAGCCTTGATTCCTTTATGAACCAGCTATCCATGTGGCTTTTTTGAGAATATGCCTTTGATTAACCAAGTCCAAAAAGGGGGGAAAGACAGGACATAAGCATTAGTGACAGATTTCACAAGTGTCTTTTCCTATCCTGCAAACAGGAAAAGTCACCCTGGCTTAAAGAACCAAGACTCTAAAGACAGCTTTTTCTGGAATGGAGGTGATGAAAGAAGGAAAGATATCTGTTTTTGACAGATTCAAATTCTACACTAGGTAAGCCAAAATGCTGCCAACCAATAACTTCCAACACGCCACAACTGTGTCCTACTCATCTTGTGTTCCTGGAAGCCTAGCCCACAGCTTCCATAAACACTGAAGGTGGTGGCCCTGCCATTCTGATCACCTCAGCTGGCGAATACTGGCAAGGACAACATCATACAGTTTACTTTTAATGGGAGCTATGCTATATGGTAGACTTGCTTTGAAGCTGCTACTGAATCACTGTGATTTTTCAAGTGTGTATATGTGTAATTTGTCCTTCAGAATCACCCTTGCTTTCCCAGCCATTAATAGCTGATGTGTGTGTATGGAGTCAGATGGGCACTAGACTAACTGGGGTGATCACTTAGTAAGTTATATAAACATTAAACACTATGTAGTACACCTGAAAGTACCATAATATTGTATGCCAAATGTAATTGAAAAAATTTTTAATTATTTTTAAAAATAGCTTATGGAAAGAATAGATCCAGACTTGTATAAGCAAAATAACTCTCCTGAAAGATTTGGTGCAGAATTCAGAGGAGTGATTAGAATCAATCATACTACAATCTCATTTCTGAAATTAAAAGATACATATCTGTATAAATCTATACACATACATATGGGGATAGATTCAGGGGATATAGATAAAAATATTAAATATTAACTGTGGTCATCTCTGGGTGTTGGAATTTGGGTGCTAATCCCCCTTTTTCAATACATTTATATAAAATTTTTAGAAAAAAAGTGTATTACTCCCATAATGTTTTTAAGGTGAATAGAGCAGCTCTTCCCTCTAGGAGCTTGACTCATGTTGGAATAAATTTCCAAGTATTATTCCAACCTCAGAACTCCAGGCAGACCTCACTTTGCACAAGAATGTGGAGCTGTAAAAATAATGGTGCAAGATCTTAATAATCTATGGGATAAATTGCAATTATTCTGTGACCTTTAAAAATGTCTGTAAAAACATTAAGAATTCTCTTATTGTTATAATGTATAACAACTTTTTTGTTGAGAAACGAAAAAACAGTAACACTAATATTTATTTAGTATGCTATAATTTAGAGCATCTGAAACATTGAAATTTAAAGCATTTTATTTCTTTGTACAAAGTTTACCCAGGGTTGTGTGAACAATGCCTGCCGCCTTCTCCTCAACACATACCTCACAACACAAAGTGAACATATTTTCCATGCCTTACTCCTTTCTAAGCTTCTATCATTTTATCCTTTGTGCTTCAATGTTGCAAAATATATCTGAGAGTTCCTTGTCTGAGTGTTTTCTGGTGTCATTCCCTTGAGACATCTTTAAATTCTTATTATCACAACCACTTTCATTATTTACATCAATAAACTCACCTTCATTACGTTCCTTTGCTTGAGTATCTAGAATCTCATGAATGGCAGAAGTTTCAGTATTATTTACTAAATCATGGTAACTAGAATTTGTCTATATCAGAATCATACAAAGAAAGAACTGCCTGCACCTGCAAATTAGATGTAAAATTATCTCGTGATTTATGTTCTATCTATGATTTGACCACCATACTTTGCCTCTGCCAGTTCTAGACAGAATAAATAAATGGAGGTTTCTGTTCTGGAAGAGAAAGTTCTGTTCTGGAACTAGAAAGAATGTTAAGAGATATTTTAATCCAGTGCCCTGATTTTACAGATGGGATGTCAAAAGTCACCCAGAGATGTAAAGTCATCTACCCAGCATCTAAATTGACTTGAGAATTTGAAAGCAAAGAAATAAAAAAAAGGCTTGGCCTCTGAATTCTTCCATCCCACATCGTGGTATCACTTTACTGATGCAAAAAACTGTTCTTGGACTGAGATCATCATCCTTTTGAATGTGCTTGGTCATGAATACTCTTGTCATGGGGTTAGCTTGGGCAGTGAAGAAATCAACACTGTCTCAAATTCTGCCAAAACAGGGCTGACCACACAGTCTGAAACACAATCCCAACACCTCCACACAAGATGACCAGAAATATTTTGACTACTCTCCAAAAGTCTTTCAATAGTTTCTTTGTTTAACTTTTTAGTTAAGAAACAGATATAAATCAGTTTTTTCTTATTGGGTATATGTGTTTGTGTGTTCCACTTTGAAATTCACCATATCGGAAAGAAAAAGGATTCACAGTTCTGAGAAATAAGAAGAGCAGAATATTTAAGTCCTATTCTAATATTGCATCTCTCCTAAAACAAATGAATGTCGATAGCTTAAATTCTAACACAAAATGTTGCCAACATTGTTTAGAAGCACAGTAAGTGATATGATAATACATTTCCTCTCAATAGACAAGGATAATATACATAAGGTACCACAAAGTATCAAATGTGAAAATGGTAGGTGAAATATTTTATATGTATGGGTTTCTTCATATCCAATCTCATTTAATTCTCAGAGGAACCCTGTGAGGTAAGCAGAGAAAACTTCCATTTGTAGAGGAAGCATCTGTAGACTGGAGTGGGCAAAGGACTTGAGAGCAAACATCTGTTAAGTAGTGGTACTGAACTAGAAACACTGGCCATCCCCCTCCTACTCCGGTGTTGCGCCCAGTACACCACCATACCCAAGAGTGCACACATGTATGTATCAAAGACATAATTTAACTCACAGCGTAATAAAACGTGGTTTTCAAAATGATACCAAGCAACTATCCCAGGATATCTCTGATAAAAACTGGGAAACCAGTCAATGTATCAGGAATTCTTCAGTCTCTCTGGAAATGAAACCACACAACTCTCTAATTTTTACCACAGCTTCCAACTTTTCCAGCTCATTATCTTTGCTTTCCTAGTCACCTTAGTTAAAGCCACACGTCTAGTTCCTATAGGGGAAAAAATTACTTCCTAATGTTTACTGTCTTATTAGAGTCATATAGTCCATTATATAATTCACTTAAGCTCTGGGCTTGATAAAAACAATTTTGGGTAGCTCCTCATAATTTATGTAACGTCTCAGGATTCATAAAGTTCTCTCTGGACTTCCTGATAATGTCCCACAATTTATAGATTTCAATGTGTATGTTTTTTTCTGTTCCATACTCTGATTTTCTCAGTTTCTAAGTGACTTAATCTTTTTTATAAGTTGATAATCTAACATTTTAAATTTTCCTAAGACTAACTAGAAACACAAATTTCATATCAAGTGGTCCTAAGAACATAACTTCTTATAAGCTAACAAACACTCACAGAAAGGTGTGCTTCATATAAACCACCAAAGCTTTAGTCTACTAATGAATAAAAATAGCAGAGTATTTAAGTCCTGTTCTAATATGCTTTAAGCTTTAAAGTTATCTACTTAACTCCTTGTAAGCTAACGAAAAGGTGCTGCTTCATATAAACCACAAAAGCTTTCATCTACTAATGAATCATTTAATTTTAAGTCATTTTTTAAGCTACAGTTATCTACTTCCTATTAGCTATCATTAAATAATAGTAGCTATTTAATTTGCTAGAAATAATATCAGAATATAATTTTTTATATTACTAGGGTGAATGACATCACCCAAAAACTAAAAAGGGAAACTGTTCCAGAAACCCCAAATTTTTCTACACTCCAGCTTATTTAAATAAAAACAATTTGCTAATTCATTATTTCTGAATAAGCGTGGTTCTCCAAGTTTTAAAAAAGTGTTGTGGACACTGTTCTATTTGTGGCAGCAAATAGTAGCAAAGTTGATTATTTCACCTTTAAATAGTAAACCAGAAGTTCATTCAGAGCAGGATCAGCATTCAGATTAACCAGGAAACATTTATCATCCCCAACTTTAATTCCAGAAGACTGAAGGGATATTCCGAGACTCTCAAGTTGTTTCTGTCGCTCCTGTAAATGTATTAAAGAAGTATTAATTCTACAGCTCTTGAAGCAGTGAGATATAAAAGGTCTTATATCAAAGTAACTATTGAATAACTTTATAATTCAAATATGTTAGCTTAGGACATGGTATTGTATAGATTATTGCACTTTTTTATCTTTTCAAACTATATAATGTTATTTAATTTTAATTAAACCTTTATTTTGAAAAATAAAGCAGTGCATTACAAATAGCAATCAAGTACAATAAAAAGTTCTCAATTTTCATTCTTGAAAATACCTAACATCTTGAATTTATCTTTTTCATTTAATTCTGTATATATGAAGAAATGAAAGTGTGTTTTACTCAACTGTGATGTTTCTAAAAAGCCAAGTTTTCAATATACTCTTCTGCCTGATATCCTTAGTGACTCCCCAGCCAGGATGCGGGCCAAACGCCCTCAACAAATTCCACACAGCCCTCCAAACTGCCTCACTTACTCCCTATCTTCACATTTGTCACTCCTACTCTTAAGGCCTGTACTGCAATTATATGAAACATCTTTCAGGTCGCCAAAAGTATCAAGACTGCTTTCTTTAGCTTATGAGATTTTGAACCCATTTTTTCTATCTGGAGCATACTTGCTCTCACACTTGGTAACCGTTTACTTGCCCATTTCTCTCTGAGGGCATGGATCCTATCTATCCACTGTGTACTCCTAGCACTTAGCACAATGCATAACACCCAGTGAGTGCTCAAAATGTCAGTCTTACAAATTTATCAAAATAAAACTTGCACATGCATTCGAGTACTATTTTCATAAGGATATGAACCTCTCCTTTTTTGTGCTTACTATCTCTTAATCCGCACAATATATAAATGCATGCTTATAGGGGGATATATATGAATCTTGCAACCTATGCCCTGTGATTAAGATACATGAACAGGATGTCTGACTATGTATAAATAGCAAGTACTAATGAGTCATAGCCATGAAAGACCTTTTATTCTGGGGAAAGACAAGACATGCTCAGTCATTTAACTAGAGCCATAAGGTAAATTTGTAGCATAATTAAATTACAGCCTCAGAATTTTGCGATTTTTAGGGATAACACCCTAATTTACATGGCTACTGCAACTCGGTCAACATGTCTCACCTAGAAGTATACTATTACAAAAGTGGGGAAGGAGATATTTTGGTTCTGGGTATTTGAATCAAGTCTTTCTTCCAACAAAATACACTACTGGATTCTTTCAGAAATTTTCAGTATTTTAGCACTAGACATTAAAGTTTCCAAGTAATCCATTCTAAGAAATGATTATCCTTAATAAAGAACCATGTTCCTAAAATGAATAAAGCAATTCTGACATATCTTGTGTAATAGTCCTTTCTCGGGGTAGATTCTTTTTTGCTTTTTGGTATGTGGGTAGCTCCCTGGCTGGGAATTGAACCCAGGTCGCAGCGCTGACAGCGCCAATGCCAAAGCCTTAAGCCACTACACCATCAGGGAACTCCTCTCAGGGTAGATTCTTTTACATAGGAATTTTGATAGGTAATTAAAGAATTATTCCAATAATGAGAAGAAACGTTTCTCTACAAAACATCGCTTTTTGTGTAAACTAGCTTATTAACTAATATTAAATGAAAAATGTAGAGTATAAATTATTACATCTACTTGTGCACTGGAAAAACCTGGAAGAAAGCACAACAATATTAACAATGGCTTTTTCTCTATAACTGGATCCCAATGAATTTAATTTATAGGTAAATAGTAATACTACTTTTGTAATACAATAGTTTCTTCTACTTATACTCTTATTATGACTGCATTAATTTTCACTATAGAAATAACAAAAATATTTAAAATGGCAGACCAGGTTTTGCCCAAGGGCATATTTGCCGAACCCTGATCTATGTCAAGGTTTGATTTCACTTACATGGGTGTTTCTTAATGGAAAGATGAAATAAAAGACAATTTTAATATGAAACAATATTGAGCATCAAAATAAATAAATAAATAGTTTTAAAATGTCATAAAAAATAAGAGAATTTGGTATTATAAATGTGGCACTGGGCTTAGATTAGAAACTAGTCAACTTGAGTTCTGTTCATTTACTTGAAAATAATACTAAACTTAAAGATATGGCCTTTTACTGGAGGATCTTACAGTCATAAAGTAATAAAATTATACATGAAAAACTGAATGACTTGGAACAGACCCCTCAAAATAATGTGAAAAGTCCTTCAAAAAAGAAATCCATTTAATAACTTAGCTCACCTAGATGTTCCCTAGCCAGAAATAAATTTTGAGAAATGCTAGCCTGTTCTGGAAAAAGGTCAATGAGAGAGAAGAAAGCCCAGAAGCACTGAAGCCTGGGGGCCTGGACAGATAAGGTACTGAATGAGGTGTCAGATATTTGTCCCAAAAGGGACAAATGAGAAAAGGAGAGAACAGTTAGATAAGGAAAGATGCTAAAGATAAGATTCACTAGCACTGGCAATCTCACTCAGACCTACCTTGCTTTGTATTAGCAAAACAACTCAAGTACAAAAGCACTTGAAAGTCAATGTTTTTTCATCTTTGGAGTAGCTCCAAAAGGCTCACACAAATTAGTTCCCAAGTGAACAGTTATAGAAGGACTTACAATTTATGAAAAATAAAAAGTAAAATATGTAATGAAAAATGAAATTTATATACTGGTATATTTTCTTCTCTGTAATTCGAAGAATATGCTTTAAAATAACCCAGTGTGGAGATACAGATAAAACAAGATTGGTCATAATGCTTAATGATCTTTAATGAAACTGGGTGATGATGGGTACATGTGGGTATACTCTTACAAATTCTGAAACTGATTATAATAAGTGTTTAAAAATCAACTTCAATCCCAGTCTGCACTAATAGAAATATAACATCCACTTTATGCTACATAACAGTAATACTGTCCTACAATATCTAATGTATAGATTGGTTCTGAAAAGCACATTTAAGATGGAATCTATTGGGTGACAAAAGAAGTAGCAAATTCTGTATAGTAGCTAATACAGGGGATAGGTGAAAACACTAGATATTTTTAACTTTAGAAAAGGAAATGAAGCAGCAGAAGTGACTTCAATATCTGGGTAATAATAGTCTCACAGGGCTATTGGGGGGATTAAATACAATACTATATTTAAAACTGTTTAGCATAGGGCCCAATACATATGTGTGTCTAATAAATATTGGCTATTATTGTTATTATTAGTTACTGCATTCAAGTGGGACGCTTGTTCTCTTAGCATTGGAAAAACAAACTGAGGCCAATGAAAGATTTCTATTAACTATCTACTGTTAGACTTGTTCAATTATGAAAAGACTGCTTAACAGGGTACTGAGCTCCACATTACCACACATAATTCTAAAACAGAGCCTGAATAGCCATCTAACAGGAAAGCCACTGTGTAAGTCTTTTACTACATAGACAGTTGGACATTTTAGAATTACCTGCAAATGCTAATGTTCCCATTCTGAGATTTCACAACTCTCTACTAAGTGATCTAAAAATGAGAGACAGTCACCTCAGATTTAGGTATTTCATAATACTTTTACTGAATTATCATATGGAAGCAAGAATCTCATAGCCTAATAATGTACTAATAATAATTTAGGTCTACAAGGCACTTAATAGAATTGAGTGTTCAAAACCAGAGGCTACAAAATAGTCCTTTTATTAAAAAATTTTTATGACCCTAACAATTATTTCTTACATAATTAACAATTATTTATATTATGTCTTTTTTTAACCTTCAAAATAACTTTGTAAAGTACATAGTCTTGGATCTAGACTCTTACTAATAGTGCTAGCTTTGCCATCTTCAAAGCTGAAAATCAAAAAAGAACCAGAAACACCCTAAGAGTAGCACTGCACAAAGTGCTACAGGTTTCTCTCTTTAATCAGGAAGCACGAACCTGGGCAATCTCCTCAGTTTTTCTTAATTTCTCTTCCCAGGTCACAGTCATTTCCTGGATTAGCTTCTCTGACTCTTGCAGCCGGTCTTTCAGCTCTGGAGATTTCATGGCCTACAAGCAAAATGTTTATTTCATGAAATGTCTGTACAATGTCCTGCAAAAAGAATTAGATAAATCCAGAAGGACGAAAGTAACAAACAACCTGCCTCCTCTCAGCTCTAAGGCTCAATGAGGTCTCTGATCTGCCTAAGACACCATGTCACTGACACACAGTATCCCGACTGTGTGGGTCCCACAAACACATCCAGTTATCTAAGATGGGTTTGAAAGGAAGACTTAACTTTTTCCTTTCCCTCCAACTGACTGTTATTGTAAAGACCTAATCACATGTAAGCAGACAGTTCAAGCTATCAAGGGTTTACTTTTAAAATCCCAACAGGTCGTATGTCTAGACTCATATACATGATTCATTCTAGTCCTTATTGATGACTTCAGATATTTGTTCAAGTACGTACGAACTAAATCTGAACATGTTGCAAACTGAATGGTGTTCCTAATAATAATAGGAACACAGGAACAAAATTTCAAAGAATCTTGATGAATTGTAAAATTATTCCTTTAAAAACAGGATAAAATTCAACAGGCAAAAATACGATCAAGGTTAACTGTTTTGACCATGTATTTTACCAATTTGCTACCAGAAAAAAAGGTTATGACAAAGAGGGCTATGGTCCCAGCCCCAGGAAAGAGTCCCACAGTGCTGGGAAATTGTGGGTACAGAAATGCTAATTAAAGCAGGGATCCTGAATCTGTACTTCATTCCTCTTTTGACAAGAGGATGAGCATGTGGTTGTAGGTTAGAATTGTGTAGGCTTCAAATTCAGTAATGGAACATAAATACCATAACATAAGAATGTTCAAAGAATAGTGGAAATAGAGTACCAATAGATAAGTGGGTACTTCTGCTATAAAATTTTTTTTTCTACAAATATAGCCCACAAATGGAAAAACTAGGTCATTAGGGTATAAAAGACCGCCTTAAGATTTCCATTAGGACTTCGACCAGTGAACAAATGATACAACAAAAAATATGTTTGATTTCTCTCCCAATTAGTCTATAACCCACTCTCCACCATTTTCTGTACTAAAATTAAATTATATACATTTTCTTTCAAGCATCTTTTTCTCTCCCTTATTCTATACCTCTTCTCGTCTGCTGCCTATACTGTAGAAACATTCTCTCAATCCCCTGTATTCTCTCCTCTTATTCAATACTTACACACCTGTGAAAACTCTTCAAATTTCAACTATGACAATCTATCTTCCTTTATTTATTACTCATCTCAAATTTCTCTTCCTATAGGAAATTCAAAAATTCTAAGTGGGGTACTCATCACATATGGTTAAGGAAGAAAACTCAAGTTCTAGCTTCACTAGATTTTTCTAGACCCATACGGCGTCGCTTGGCTGTGCCTGATACCTCTGCTTTGGTTAGCTGCTCTCGGAGTTTTTCTACTTCTTCCCGGAGGTCCCGGATAATTCGTGCATTGGGATCCTCGTTCACCACAGCGTGGTTCACAATGTTCTTGGCACGATCTGCATACCGCAGAGTTGAAAGGGTTTCGTCATAGTTATCAGCTGCTGGACTCACAGTAGCCACCATGGCTGTCTTACTGTTACCCCCAAGACTGTCCTAGAGGAGAAGAGAAATTGAGCAGCATTTTAAAGTTGGAAAAAAACATTATATGAGAAAGTTGAAGCTAGAAATGGTGAGATAACATCCCAAGGTCAAACACATGTTTAAGGACAAAGTCAGCACTAAAAGACAGGTATACGGATTTCCATTCCCATGTTCTTTCTTCTCTGCCAAGCTACTTCCGCAAAAGGGAGTGTTGGTTTTTGAGAAAGGACAGGGAAATACAATGAAGTATACATTTATTTTAGTTAACAAAAATTAATTTTAAATGAATTCGTCCTCTTTTAACAGGCAATATGATAATGATAAGCCAGCAGACTATTCAGAATAAAAAAGGATGATTTCTTAAATGCTTGTAAAATTTTCCTTGGACAAACTGAACATTTGTGATATTACTACAATTGTTATCTGGTTGAAGAGTGACTACCTACAATCTATAACTTCATGGACTTGGAAACTCGAAGAAGCCTAAATAATGGCTCAGAAAGTATTGTTACAAGCTATCAAGCACCTTATAAATTTTTTAAAAACCAGAAGGTACAATTACAGTCTTATTAAAACAAAAGATACCTTGAAGGCACTTCATTTTATTCCCTCTGGTAGCACTTCTAAAACTAAAACAGGTTTCATGTTCTACACAGCCACTTCTACAGTCCAGAGAAGGGTGCTGAAACAAAGTTACTCATCTTCATTACACTGAAACTGTTAAGTACAGTGAAATGAGCTTAGAACAGGCTCCAACAAATTCAAAAAATGACTTAACACTTGAGAACATTAAAAATAACTAGCTGTAACTCAGAATTATAAAACTAGACTTGGGAAATTAAGTCTACCCCCATTCCACCTCACCAGACAATGGCTGTGGCAGGCAGCCTCTGAGACAGCCCCCAGTGGTCCCCACCTCCTGGTAGTCAGGCCTCTGTGTCATCCCCTCCCCTTGAGGGTGGGCAGGACTTGTTGATTTGTCCCTAGAGAACAGAATACAGCAGAAGTGATAGCCTGTCACTTCTGAGATCAGATTAGAGAAAGACTGTGGCTTCTGTCATGGTGTTTTCTCTCATCCTGGAGGATAAGGCTGTCATGAGGTAAGGTGGCCCTTTGAAGGGACAACAGAAGCCAGTGGGAAACAGATCTTCTGAAGCCTGCCAGCAACCACTTAGGTGAGCAGATCCCACCCCATACATCTTTCCATGACTGCAGCCCCATGAACCACTCAGGCCACACCCAGAGTCCTGACCCAGATAATAAACGACTGTCATATCCAGCTGTTAAGGTTTGGGGTAATCTGTTACATAGCAATACACAACTACTTATATACCATCCCAGGATGGTATATATGTTATATACCAAAACAATAGATTAAGTACCCGTTTTCAACAGACTATCTCTGAATTATAGATTCTCAAGATTAGAGGGAATACTCAACAAGCCGGTAATGGGGAATTCATTTGATTACAAGAAAGCCAACATCACCTTTGGGCAGCACTGACCAATATAAAATTCTGACTTTTGAATGTATAAAGTTTTTCCAATATCAATATACACACATATCTAAAATTTGTTTGAGCAATCTGTGATTTATACTATCTTTGTGCACAGACTTTACTTAGTCCTCAGCCTTTGGTGAACTAGATTATCAGTATCCCCATTTTACTGATTTAAAAAAAAAAAGAAAAAACAGAGATCTGTTCTGACAAATGAGGCTAAACACCTTGCCTAAAGATCCAGAACTAGTAAACTGAACAACATTCTAGTCTAGCTGAATTTTGCTTTCAAGTCCAGTATAATTTCCATTCCCTCATAGCTACCCACAGTAACATAGTAACAAAACAATACGACAATACAAAGAGAGTTCAGATCTGAGGAATAAGTCAGGTAACCTGCCTGATACCTTCCCAAATACTTTTGTCTTGGTGCCAGAAACGAAGTAATTCCTTAAATGCATATTCCTAAACAGTTCAATATAATCACAGACAATCTGTCCACTCATTCATCCATTATTGAAATTTTGTTTTTCCATACAAAACATAGCTAAGATATGTATCTTTGAAGCAAACACATCTTAATGCATAGAAAGAAAGGAAATTTAAGTAACCTGAGCTTCAGGAACCAATGTGATTTCTGCAAAGCCTGCATGATTGCTTGCTTCACTCTTTACTTCCAGACACTGATCTCACATTGTTGGTGCCCAGTTTGGCAACTTTCAGAGAAATGTCAAGAAGAATCCCATGCATGTTAATGAAATTCCAGTGTCATATATAAAGATCACAGGAATTACATCTCAGATGGCAATTCAGTTTACCAGCAGCATGGTGGTAAGAATCACTGCATTCTGTTAGCCCACATGAACAGCAAATGCTCTTGGGTAAAGGGCGGGGGGGGGGGGGGGGGGGGGGGGGGGGGG